>CM039724.1:36411474-36830728 GCA_022539455.1 Dendrobium nobile | reverse complement strand
TTCCCCGGTCCCTTTGCTCCCCTAGTGGAAAGATGGGAGAGGGCCTGGAGAGCTAAAACGAATCGAGAGTTCGTTCTAGGAGGCTGGGGCAAGTGAGAGAATGTATCAAATCGAATCAGCTGCCTTAGGGCATTTTTTTCTCATATTCAAACGTCCCAGATGGTTTTGAACGGCTAGGATCGACTGGCTGGGTCTCCAGATGTTGCCATGTGTCACTGGAGTTGGTGGAAGGCTGAGGGGGAGGACGGGTCAAGGACATCCTATGTGGAAAGCTCATTTTGTCTCTTATGAGATCAAGGGTTTGATTTAAACCGTTGGATCTTGATCTGAGGGCTATGGTGAGCTCTAGGAATGTTTGGAATGGCTCCAAATTGCTAGGGCTGAGTTGGCATGGAGATGCCATGTCATTTGGGCATTAAATTCCTTGGAGACATTTGTTGACTATGTTGACCAGTCAACTGGTCAACAAAAGGTGAGGTGGCACCTAGGAAGTCCTAATGAGCTAATTAGAAAGGATCCAAAGGCAACCTATTAGGAGCTTGAGTGATTAAAGCCTAACCATGCAAATTTGACCAAGATTTTCACATGTATGATTTGGTCAAATTGACTATGATGTGACTTTAAATGATTTGAATATGCTTTAAACTATATTAATAAGATTGATTTAAGGATTTAAATAGCTTGAATGTGTTGCCTTGGCTAGTTTGATTCAAATGGGTTCATTTGATTAGACTTGGGCTAAGTTGACAAAGTCAACATTTGACTGGGTCAAGGGTCCACTCAAATCCAAATCATTAGAGAAAGGTGATCAAAAGTTTTTGATAAAGTTTGAAAACATTTGGGTATTGATTTAATGTAGAAAATGCTTAATGATTAATTTGGTCAACCTAGGTTGACTGGGTCAAGAAGGTTGACCCAGGGGGGGAATGGGTTGAACACATCAAAATAATGACATTTAGAGTCTATTGGATGTGGTTCCAAGTCCTGAGGAAGTCATTTAGTTCAAAACACCGGTTTGGACCCTTAAAGGGCCTCTTGGGTCAAAACTGTTGACTTGGTCAACTAAATGGGCCCAGAGGTTGGGAATGGGTCCAACAGATTTGAAATGATATTTGAAACTTGCTGGAAGTGATTGCACTCAATTCGGAGTTTATTTGGTTTAAAATCAAAGTTCGAGCCTCATAGGGCTATATTTTGGTCATTTTGGGCTCATGGCCACTAGGGGTTGGGATGGGTGAGAGTTCATGATCATATTAAGTGTCATAAGGTTAAGTGACATAGAGAATTTGGTGAATGCTCTAAAGTAAATTCAATATACTTCATATGTGTGCAGTGGTAATAGCGTTTTATGAAGGTTTTACAGCCTATGGATTTTAATTAAGTTTCTAGGGTTAGAGACCTCAGAATGGGCTCAAATTTGGAGGGTTGCCTCCAGAGACATGTCCCATCAGTATGCAACTGACAGACTCTGAATCGGAGGTCATTTAACTGGGTTTCAAAGTGTTTGAAATTTCAATGGAAAAGGCCTTTAGGACAAAAACTTTGGACCTTGGATTTGGCTTGATTGACCTAAGGTCTAGGTAGATCCTAAAGTCTAAGCTTTAGAGAAATCCTAGGATAGATCCTAAGGTCAAGATTCTAGGAGGATCCTAGGATTGATCCTAGGTCAGATTCTAGGAGGATCCTAGGATTTAAATTAATTTGGAATTAAATTAATTTAAGGTCAAGAGTAGTCCAAATGACCTCATACAAAATGAGGTCAACAAATGGACCCCCAATATGTGTAATAGAATGAAATTCTATTGCACTATTGGCGTTGACCGAGCTCAAAGATCAAGTGTTGAATTTTAATCTTAAGGGAATGAAAATTCATCCCTAGGGAATCAAGATTTAAATTGATTAGGGTAGTACCACGGAGGGCATATTCTACCACTAAGTATCAAGTCAGATGCTAAGGTGGTGCCACGAAGGGTATACTCTACCACTAGCGAATTGAATTAGGATGGTGCCGCAAGGGCAGGATCCATACTAATCACTCAAATCAAATACTAGGGTCACGCCACGAAGGACATGTTCCACCACTAGCGGATTGAATTAGGACGGTGCCACAAAGGGCATGATCCATCACTAATCACTCAAATCAAATGCTAGGGTCATGCCACGAAGGACTGTTCCACACTAGCGGATTGAATTAGGACGGTGCCACAAGGGCATGATCCATCACTAATCACTCAAATCAAATGCTAGGGTCATGCCACGAAGGACATGTTCCACCACTAGCGGATTGAATTAGACGGTGCCACAAAGGGCATGATCCATCACTAATCACTCAAATCAAATGCTAGGGTCATGCCACGAAGGACATGTTCCACCACTAGCGGATTGAATTAGGACGGTGCCACAAAGGGCATGATCCATCACTAATCACTCAAATCAAATGCTAGGGTCATGCCACGAGGACATGTTCCACCACTAGCGGATCTAATCCTAAGGAAAGAAGGCACGATGACTCACATCGTCCTTAAGGAAGGTAAAATTAAGGATCTTATGGGAAGGAAGCATTGCTTTCCACAAGTGATCAGGATGAGATTATCATAAAACATTCCACAAAATGTGAAATGTTACTAAGATGTTGTACGTTTACAGAACTATACTTAATTTATGACATTTTGAAATGATTCGGGCTGTCCCTCAACAAAGGATTGGATTATTTCTATATAGAAAGTGCAAGGAACAAAAAATCCAATTTTAGCGATCATAAGATACGATTTGTCGCTTTGAATAGTTTTTATTTATATCTTAAAATTGAGCTTGTTATTTTAGAGCGAATCATTATCTTGGAAACGCCCGTTTTCAGGAAGCATCGGGTTTTCCCACATTACAACTAGCTGATACGAGCCTCCTTCGTATACTATTCAATCACGAAGGGTCCTTCCAAGTCGGTTCAAACTTTCCACCGAGCTTTCGAGCGCTAAGATAGGCCTCCGAGAACCAAGACAAGCGTCGCCTACTTGGAAGGTTCTAGGTCGCACTAACTTATCGTGAGCTTGAATCATTCGGGCTTTATACAACTCCAAATTTTGTTGAGCTTGAAGACGACATCCTTCAAGGCTTTCAAGTTCTTCTAAACGGAGTTGTGCATTTTGTTGAGTTGTGATTGGTTTTGAATTGCTATTCTGAGTGAAGGGATTTGAACTTCCAGAGAGGGTACGGCCTCGGATCCATACACTAGTGCAAATGGCGTGGATTGGGTCGGGGTTCGATAAGTGGTCCTGTAGGCCCACAAAGCTTCCACCAACCTCTCATCCCACTGACGTTTTGTTATCATCAAGGGTCTTTTTAATGATTTGGCCAAAGTTTTATTGAAGGCCTCAGCCAATCCATTGGCCCGAGGGTAATAGATTGTTGAGTATCTCCAATCTCCATACCATGGCGACTTGCAAAATTATTGATCTTCGTGACTTGAAAGCGGACCCATTATCGGATATGATTCTGCGCGGAACGCCAAATCTATATACGATATGGTCACGAAAAAAATTTCATTACATGGTGTGATGTTACATTTCTTAACGGGACTGCTTCCGCCATTTTGAAAAGTAATCGGTCGCTGCTAAAATGAAGCGATGACCTTTGAAGAAGGAGGGTCGATTGGCCCGATGATATCCGTGCCCCAACTTTCGAAGGGCCACGAGGCTATCGTGGGATGCAACACGTTAGGCGGCTGATGTAAAAACCACACCATGTACTTGGCACTGATGACAACACTTTGCAATTTTCATGCAATCGTCAATCATCGTGGGCCAGTAATATCCAAGTCTTTTGATCTTCACTTTTCATCTTCGGACCCGATTGATGAGCACCGCACAGTCCAGCATGACTTCGTTACAATCTTCAGGGCCTCACATTTGTCTAAACACGGAGCCACATCTGATAAACGATCTCGCATAAAAACGTACGAAGAGTATAGTTAGATATGTTGGATTAGACGTTCTGATATGACGTTGTTGTTTTTGAGGCAGGGATCTCTCGTGAGGGAGTGCCTTCTTGAAGGTATTCAATATGCGTTGTCTCCAATCTGCTTCTTCATTGACTGCCGAAGAGGTAGAAAGGACTTGGAAAATTTGTTTATTAATGTACTCCAAAATCTATAGGAGACAGAACTTGACGGCCCTGCACCTCTATAGGGATGGAGTCTTCTTCCGGACAGGCAAATTCCTTTGCAAGCTTTGCGAGGGCATCCGCCGAAAAGAATTACTTCCCGGGGAATCTATACATAGTTACAATCGGAATTTGTTCGAGCAGGTGACAGGTGTACTATGATGGTATTTCAGGAGGTTTAGGATTCTAAACTTATAGGTTCCATGCAATCTGGTTGATCACCAGTTGGGATCACCAAAAATTTTAATCTCTTTAATTCTCCATCAAAATTGTAAGTTCCAGGCCAGTTATCAGAGAGCCTTCGTACTCAGCTTCATTATTCGTACGAGTGTTCTGATAAGTGGTAGGAAAGTACATCATTCCCTTATCTGGTGTTAATAAATACCAGCCAACCGGCTTTCAGGAATAGTAGAAAAATAGAGAGAAATATCGATGTGTGAGTTCTCACCCACCCCAAACTTAATTACTATTAAAAAAACTCAAATACCATCCAACCCTCCAAACAAAAACCCTACAACAAAAACCTACCTAATTTATCAAACCCTCCCCTTCTTTTCAATCCACTTCTTCTAAAGTCATATATTGTAATTCGTAACACTACTTCCAACTTACACCGAATCCCTCTTATTACACCTTACACATGCCCACCAATTTATAGATCCATTTCACCATACACATACTCTCAAATCATCTTCACACTTCATTGTATACATTATAATCTCTCATCCAAGACTATATTCACCTCCCTTCAAGCGCTCTCGACGCGCACGCCGCTCACATTGGCTAAAATGAGTTAGACTTTTGTTTAGAAAAGAAAAATTATACAGCTAAATAAGGTCAGAAAGAGGGAAACCATCAACGGTATTCCTTCCTTTAATCGATTTAGAAATGCTAAACATAATCTCTAAAACTCCAAAATTTAAAAAAGCTTGAAAAATAATCATATAGGAAACCAAATAAAAAATAAAACAAAAATAAAGCAAACTAACAAAAACACAAAATAATAAAACAAAACAAAAAATCATTTCAAGAAATTATGAAGCAGCGAGTTTAAGCAATTTTGAGCTGCGAGCCTCCTTATGTCCATTCATCCTATGCTGCCACGAGGTCTTTGGTGAGAGCACTCCTGTAAAATTCAACAACAGTCAGATTTAGGAACCCAAACAGGTTTGGGCCCCTTCTTAGGAAAAGTAGAATGCAATGCAGATATGGTATGTTGTGAATCATGCATCTTAGGTCTACACACCCAATGTGTACTACGGTGAATGGTGTAAGTGTGTGAGATGTGTCCTAGCATGCCACATGAAAAATATCTAATTCCACGAAAAGGGTTTCTTAAATGGTTTGAGTTATAATGCCTCTTTCTAGGTTCTGGCTTAGGATCAAAAGTAGATGTCATCCGATTTTTCTTACATGTATCCAAATCATTTTGAATCCTCAGGTTAGTTCTTTTTAATGCATCATTATCAATCCTCAAATTTTTTTCAATCTCTTTAGATTTCTTAAGATCAGAATTAAGTGAGGTATGTGAAACTTTTAATGCATTGTTCATCAATTAATTCCAAATGCTTTTTGTTTAAATCATCAAATTCATCAAGAAGAGCCATGTGATTTGAATCAATCGTTGAATGATCTTTAAGAATGACTTCATACTCTTTTTGCAAATTTACAAGTTCCACTTTTAAGCTAGCATGAGTCTTCTTAAGTTATTTGTATGATGCATGAATTTTCTCACAAATCTCAAACAATTCATCATAGGTTGGTTTATATACCTCTTCCTCATCACTTTGCACAAGATGATCTTCCCCCATTAAGCACAGGTTTATTGTCTCTTCCTCTGGTTCAGTCTCAGAGGAATCAGTACCGGATTCTGCCTAGAACGCCTTTTGGACTCTCTTCTTGTCGTTCCTAAACTTAAGTTTCTCCTCACCTTTTTCCTTTTCTTTGCTCGAGTGATCTTGAAGTGTAGGACAATCGGCTCTCACATGTCTAGGCATCCTGCATTCATAACAGACAACATCAGAAGATCCTTTAGAATGTTTATTATCCCTACCTTTTCTCCAATGATGATTTCACTTCTTCCTTAGAAAGCTTTTGAATTGCCTTGTGATGAAGGCATCTTCATCGCTTTTAGACCCGAAAGATTCAGAATCTGATTTGTGCACCTTCAATGCCACTGTTTTCTCCTTCTTCTTCTCACCTGCATCAAGATTTCCTTGATTCACCCCTTGCTCGTAAGCAATGAGTGAGTCAAGTAAGTTATCAATAGAATAAGTGTTCAAATCTTTAGATTCAGTGATTACAGTGATTTTAGCATCATATGACGAAGGCAAGCATCTCAAAATCTTGTTCACTTTTTCATAGTTTGAAAGTTCTTTTCCTAGTGCATGCAGTGAAGTAACTATCTGAGTAAACCTAGTATACATGTCAGAAATTGATTCATGAGGTTTCATACGAAAACGTTTGTAGTCATGCAAGAGAATGTTCAAACGGGATTGTTTAACCTCATTAGTGCCTTCATAGGTGATACATAATTTATCCTAAATTTCTTTACCAGTTTTGCAAGTGGAGACACGCATGTAATCCTCGGATTTTAAAGCACAGAAAAAATAGTTCAAACATTTTGCATTTAATTGAGCTAAATCTCATTCATCGAAAGTCCATTCAGTAAAAGCAACTTCAGTTTTAACACCATTAATTTCTCGAGAAGGTGGAGAATAACCTTCTTTGATAAGCATCCACATGCGATAATCAGCAGATTGTAAAAACGTTGACATGCGGGTTTTCCAGAAATCAAAAGGTAAATTGTCAAATAAGAGAGGTCGTGTAATTGAATAACCTTCCGTAGTGTTACGATTCCCAAGGTTAGTCATGGATCAAAAATTCAAAAAGTTTTCAAACTCAGTTTTTATGAATCCCGCTCTGATACCACTTGAAAGTTCGTTAGGGATGTTAAGCCCTATAGAACTGGCCTAAGCTAACCAAGAGGGGGGGTGAATTGGTATTTTAAAAATTTTCTTTTCACAAAGAACAAAAATCACATAAACCAAAATCACACCATGAGAAAAATAAATGCGGAAATTAAAAGTGCGGAAGCAACAAACAAGAACATAGAAATTTATAGCGGTTCGATCAACTTGACCTACGTCCACTCCCCGGAGGCACCCTCCAAGTATTGCACTACAATCGTGACTCTCTTTTAGCCCCAACAGCTAGGCGGAGAAGCCTTTACAAAGCACCTCCTTTTTGCCACCCCGGCAAGGCAGAGAACCTATCTCCTCTTGCTTCCTCCTAAAGCTGGCAGAGAACCACAACCAGATGCTGACTCCTTACCTCTACCGACCCTTCCACAGACTAGAAACTCTAGACGAAAAAGAAGCAGAGCGATCCTTGAAGCAACCCTTATGAATCCCCTCACAAGCTCCCCCTCACAAGATCCTCTCTCTCTCCCTCTCTCTCTCTTTCTCTCCTCAAGGCCTTCTCAGGTCAAGGCAGCAGCCAAAAGGTTGTTCAAAACGTTGAACAAGAGCTCTTAAATAAAATAGCTTCAAAGGAGCTCAATAATTGCAAGTTGCTGACTATATCGTCCAGGCCGATATGGACATCGGCTTGGCCGATCAGTACAAACCTCAGAAGATCGGCCAAAGCATCGCCCTGAATGTAAACTGGAAGATTTAAAATTGGCTTGATCATCCATGCCGATCTCACGATCGTCCCGGCCGATCAGTTCAAATCAGAGGAAAATCATCCAGAGCATCACCCTGAATTCGAGCTGGCCAATATTTATCGTCCTGAAGTAACTAAGGTTTTTGAATAGATCGTCCTGGCTGATCCTGCGATCGTCCAGGACGATATGATCGTATCAATCATCCTTAATTACTCCCTTGATTTCCTGATCAATTAAGGCATAATTTGTAAATATCGTCCAGGCCGATCAATGATCGTCCTGGCCGATTATTTAAAAATACAATATACCTTAATTGTCTATGGTGGCAACTTCTTTCTGTTTTGAGCTTATCGTCCTGGCCGATACGTGTATCATCCATGATGATCTGTTAATGATGGCTTCCTTAATTAAGAACCCTTATTTAGACTTTATATTTTAAGCCTGATCGTCCAGGACAATGTAAATATCGTCCTGGCCGATATGAGTAAAAATAGAATTTCTAAGTCTGTCAAGTGTGTGTGTGTGTGTGTAGGGTTTCTTAGCATCAGTCTCTTTGACCATTACAAATAGACTCAAGAAGAGAAAAAACAAAGTACAGACTGACACAA
Source organism: Dendrobium nobile (assembly GCA_022539455.1). Classification (NCBI taxonomy): domain Eukaryota; kingdom Viridiplantae; phylum Streptophyta; class Magnoliopsida; order Asparagales; family Orchidaceae; genus Dendrobium; species Dendrobium nobile. The sequence continues at coordinate 36,822,295 of CM039724.1, read as the reverse complement.
CCCTAAACCTACGCAATCTTGAACTGGCTTCGTTTGTTCGTCCGATCTTTGATTCCTAAAAAGTTAGAAGAAACAGGCAGTCCAAGAGAATCAATAGTGTTTGTCAATCATCAAAACCTAAGTCATGAAAATAGATTTGCAACATAAACTTCATCCAAATATTATTAACATGCAATATAATATACTTCCAATAAATTTTAAGGTCTATACAGTCCCAACTAAGCTTCTACTACTTAGGTAATGTCTTAATATTAAACTCATAAAAGAAGTAATGGTATAAATACAGACCAATCTTTCTCCTTCGATTCAGGATACACGTGGCATTCACCCCTCCCAATAAAGGTATAATTAATTACAGAGGGATTCGATTCAACTTCTTCTATATAGGTTAACATCATTAAGCAACACTCTGAAAAATAGCCTCGAGTAGATGAAATATCCTTGGTAAGTTCTCTCGACCACTTCCACATATGTTAACAACATTAAGAAATGATTTGATAAATAATCTTATATAGGTCAGACAGCCTTAACATATTTTCTAGATCTGTGGTATTCAAGTTAACGTTATCGAGCAATGCTCTAACAAAAAACTCCAAGAAGGCATGCCTTAAAGAGAAGCTAATACTGGATAAGGTCCTTACTAGATAGACCCTATGAGGGAAAGTGGAAGATAAGGTCTCCACTCATAATCCTAAGAAGGCCTTCCCATAAGGTAACCGCTAAGGGAAGCTAGTATTTGACAAGGTTCTCAATAGAAAGACTCCATGAGAGAAAGTGGTTGACAGGGTCACCACTCATTCAAAGACCTTAGAAGGTCAAGACATGTACATCAAAGTTTATAGAATCTAGAAACATCAAAAGGTATATGTACACCAAAAATCTTAGAAGATTAAAAAGCTCAAAATGTAAATATACCTAAAAATATCATAGTGCTAGAAGCCAAAAAGGTCATACATTTGTTTGATTATCTAAAAATCTCACAAGGCTTAAAGTTTTTGAAGGAATAAATTTCTCTAAACTAGATGCTCTAACTGGGGAATTAAACCAAATCACATATAAAAAATATATATAAATTATTTAGTTTCTTCTTAAGAATAAAAGACTTAGTTTCTTCTAGGGGCCAAGTTCATAAATAAATAATAATAAAAAAAGAATATCCATGACTTCAAACAAACAACAAGCTCATAAAATATCTCAATTGGATAGATGAAAAGGCATTTTATAATTTATTATAAATTTTCTATTATTTTATTTTAAAAATTTTTAAAAGCTAAAAATCAATTTATATATTAAATAATAATATTAATAATAATTAAAAAATATCCTAAAATTTGGCAGCTTATGCTGCAACCTCACTGTTGCAAATCTATGTTTTCATGGCTTGTGTTTTGATGATTGACAAACACTACTTCTCTTGGACTACTTGTTGCTTCTAACTTTTCAGGAATCGAAGACCGGACGATCATGAAGAAGCCAAGTTCAGAATTGAGTAGGTTTAGGGTCGAGTCAGTCTGTACTTTTGTTTTTCTCCTTTTGAGTCTACTTGTAATGGTCAAAGAGACTGATGCTAAGTAACCCTACACACACACACTTGAGAGACTTAGAATTTCTATTTTTGCCCACATCGGCCCGGCTGATATTTATATCGTCCGGGACGATCAGCTTAAAACAGAAAGTCTAATTAAGGATTCTTAATTAAGGCAGCCGACATTAACATGTCGGCCTGGACGATACGTGTATCAGCCAGGCCGATAAGCTCAAAACAGAAAGAAGCAGTCGCCTTAGACAGTTAAGGTATACTGTATTTTTAAATTATCGGCCAGGACGATCCCCGTATCGGCCTGGACGAAATTACCAAATTATGCCTTAATTGATCAGGAAATCAAGGGAGTAATTAAGGATGATTGATACGATCAGGTCGTCCTGGACGATCGCAGGATCAGCCAGGACGATACATTCAAAATCCTTGAGTTGCTTCAGGACGATAAATATCGGTCAGGTCATAAACAGGGCAATGCTTAGGACGATTTGCGTCTGATTTGAACTAATCATCCAGGACGATTGTATGATCGGCCTGGACGATCAAGCCAAATTTCAATCGTCCAGAACTGTTCCCAGGGCGATGCTCTGGCCGATCTTCTTTGATTTGTACTGATCGGCCAGGCCGATGTCCAAATCGGCCAGGACGATAAAGTCGGCTACTTGCAATTAATGAGCTCCTTGAGAGCTCTTCTATTTAAGAGCTCTTGTTCAAACGTTTTAGAAGGACTTTTGGCTGCTTCCTTGACTTGAGAAGACCTTGAGGAGAGAAAGAGAGAGAGGGAGAGAGAGAGGATCTTGTGAGGGGGAGCTTGTGAGGGGGATTCACAAGGGTTGCTTCAAGGATCACTCTGCTTGTCTTTTGTCTGGAGTTTCTCGTCCGTGGAAGGGTCGGTAGAGGTAAGGAGTTTGCTTTTGGTTGTGGTTCTCTGCCAGCTTCAGGAGGAAGCAAAAGGAGGTAGGTTCTCTGCCTTGCCGGGGTGGCAAAAAGGAGGTTCTTGTAAGGGCTTCTCCGCCTAGCCGTGGGGGCTAAAGGAGAGTCATGTTTTGTAGTGCAATACTTGGAGGGTGCATCCAAGGAGTGGACGTAGGTCGAGTCGACCGAACCACTATAAATCTTGTGTTCTTATTTTTGCTTCCGCACTTTTTATTCCGCATTAATTTCTTGTGGTGTGATTTGGTTTGTGTTTTTATTTCTTTGTCTTAAAAGTTTTTTTAAATACCAATTAACCCCCCCCCCCCCCCCCCCCCCCCCCTCTTGGTTAGCTTGGGACTAAGTTCATAGGGCTTAACATCCCGAACGAACTTTCACTCACATCGCTACAACCCAACTTAAAGGGGCAGCTTAAAAAATTATAAAAAAACTGTGGCTTGGGTAGAGGCAAGCCCCTTACCCACGAGCAAGGCTTGCATCACGTGTGAGAGATCGACTAACCTGTCGGTTCAGCCGCTAATCAGAGTTTCGACCCAATTTTCATCTAAAATGTCCAATTTGGATGATTTAGGGATCCTCAGAACCATTTTTAATATTTTGAACTTAATTTTGACACTTTTAGAGCCAAATAAAGCATTTACAATCAATTTAGAACAAGTTCAACAGTTTCGAGGCTCAAGTTTTTGAATATTTTTCACTCCAATCAATGCATAAACTTCAAGAAATATTAAAATTATAATCAAAGGCACTTTTCTTAGCTCAAGATCTATAGGGAAGTCCATATTGAAGTCGAGGAGGTGATCGCACCTCATAATTCATCTAAAAGCATAATTTTTTATAAGAACTAACTTGAAGGATTAAGATACTTATTTTTGAACTCTACATGTTTTGCATCCAAAAATAGATGGGAACATATATGACTCCAAAAAATTTATTGATCTAGTATGAATCTCAATGCAATATGAATTGGGAACTTCTAAATTATAGTTGAGACCAACCAAACCATTTGAACTTGTTAAATATGAATTAGTTTGTTAGACCTAAGCTTATGTCCCAACGGCTAACCAAGATAGGGGGTGAATTGGTAATTTAAAAATTTACCTCTTTTTAAACCAATTAAAATTTTGTGAAATTTTTAAATAATTTTTCAACCACAGATAAATAAAACAGCAAAGTAAAAAGCAGCAAAAAAATAAAAGACATAAGATTTATAGTGGTTCGGTCAAACACGACCTACATCCACTCCCTGAAGTCTCCCACTTCAGGTATTGCATTATTACCATAAGTGTCTCTCCTTTAGCCCCCACGACAGGGCGGAGAAGCCTTCACAAAAACTCTCTTCCACCACTATCCAGTGCGACAGAGAACAATCATCCTTTTACACCCTCCAAGTGTTGGCAGAGAACCTGTTAGCTGTTCACACCCTCTAAGTGTAGGCAGAGAACTTTCATCCTTTCACACTTCTACATGTGTAGGCAGAAAACCTTCGTCCTTTCACACTTGTTCAAGTGTAGGCAGAGAATCCTTCGGCTGTTCACACTCCTCGAGTGTCGGCAGAGAATTGGATCTCCTTAAAAGATATTCTCATGAGAAATCTAGAAGGACAAGAGAAGAGAGTGAAGTAATCACAATTCACAAATGGAGATCCTTACCTTTAAGTACCAAGTGAACCCTTCATGCTCCAATAGTAAGAACTCTCCTTCAAACACTCTCTCACACTCTCTCCTTTAATCTCCATTCGATTTGCATGAAGACCATAAGACAAAAAAGATTGCTTGAAAGTTTTAAGTGATCCTTTTATATGAAAGACACAAAAAATCATCCAAAAACTATAAAATTTCAATTCTGTACGTTCATAATTGTCATGTACGATCTACTTTTATACATATAAACAGTGTAAAAACTGTTGCGTACGATCTAAATGTACATGGGTACGAACTATCTTCGTACCCAATCATCATCTCGTACGATCATGGTTCGTCTAGTATGAACTGTTATTTTCAAGGTTCGTTAGGATGAAAAAGCAGGACGAATCACAATTCAAAGAATAGAGAACATTGTCCAGGGACGAAGGGTAAATTCGTCTGGACGAATAGTTCAAAATGAAAATCCAGAGGAGATTATCCAGGGACGAATTATCTATTTCGTCTGGATGAATAGTTCAAAGTGAAAATCCAGAGGAGATCATCCAGGGATGAATCGTCTATTTTGTCTAGAGGAACAGTTCAAAATGAAAATCCAGAGGAGATCGTCTAGGGACGAATCGCTTATTTCATCTAGATGAATAGTTCAAAATGAAAATCCAGAGGAGATCATCTAGAGACGAATAGTTCAAAGTGAAAATCCAGAGGAGATCATCCACGGATGAATCGTCTATTTCATCTGGATGATTTGGACTTAGAAAAATTGTTCTCACACTCTATTCGTTCCATTTCTCTCCGAGGAGTATAACTGACCTGGTCATCATGTACGAATATAGTTTGTCCTATACGATCATTATATTAAAATTATGAATTTTTAAAGCTCTCCCCCGGTGTGTTTGCTGAGTTACTTAATTACAATCACACTCTCTTAGATTCAAACAAAGATAAAATGCAGACTCCGAGTTACAAAATATTGTAAGCAGATTTTGATTTGAAGTATTCAACAATCTTGAGTATGATTTTCCTGAAATGTTAGTACGCACAAGTGCCAAAAAAAAAAATCTTCCATAATGTCTTAGGAGAAAATACTACTTAAAACAATAATATTTGGAATCATAAAAACATATAAGTTGCAAGAATGTAAAGCATGCCAAGCTAAGTAGCAACTCTCTCAACAAACTAACCCTTTTTTATGATGGCAAAATAAATTATTATTTGTATAATTTTCAAATTCCTAAGTTTCTCCTAAACTCCCCCTGAATAAATAAATAAGTGAGAATAAGGGGCATTTTAGTTTGAACTAATACCATTTTTTTTATTTTAAAATTTTTACACACTCAAAAACACACAACAATAAAAACAAAAAAAATAAAAAAAATAAAAATACGAACACCATATCAAAAACACTTCAAACTAAAAATACTTTCAAACAATATTTTTCCCCCTTTTTGACAACAATAAAAAGAGAAGAATAGACAAATCAAACCAATCCAGAAATGTAAAACTTATATGAAAAGCCTTTGATAATCGATCCTTTAAAGTGATTGAGTTATATTTACAAATAGAAAATAAATGTCATTAGAGAAATAGAAAGATTCATATGATTTAAGTATAGATATAACATAAACAAGGAAAAAATATCAAAATTATGAATCAGTTTAGATAATGAGATAATCAAAATCATTGCAAAGTAGATGAATAAAAAATTTGTATATTTCAAATTTCAATACTCAATAAAATTGCACAAAAGATTAATTTGAATTTAAAGATTAAAAGATTTAGGAAAGAGCATATACTTGTGGCACTTTGTGCATCTTTACAATTTTTGTGGCACATTTGTGCATCTTTTATTTGTGGGCTAATTTTTTATGCCTCTTTTTCAATTTATGAACCATTGAGCATTTTTTTAATTTTTGTATATTTATATATTTCTAAGTGTTTACTTGATCTTTTCATAATCAATAATCTAAAATCTCAAATTTCTCTAGGTACAACAATATTTATTTTGAAAAGAGAAATAAGAATAAGAAAACATCAGAATTGCAATAATTATATTTAAAATTTTATTAGTCTAACAAGAGACATGAGATTGATATCTTTAACTAGATCGAGTTACAACATAACTTAAATTTTTAAAAAGTTAAATTTTCTAATGAATTTAATTTTGTATTGCATTTCAAAATATAGCACTTACTTAGATCAAAATTTAAAGGTTAATCATATAGGCTAACAAATATTTCTGAATGAGATCAAAAAATCTAAAACAAGATAAGATACCTTTTATTTATATCAAGGGTAAAAGATAGTACATTGAGCATGTATGATATCAATGCAAAGTTATTCATGACATAAAAACATAAGAACTAACACTCACTATACATCATATCATATTACATAAAACATAAAAGCTAACAATCACATCACATCACAAGTAGAGAGAAGCACAATCATCACTCTGAAGGGCCCTGATCTAGAGGAGGAGGTTGGTTGAATATATTAAAATAGCTACTCATCATATCTATATTCGTGTTGACCGATTCAAATTGACCTCTAACCCAACCCATATCCTTCTGATATTGATAGTCATGCTGCTAAAGATGAGTTTCAATTTGATCAAAATATTGATTAAAATGAATCTCAAGATGATCAAATTACTGGATCATATCCTAAAAGTTTTGTCCACGAGCAAGTACATGTGCAGCTCTTCTCCTTTCCTCATCAGAGTCACTACTTAGCACATGTGGATCTTTGTAAAAGATTCCTCAGAATGATGCATCATTAGAATAGATAGGCTCTTCTAGATTTTGAACAGGGTAAATTAGTTCATACTTATTCTCTAAAATGTAGGTCACAAGGTGTCCTAAGGCTAAATTCTTATTTCTCTTGTGTGAGACATGGTCAATCTCAAAAAGTTCGTACATGTAGTAAATGATCAGTTGGGCTTCATCTATAGGTTGGCTAGTCATAATCAAATATGTCACTATGGAAAGAAGAGGAGTAATATTTACTCGATCACCAGCTTTAGGAAAAATAGTGGAACGAAGAACATACTGGATGGTTCGAGCATTTCAATTAAGAGTTGTCATATTAGGCAAATGAATCATCCCTCCAAAACCTCTAATAACTTCATTTATCGCAGTCCAGTCAAAGTTAGAGGAAGAGGTCAGGGTATGGGCTCTAATCCATTGAGTCCTTAAATTCAAAAATATCCCCGAATCTTCTTTCATAATTTCTACCTTCTTTTTAAAAACATAAGATCTAATCACACTCTGGTCTGAATTAAAAGACATGTTTACAAGGAAGTAGTGAAATGTTTCCTTATTATAGAAGTGGATTAGAGTCAGAATAAAAGCAAACTCGATAGACGCAAAAAGGCCCATCACTTTAAATATGAGTTATTCTTGGAGAAGGACTCTAGAGGGGGTGATTTTTGTGGATACGAACCTGGGAAAGGACTCCTCATTTTCTTTAGACAGAAAGTTCTCTCTTGAGTTTCTAGAGGAAGGTCCCCTAGTTAGTTCCTTCACTTTCCTAACTCTTTTGCTTGAACTAGCCATGGATAAGATCTAGGAGATTTAGAAGATTGAAAGGGTTTTTTTTTAAGTGAATGAAGTTTGAGTTCTAAACCTTTCAATTTAAAGAAAAAAAAATGTTCGTACGATATAAAATTTTGAGTTCTAAACCTTTCAATTTAAAAAAAATAATTTTGTCCCGTACGATATTGAATTCGTTCGTACGAAATAAAATTTTGTGTACAATTGAAGGTGTCCAAAAATGAAATGGTTTTCATAATCATGTAAGTTACGAGGCGTTCTTTCGTATAGGCTTTTGACCAAACAATCGTACAGACGAACAAGTGTTCATTCGGGATGATCATATATTTAAGATCATTTTTATGACAGTTTGAAACATCCCCCACATTGAATTGCCACGTGTTCATATATACAAACTGAACGTTCGTACATATGATCAAAAATAAAGAAAATGATCTTATCCATATAACCATCTACATGCATGAAATGTTAGTACACACATGAGCCAAAAAAATTCTTACAAAATGTGTTAGGAGAAAATACTAATTAAAACAATAATATTTGAAATCATCAAAACATATAAGTTGCAAGAATGTAAAGCATGCAAAGGTAAGTAACAACTCTCTCAAAACAAACTTTGATTTTAATAAACATATAGTCAAATTCAACATCTTAAGGAGACGAACCCATCGACATCAAAATTGGTCTAATCTTAGCACAGATGGGCCAAAATTAAATGATCAAAGCCTATTTGAAAGCTTTAAAGCATTAATTAAATGACCAAATCATATTCAAACATGACATCCTTATAATTAAATCGAGCTGCTCGATGAGACAAATCCAAAAAGCCCAAGATATCACTAAGGCACTTAAATGCTCAATAAACTCTCCATAATAAGGAGAATCAATTTGGGCCATCCAATGGAACGCATCCTTATTTACTGATAATGTCACTCCCAAAAAATTATAAATAAACTCTTATTATTCACATGAAGAGGAGGACAAGAAGAGCTCTGGAGCTTAGAGTATCCTGGAGCTCCACCACGACACCACCACTAATGAATCCATGCCACAAGATTGCCACTACTAAATCTCTGCTTGACCATCACCAGCATACCTCCATCCAATAACAATTGATGAACCTTCCTTCACTGTCGCCCATCAAATATTGATGTTCTGACATTGTCTGCTAACTTTGGTCCCTTTAACAATCATTGTCTGGTGACTTTGGTCCCTTTGACCACAAACACCCATTGATTACTGTTATTCTGACCTTCATCATCGAATTACGATATCTATGACCTTCACCACTCGACTACAATCCTACCGAACAAACGAACATGCCAGCATTATCTTAAAAACAACTCTCATGTCATCGGATCCACCCAACATCAATTATATAATGTTCTTCATACAATGTATATTTGTTATATTTAGCTAACACCTACCCTGGGGAAGGGCATCATTTGCATTCAACACTAATACCAATGGAGTCATTTTAACTGGGTAATGCTCTATGTTTTTTTATTTTTATTTTTAGGGTTTTCCACATAAAAATTCTAGTGTCCTTGAGATTTTTTCACCTCTCTCTTATATGTCTATGTGTTGGATTTGCGTACGAAGTTAAAATAAAAAACTTTATATTTCTCTATTGTCATAAATATTTCAGGGCACAACAATATATATATATATATAATTTAATGTTATTAAGATGACATAATATAAAATCTCTCTTAATTATAATGATATTAAGAGCAATAAAAATGTTTTTTTAAGGTTTCATTTAGGATTGCTTTCTCATAATTTTTTGAAGTAATTTTTAAATAAATTTTTTTTTTAGAAAATGATAAAAAAATTATCTATAATGAAGTTTATGGGTTGACACGTTTTCAACTACTTTTTGGCCAATTCAAATCGGTACTGAATTGATAGAGGTTTTGTTTGGAAAAAAATTTTACAACTTTTTTTAAGTAATTTTTTTCCTACAAAAGTTTCTTGAAAATAGATGAAATAGTGACAAGTCCGAAACAAGCATAAGTAATTTGAATGATAACTTTTTCTATGTAAATGATACAACAGTATTGGACAGATGGTTATCGGAGCTGGATACGTTTGCGTGGTCTTTTCTCAGCCAGGAGAAATGCTAGGAGGTCAAAATTCACGGAATTGAATTTCCTCCATATTAGATCTTTAGTTTTGTAACATTATTTTACTACATATTGACAAGAAATTTAATATTTTATTTATAAAAGCGACAACTGCAGCAACTAAAAGCATTACTTTCCACACCTCATATACACTATAAATAAATAAAAAAAAATATATGTATATCAGTTATGGGTGTCAATTTCGGGTCACAAGTCGGGTTCGGATCAAAATCGAAATTGACCCGAGTTCAAATGGGTCGATCCTAACCCGACCTAGGTAAGTAAACGGGTTGAAAATCAAAACCCGGATCCAACCCAGCGGGTTGCCAGGTTGACCCAACCGACATGGGTTAACCAGAACGGACGCGCGCAAGCGGGCGGGTGCAGGGTGTGCGAGCGGGCGGGCGGGCATATAGCTCATCAATATTGTCTTCTTTTGTCAAGACTTGGACATATATTTTAGTCCAATTTGGCTTTACCCAAATCTGAAGTAATGCTTCGTAACTAAGAAATGCTGCAAATGTGGACGGTCAGATCGAAATAGTAAACGGAATGAAACGTCACCTATCAAATTACTTGGATGCCCTCGGTAAGGTGCTCAAAGCATTTAAAAGTAATTAGTGCCATGCAAATGACTCGGCGAATAAGTTTCCCCGAACATTTGCGTTAAATAAAGTTTTCTTCACGGTTCATACAAATTAGGGATCCGGAAATTTATATTATAACATTATAATGAACAAAGAATTGACTTTCAAATATATATGACTAAAGAGTTTAAAAAGTAAAAAAACTTATTTGCTAACCATCATCAGGAACATCACCATGCGTAACCACTCCTATGTGGACCCACATAGGACAAAACCAGTGATTTAGACTTGGTTTGAAATATGTTTTTTATTATTTTTTAAAATTATTTTTTAATACAAAATTTTTTTAAACTAAATAACCCTACAGTTCGTAGAAAGCTAATTCAGAAATTAATAAGAAAGTCATCCCAAAAGAAGCCTTAAGCTTCATTAGGGACGGCTTTTTTGTTACTTCTTAAAGCAGCTTTCTAGCACAAAAATTTTAATTATTGAACTAGAAAGCTACTTTAAGAAGCAGCAAGAAAGTCGTCCCAAACAAAGCCTTAGTCTAGCCTAAGGCTACAATCAAGCCGAACTAGTTGAGTACAACATGAATAAAATTTAACTTAGGCTTCGTTTGGGACGACTTTTTTTATTGATTTCTAAAACGGAGTTTTAGTACAAAAATAAAAAAAATTTGTAATAAAACTCCGTTTTAGAAGACAATAAAAAAGCCGTCCCAAACGAACCCTTAATCATAGAAATAAGTGTGGTGTAAAAATTCACGTAGTCAATTATTAATTACGAACACTTATTCCAAATAAAAAATTTATGAATTATCGTGAATGTCGAATTAAAAAAATTCAAAAATTAAATTTAAAATTTTACCTAATTTATAGTGAATTACTCAAATGAGAGGAACTCAACAACATAAACAAAAATGATCAAATTCTACTTCAAATATGCCTAAATCAAATACTTCAAACGTATTTGAAGACATCTTTATTCATGGAAAGAAAGAAATAAATCAAAATCAAGTTAAAATAAATAAATAACTACAAAATTATTTACTAAAATAAGGAGATGCCGCATCAAATCACTATTTTTTTTTTCTTTTTTTTTTTTTGAGAAAATGCAAATAGCAAATTTTATTAAAAGAAAACTACAAACAATGACATTCCTCCTTCAACAAATTGAAGAATGGAGGAGGAATTTTATTGGGACTAATGTCATCCCAAAAAAGATCTGAAATCAAAGCTAAGTTAGCACAAAGATCCTCTAACTTGTTACCATTTCTTTTAGACTGACGAAAAACAATTTGCTTGAAATGAAAAAGAAAATCAAATTCACCTGGGTCCAAGTTGACGTTACTTGGATCCACTTTATTGAGAACCTCCTTAAAGAATTTGATAACATTTATGTTATCACCTTCAATAATTATACCTTCTGCTTCAAACATCCAATCTTGTACAAATTTCTTGATAGAGATAATAGCTAGCATCAAATCACTATTCATATTAAGTATTAAGAATATAAGTAGTTGAAAAAATTTATTAATCTAAGAAATAGACAATTATTTATGAATATAAGAAGGATTCCATAAGAAACAAATTTATAACAACTCAAACCAATTGCAACACTGTAATATCTTATAAGTCAAGATAATTTATTAAAACTAAGAAAGTAAACAAATTATTAGATATTTAATTCCACTTTGTTATAGACTTACATCAACAAAATTTAAACCCCTCTTATAAAACTTTCACTTCTAATCAATAAAATGTCTAATGACAGTTATACATAGAAAGTGAGCAACCAGTGATGAAATTATTGAAATAATATCTGATAATTAGAAAATACCAGTGACTAATAAATAAATATATAATATATCACTGTCAAATAAGTAATTAAAAAATTTCATTTTAACCAAAATTTAATTTAATAGTATACGAACTATCACCAAACCATTAATTACTATTTTAACACAATACAAAAAAAAAAAAAACCGCAAGGAATAATATAAAAGATAACTAAACAAAATTGAAGAAAGCATATTCAATTAAAGCTCTATCCGACAAATAATAGATGCATACAAGTACCCGACTAGAAAAAGATTATCTCATTATACAACCATGATATACCTAAACTAATATTCAACAACATAAAGGATCCTATGAACAACATTAATCATGTAACTAAAGACGTACAATCTGACATTCTATCACTAACAGAAATCAGAATACAATAAAATAAAGCTCCTGCAAAAACAAAAACATCCCACATCTGGCATAATTGGCTCAAGCTCAGATCCACAAAGAACCAATTTCAATCATTCCTTCAATTATGAGTGATACGTCCTCAAAAATTACCTTGATCAAGCATGAATCTCGAGGCATATTCAAGTTGGAAATTTTTCAAAATTAAATTTGGGATCATTTGAATTCTAATTTCAGCCAACTCATAGTCAAATTGAACATCTCAAATGGACGAACCAAACAGCACCAAAATTGGTCCAACCCAAGCCCAAATGGGTCCGAATCGAGGGCCCAGACTACATTTGGAAGGATTAAAGCATTATTTGGATAAAGAAATGATATCCAAATATGACATGCTTATAGTCAAATCAAGCGTCTCGGTGAGACGAATCCAATGAGCCCAAGATCTTTGAATTCCGACACTGTTATGGCACTCAAACAGTTGAAAAACTCTCTACGATCGGGGGAATCAATACGAGCCATCCGATGGAGCACTCTTAACCTACCCCGGATCTTCTCTAGATTTACGGGGTGTGCCACTCATGAAAATCTATAAATAGACCCCCACTATCTACATGAGGGGGGGCCTTTGGCTGGAGTTTTGAGAGAGCTTTGAAGCTTCAAGAGCTCTAGCATCACGGCCCGGCCGTCGCCTGCCGTCGGACCACCGCCAGGCCGCCGCCTGTCGCCGGACCATCGCCCAGCCGCCACGTGCCGCCAGAGCTTCGCTAGCCACCGCCCGCAGCTGAACTTCAGCCCGACCTTCGTCGGACTGCTGCCCGGCCGCCGATTACTGCCGGACTTTAGCCCGACCTTCGTCGGACCACCACCTGACTGCCGATCGCCACCGAACCACCGCTCGGTCCCCGACAGCAGTCGAACTTCAGCCTGGCGCCTACCACCGCCGGACTTTAGCCTGACCTTCGTCGGACCACCGCCCGGACGTCGACCACCAATGGACTACCGCCCGGCCGCCACCGGACTTCTGCCAGACCTTCGTCGGACCACCGCCCGGCCGCCGACCATCGCCTAACCACCGTCCGGCCGCCGACCGCCGTTGGACTTCAGCCCGCCCATCGCCGGGCGACCGCCTGACCACCATTTACCGTCAGACCTTCATATAATCGTTCCTTGTCAGCCAAACTTTTGCACAAAACCCGTCAAATTTTTGTCCGACCCTCATCGGTCCTTTGATTAGCTCTTCAAATTACTGTAATTCGATCGCCTCTAAAGCGAGGGACGGGTCAACCCTTGTAATTCACTCAAGTTTAGTGGAATCTTTTCTCCTAGGCGAGGCCCCGTGGTTTTTCCCTCTTCGGGCTTTCCACGTAAAAAAATATCTTGTGTTTTACTCTTATCTTTCTGTTTGCGTGTTCGGTATCCGTGTATTGCTAAGATGAAAAGTTTACTCACTCTACCGCCACGAATCTTTCAGCTCGCGGCAGTTTGGCGCCGTCTGTGGTAACGTGATTCACGACTTGGGGGCAATGTTTGCTCCAACCTCGAAATGACGTTAATATCCACTTGCTAACATCAGCCATTGCTTTATCAATTTCATGGAAATTAGATCCGGACTGGGGAGCAACTTTAACTCCAACTATGATCAAGAAGATCCCTCTAATACTTCCAACATCAAGATGATATTACAAGAAAATCCCAGCAAATGCAAGGATGCTTCCAATCAATTCTAAGATTTATGCAGTCCCTTACGAGACTTCTACTCCTTAGGCAAGGTCTTAATATCGACCTCAAAAAGGCAGTAACGGTCTAAAAATAGACCGTTCTTCACCTTTGATTCGAGATACATGTGGCATTCGCCCCCTCCCAATCAAGGCAAAATCGATCCCAGGGGGATACGATTCGACCTCTTCCACACAGGTTAACGTCATCGAGCAAAAGCTCTGACATACAACCTCGGATAGGTCTTACATCCTTTGTGGATTCTCTCGACCGCTTCCACACAGGTTAACGTCATCGAGCAAAGGCTCTGACATACAACCTCGGATAGGTCTTACATCCTTGTTGGATTCTCTCGACCTCTTTCGCACAGGTTAACGTCATCGAGCAAAGTCTCTGACATACAATCTCGGATAGGTCTTACATCCTTAGTGGACTCTCTCAACCTCTTCCACACAGGTTAACGTCATCGAGCAAAGTCTCTGACATACAGCCTCGGATAGATCATACATCATTAGTAGATTCTCTCAATCTCTTTCATACAGGTTAACATCATCGAGCAAGGCTCTGACATATAACCTCGGATAGATCCTACATCATTGGTAGATTCTCTCAACCTCTTTCACACAGGTTAATGTCATCGAGCAGGGCTTTGACATACAACCTCGAATAGGTCTTATATCCCCAGTGGATTCTCTCGACCTATTCCACACAGGTTAATGTCATCGAGCAGGGCTCTGACATACAACCTCAGATAGGTTTTTCATTCTTGGTGGATTCTCTCGACCTCTTCTATATGGGCTAACGTCATTGAGCAAGGGCTCTGACATACAACCCCAGATATGACAGATATCTTTGGCGGATTCTATTAACATACACTCTATTGCCCGTCGACGGACCCTATTTAGATTTTTTCCTATCGCTGGACTTTTGTCGGACTTCTGCCTGACCTTCGCACGCAACATCATCTCATATATGGTGATCAATCAAACTCTTTAGGAGCAGTCATCACTAAGTCATTAGGCATCATTGATCTACTACCCTCATTGACCTCCGTAGTTCGAGGAGCTCACGCTGGCTCAATCACTTTATGGGTAAAAGGAATAACATCTAGCACATCTAGCGACCTATCGACTGGAGCCTGCGTAAGAGTACCAAGTATTGACCGCCTCCACCGCCTTTATCTTCGCCTCCGGTAATTAGACTCTTGCCGGACAGTTTTTCCCCCAATGGGAGTGAACTGTAGCCAGCGTAAGAGTACCGGGTCTTGACCGCCTCCACCGCCTTAATCTTCACCTCCGGTATTTAGACTCTTGCCGGATAGTTTTTCCCCCAATGGGAGTGAACTGTAGCCAGCGTAAGAGTACCGGATCTTGACCGCCTCCACCACCTTGATCTTCGACTCCGGTATTTAGACTCTTGCAGGACAATTTTTCCCCCAATGGGAGTGAACTAGAGACAGCGTAAGAGTACCGGGTCTTGACCGCCTCCACCGCCTTTATCGTCGCCTCCGGTATTTAGACTATTACCGGACAGTTTTTCCCCCAATGGAAATTAACTGGAGCCTGCGTAAGAGTACTAGGCCTTGATCGTCGCCTCCGGTATTTAAACTCTTGCCGGACAGTTTTTCCACTAATGGGAGTGAACTGGAGCCTGCGTAAGAGTACCGGGCCTTGATCGCCTCTGCCGGTATTTAAACTCTTGCCAGACAATTTTTCCCCCGCTGGGAGTGAACTGGAGCCTGCGTAAGAGTACCGGGTCTTGACCGCCTCCACCACCTTGATCTTCGACTCCAGTATTTAGACTCTTGCCGGACAGTTTTTCCCCCAATGGGAGTGAACTGAGCCAGCGTAAGAGTACCGGGTCTTGACCGCCTCCACCGTCTTTATCGTCGGCTCCGGTATTTAGACTCTTGCGCGATAGTTTTTCACCCAATCGGAGTGAGTTGGAGCCTGCGTAAGAGTACTGGGCCTTGATCGTCGCCTCCGGTATTTAAACTCTTGCCGGACAGCTTTTCCCCCAAAGGGAGTGAACTGGAGCCTGCGTAAGAGTACCGGGTCTTGATCACCGCCGCCCAAAAATTTCTATTTTTGCTAGTCCGGCTTCTCCTAACTTTTTAGGAGAAATTTTGGAACCGACTAAAGAGAAGTGGTGCCTTCTCCCTAGTTTCTGAGGGGGGTATTTATAGTTTTTTCAAAGGTGGTTTGAGGGCCAAATTTCTGAATTTTTAATTAATTTTTGGAATTTTTAATAGGTTTTGTCACGTGCCGCCGGACCTTCGCCAGCCACCGCCAGCCGCCGGACTTTAGCCCGACCTTCGTCGGACTACTGCCTTGCCGCCGACTACTGCCGGACTTTAGCCCGACCTTCGTCGGACCACCATCTGACTGCCGACCGCCACCGGACCACCGCTCGGTCCCCGACAGCCGTCGAACTTCAGCCCTGCGCCTACCGCCGCCGGACTTCAGCCTGACCTTCGTCGGACCACAATCCGGACGCCGACCACCAACGGACTACCGCCCAGTCGCCATCGGACTTTTGCCCGACCTTCGTCGGACCACCGCCCGGCCGCCGACCATTGCCTAACCACCGTTCGGCCGCCGACCGCCGTTGGACTTCAGTCCGGCCATCGCCGGGCCACCGCCTGACCGCCGTTTACCGTCAGACCTTCATCGAATCGTTCCTTGTCAGCCAAACTTTTGCACAAAACCGATCGGATTTTTGTCCGACCCTCATCGGTCCTTTGACTAGCTCTTCAAATTACTGTAATTCTACCGCCTCTAAAGCGAGGGACGGGTCAACCCTTGTAATTTACTCAAGTTTAGTGGAATCTTTTCACCTAGGTGAGGCGCCGTGGTTTTTCCCTCTTCGGGCTTTCCACATAAAAAAATATCTGGTGTTTTACTCTTATCTTTCTGTTTGCGTCTTGGGTATCCGTGTATTGCTAAGACGAAAAGTTTACTCACTCTTCCACCACGAATCTTTCAGCCCGCAACAATGAGTAATACCTCCAGAGCAACATTTTCAGAACTAAGACTTACACTAAGATTTAAGCACACGTATTCTCCTCCCTGAAAAATATGAGATAGCAAATTGTGAAAGATCCAGGAATTGATATATGCTCCTAAGCAAATAAAAGGACTCCACGTTACCAACTTTCCATTCTTTAAGAAGTTCTATAACAGCTACTGCATTTATTCAATCCATATTTTGGAAAAAACCAATTGCTATACAGATTTCTATAGCTCAATTTAGAGCTATAACTTCTAATAAGAGCAGAAGAATCAGGGAAAGGGACTGCAGAAGCAAAAATAACATTACCAAGACAATACCTAAACATACAACAACCTCAAGCCAAATTATTACCGACAATATACCATCCGACCATGCCATACCAGCAGTATTGATATATCATAAAAAAATAATCTTGATCGGGCAAGAATCTCGAGGCAAAATCAAGTTGAAAATTTAAATAGTTAAATTTGGGATCATCTGAACACCGATTTAAGCAAACTTATAGTCAAACTGAACGTCTCGGAAATATAAACACAACGACACCATATTCAACTCAATCCGATCCCAAATAAGTCCAAATCGAAGACCTGAAACGCATTTGGAAGGCTCAAACCATAATTTGGATTATCAAACAGTTTCCAAACGGGACATGCTTATAGTCGAATCGAGCGGCTCCACGAGACGAATCCAACGAACCTAAGATCATCAAATTTTGATATCATTAAGACCTTCAAATTCCTAATAAATGGTTCATGATCAAGGGATTCAACATCGGCCATTCATTCAAACCACTCCATATTCAGCCCTGATCTTCCTACTATTTATTGGTCATGCCATTATTAAATAAAAGAATAAATAGACTCCTCATTTCTCATAGAAGGTGACCTCCAAAGAGGGAGAATAAGGAGGCTCAAGCAAGAAGAAAAGGAAGAAAGGAAGAGAGTTCTCTTGCCACCATACTTTTCCTTGACCACCGCCGAACTTCCACCTAGCAGCCTACCGACGCCGAAGTTATGCCTACCACAAACTGACGCAGGAGTTCTGCCCATCATCTGACTTTTGTCAAAATTTTACCCTATACAAAACTTCCACCTGTCGCCGGATTTCTACCCAACGCCAAACTTCTGCCCGTCGTCAAACTTCTGTCCGTCGCCAGACTTCTCCCTGTCGCAAGACTTTCGTCCGACTTCTACCTGACATCGAACTTCTGGCCTCCGTTGCCAGCCAACTATGGTCCTTCCTACATCAGTTCCCGGACAATGATCTTTCTAGTTACTATCACCCACCAACTACGGTCCTTTCGAACTCCATAGCAAGATTGCGGTCCTTTCGACCTTTATCACCAGACAACAGCCTTTTTTTACCACTATCGTCCGCTGACAGCGGTCCCTCTGACCTCCATTACCAGACAATGGTCTTTCCAACCTTCGTCGCCCGCCGACTACAGTTGACTATGATCCTTCCTACCTCAGTCGCCCGTCGACTACGGTATTTCCGAACTTCGTCGCCAGACAACGGTCTTTCCGACCTCCGTCGCCCACCGACAATGGTCCTTCCGACCAAATGAACATGTCAACAGTGATTCTTTGTATTCCCACAATGTAATGTACTCCGTATTATGTACATGAAGACAAGGCCTTCCTTCCAAAGAAGGGCCTCATTTGTAATCGACGGTAAATAATAGTGGATTCATTTAAACTGGGCGATACCACGTGATTTTTTCTTTTTTCAGGGTTTTTCACGTAAAAATCCTGGTTTCTCATTTTAATATCGCGCCCTCTCTATCTTTTATCTGTTTTGTGTGTTGTATATTTGTATAAAGCTAAGACGTTAAACTTTATATTTCTCTACCGCCGCGATACTCCATGGACTCAAAAAGTATATAGAGAAGCTTTGTCTAATAGATAAAGAATGACCTTAGCCACATGTGGGGCTTATTGACATGCAAGGCACTTGGCTGAATTAACAATGCCTTTTATTTGTTTAACAGATATGAGATTAGCAATGCTAATTTGTTTCAACTTAACAGAAACTCTATTTATAATTCTAATATAACTCATCTCACCTTGATGCTTAGCATCATTACGCTCCAAAGTTATTAAAGAGAGCAATCCTCCGTAATTATATTAATATATAGGAATGTTCATGATAACATAGACCATAGAAGCCAGAATAACAGTAAACTAACTTATCAGTATTCAAAAATTTGACCCAAATAAAATTATTGTACTTTAATATTACTTAAAATATCACAATTAAGAAAATTATCATTAAAACCAAATCCCATCAACTGTACTGCCAGAAAAAAAAAAAGAACTACCAATTCCAACACCCCTTTGATTGAAACCCTCAGCTCCTAACTTAATTCTGCAAAGCCTTTGCAAATTAAAGAATAGCCATTTTTAAGATAATAAGACGCAAAATGTTAAGTAATTATTAAAACGTAAAAAATCTCAGCACACAAAATTATCCTTCTTCCTTGAACTTCCACAAAAGCTTTATAGATTTTTTTTTTTTTGCTAAATCAACAATCCTTTTAAACCCCAAACAGCGCACCACAAAACTTACTCCAATAAGGTTTCGTTTGGGACGGCTTTTTTATTGCTTTTTTAAAACGGAGTTGTAGTACAAATTTTTTAATTTTTGTACTAAAACTCCGTTTTCAGAAGCAATAAAAAAGCCGTCCCAAACGAAGCCTAAGTCCAGTGAATCTTTCTATCACGGGAAGATGAACCCCAAAGAACTTATTAAATAATCTTCCAATCATATTACATTGTGTCAAAATATGATGCAACATTTGGAGTAAATAACTTGGGATAGAACATAATATACTTTGGATAAGGGTATATCTGCCCCATAAGAAAGAATTTTAAATTGGGAAATTTTTAAGAATAAGCAAGATTAAAAAATTTATTAACCATTTAAGCATGTTTAAAAAATAATTTAAATATTGGCAAAATCGCTTGTTTAACCAGCAATTTATGCTAACTAGGATTAGTTGAGTCAGGTAACTGTAATGCTGAGTAGACAAAGAAATGATGTTATTATAAGTCGCTCAGATAACAGACGACTTATAAGCTGCCCATTTAATGGGTGACGTAGCCCAATAATTAAAAAGAAAAATTTAACTATTCAGTATTCAAATAGTTTCTGACAAACATATAAATCGAATATTTTCTAACGGTAAGATTTGATATTAGATTTAACTATTCAAATATATTAGATTTAACACATTAAATAATAATTATTATTTTTTAAATTAGATTTTATAATAAAAAGGTTGGCACCACAAATGTATGTATTAGTTTATATATACTAAAAATAATGTAAATGTTAATTAGTATTGAATAGGTATGATTAGAGTTAATGAGTATTTCATTATAAATATAAGAAAAAGTTTTAAATTGTCCAAGTAAAAAATATTCATAAATAAAATGATAATAATTTAAATGATCCATAACATAAGCATACTGAAATACATAAAAGGATGAACTAGTGTCGCCTACGTGGCCTTTGTGGCAATGCATTAGTGCATGGAGTGTAATGTTCTGGAGGTCGTCGTGGTCTTTGACGTAACTTGTGATGTTCCTCCACAACTTCTTCCTCAGCTATGTCATCTGTATGAAGGGAGCTCAGTACAAAATCTAGGGTGAGGTATACATCCAAATCCGCTAGTACCTAATTACTGAAGAGTTCCCTAGAGGGCCCTTGATCAGGATAAGATGAGGGTCCAGCATATCCATTGTAATGTTGAGGAGCGTCCTGGGTCATAAAAAATGATGTATCATGCTCACTTCTATCGTCAAAGTATCCTTGATCTTGAATATACAACTGCCTGCGCAAACCACAACAAAGCTCTGCCACTATTTTTATGTCCCTCTGTTGTTGTGTATCATTTGTACCATTGAAGTGTTGTTGCAAAGCATGTTCAGTACCCATGAAAAAATCCCTCTGAATTAACAAAAAAAATTTGTTATTATTTCATAGAAAAAATTATATAAGGAATTTATAGTATGTTAAGTTTGAACCTAACAGAAGGCGCTCAGAGGGAGCTCGAGGATATGCCGCTGTGGGAGGCTCAACAGGTGCCTTCAACATGTATAAGGTTTCCCATGACTTGTACCACTGTATGTAGTGATGAATCGAGTAGTTATTATGCTGGTCAAGGAGGTCTCCTATAACTATATATCCACGCCTACTCTCCCATATGGCGATGTGTGCTTGGTGGTACAACATCCAGTCCATGTCTGGTTTCCCATGACCATCTAGCTTTTGAAGCTTGGCTCCATTGGTTAGACATTAGTCGTTGGGCATAATCCAAATTGTCGTAGTACTCTATCTAGCAAGTGCCACTCAACCCTCTTCCAACTAATCAGAGGCACTCGTGCAATCCAAATGTCCTCCCCTGACAAACAAATCTGTGCGACCTGAGCTTGAATATCAGGCGTATATGGATGCCAAATTACCTGCATATTCAATAATAACTTATATGAATTGAAAATAACAAGTTAATTTTTCATTTCAAAACTTTAGGAAGATACCTGACTATTAAGTAAACCATCGAGCTCATCCCTATAGCTAATGATATCTCCAATGGGCAACTCTGTTAGCCGATCCTCGTTCCACCTATTACATTTATATTGTAAATAAATAAGATTTCATTGCATGTAGTCTTAAAAAAAAATTCATTAAATGTAATTATCTCATACCTGAACCCAACACTAAGACCATGGAGTTTAAATGGAAAGGTAACATGAAGCAGTGGTTATCCTACATGTAGATGCTCCCAAGCCTAGATTTGTAACAAATGAATGCATCCAGCTATGTTGGCCCTACTAGGCCATGTTGCTTCTCCCAACTCCCTATAAAATGGGCTAAAATTGCTCATCCAAGAAAGTATGTGCTGAATATTGTCAAATCCTCCATAATAGTAAGGTACTATAAATGTATCTCTGAACCAGAAGTATTCGAGAGAAGGTGACAGTCCAATATGAACAATATGTAAGCCCGAACATGCCTCCAAAAATCCATTTCGTTCAGCTCCAAGTAGGAGTCATGCCAAAAAGTCCATCACAACCATCTGAGGGGAATACAAGTTTGTGCATGTGCCTGTCCCATACAAAATCTTGATGTGATGCAATAATTGAATGGGTCATAGTATAGAACATCTAGCAGTGTATGACTCCCAAGAAGGTCATCACAGTAGTCTGGCCAGCTAAGCCAACGTCTCCCAGCTCCAACAACAGCATGACCAACCAAAGCAGGACCATCTATATGGACATCCAAAGTATAATCATAGCAACATCCTTCAAGCAGCTCCAACAATAGCATGTAATATTAGGATGGAGCTGAGTTGGAGGTGGTGCTTCACTACTACCCTCTCCTGAGGGCTCATCTGTGCCCCGTTTTTTCTATGACGTCGTTGGTCAGTTGCCATTTAACCTGAAAAAATAACAATAATTAAGAATACACACTAATCAATCAAAAAATTAATTGTACAATGAAATCAACATCAACAACAAAATTATATAATCACTATTAACATTAAAAAGTTTAGTTTTTTTATCGGCCATGTTTAAAAAATTGAAAACTGTTACAACAAAAATATATAATCATTTTTATCAAAAGTTTTTTAATTGTAAAGTGATTAATATAAACAATTAATTTTAATACTAATCAAATATCATCTAAACTTATTAAAAGTAAAAAATAATTGCTACCAATTCTTTTCATTAGTTACATAATTATATTGTGAAAAATTTAAGGTTCTACTAGCATAAAATTTTTATTGAATAGCTTATCTTTCTTTTGACTAATAGTAACACCCGCAAGCAACTCACTAGTTTTTTTTAGTGTTTACCTCTAATTCTTGTTTAGAAGAGTCCCTTGTTTTTTTTTAATGTTTACCTCTAATTGTTTTTTTGAAATTATATTTTCCTCCATTTTATAAAAAAGGAACCCAATATAATAGGAGAATCAGACTGCACTAGAAGGTGTGGATATTTTAAGTAGTTCCATACATGAAGCCGTGGATATTTTACTTGGTTACATACATGAAGTTGTGGATATTTTAAGCAGATCCATGTCAAAGATTATAATACCCAAACTACACTAGAAGTCGTGGATATTTTACTCAAATACATGTGCTATTATAACAAATCTCATATGACATCCTAGTTCCTTCGCCCAAATCTAGTTGGGCAGGTCGCTTTTTTATGTCTGACTGAGTGGCAAGCTCCGCAAACCCTATTGCTCCGTGGTGCTGCCTCATCCATTGTATTGAGATACTGATTAGTACTTGGACATCCATATCTCCTTCGGTAGTTTGGGGGGAGAAGCGGGATTAGGCCTGTATTGGGGTCATGCTCTCCCCATTCTTCCTTATTGGGGATATGGTGAAATTCTGTAAAATAACTTAATTTGTAGTTGGTCTTCATGTAGTGGGGAGAAACATGACCAAAATGCATTCATCTTAACATTGCTATACAACATAATACATGTGCACAAGGTATGTGATATAGTAAAGGTTTCCCACAACTGCACTTGCACCTCCTCCCGTCAAGTAAGTCGACACGATATGATCTGGAGGACATGTCAACAACTTGAAATTCATGCAAGTTAAGACGAATTGGTTTTGGCATTCTTCTAGCCTCCTCCTCAACACTTTTTAGTGATGTATGTACACGTGGAGCAAAAAAGTTATTTTTTTGTTGTTCTTCAGTTGTAATGAACTCCAACTGCCTCATGAACATTACAGTAATGTTATAGTAAATGGTTGTAATCAAGGCTTGAATTGTCAATCCTCGTGCTCATTTCAAAACTCCATTAAAAGACTCAACTGCATTAGTTGTCATTACGCCATATCTAAATCCACCATCATTTGTTAAATACCATTGCTCACATCTCAGTCCACGAGCCATTGGTGGATGTCTACTTTGATCTTCTTCATATCTTCCATACATCTATTAAAGAATCTTTTATCATCTGTATTGTCGGCTGCATACATTTTTTGGCACAAAAACTCTTCGTCACCTAACCCCATATGCCGTATTGCTTTCTTGAAATTGTCACGTAGATGACTTAAGCAGTGCCGATTAACAACATTAGGAAATATTTCCCTACAACCTCGGACCAAATGAGCATGTCTGTCTGATATGATACAGAGATTGTGCCTGTTCGTAACCACAGGGAGTAGCGTATGAACTTATCTCAGAAACCATACCCATAATTCGTTACACTCTGACTCAACTATAGCAAAGGCAAGTGGAAATAGACCATTATTAACATCCATGCCGATCACAGTTAATAATGTCCCTCGATATTTACCGAGTAGAAATGTGCCATCAAGACAAAGAACATGCTGACAATAATGCCAACCAGTAATAGAAGGACCAAATACCCAGAATACTAGACAATTTAGTCTTAGTTAGACCAATAAAAAACACACTATTATCCTTCACGATCTCCTTAAGAAATAGGGAGGCCTCCCTTTTTTTGCCCCCCTATAGTTCTAAAAAATGAAAGAAGACATTAATAACTAGGAGGGGAAGAATCCCTAGCCTTCTTGCCACCTTTACTATCCCCTTTCATCTTCCTATATTTAGCTTCAACCCAGCCTAAGGATTTCACTTCCTTGGCCAATTTGTTTTTACAAGAATTTGTGATATGATCTCCTGTCTCCAACGCTTTTTCAGAACTGTTTGGCTAAATTTCATAGGAGGAATGGTTTCGAAAGAGTCATCAATTTTGATTATTTCTTTTGTTTCAACAAATTCGACAACTTCTCCCTCTTCATGTTCTTCCATCAGGATTCAAAATTTATTATTAACACCAATATCCACAGTTTTATGTTCCTTTATAAGTTTTGTGTTACCCAGCATCTCCTCTTCAAGTTGGTTTTCAGAGATCTCCTACAGCTTATCAGAATTTTTGTTCTCAGCTTGAATTTCCTGCATAGCCTTTGTCATCTTTTGGACGGTACTAACAACAGGTTTAAATTCCAGCTTCATCCGAACTGTCTTTTCTTCAAACTTTTTAATATTTCTGAATCTTCTATTTCTGAATTTAGCATGGATCCAGGGTCCATACTCATCATCATTTTGAGGCTTTGAGACTTTTTCAGCAATATTATTATCAGCCACCTTCACTTGGTTAGTCACAACATGTTCCTATTTTTGAATATCAAGACAATGAGACTTACTATGTCCTACCATTCCACAGTGATAACACAGAGAAGACATCTTCTCATATTCCACTTTTTGAAAAAGTCTTCCTTGAATTCCTTCAATCCATACTCCCTTAGGCAACTTGTTATCAAGATTTATGCGGACACAGACATGTGCGTACTCTCTCTTCCCCCATTTGAAAGAGTTTCCATTAAGAAACAAAGGTGTTCCATTCATTGAAGCAATCCGAGAGATATTCTCCTCATCCCAACATCTTAGAGGTAAAAACGGAAATCGAATCCAAATAGGTGAAGTAATACCTTTTAATGATTACGATGAGAAATAAGTAGACCATTTGTCCATCCTGATAATATGGTTTCCAATATATCAGGGTTCACCGCTTAGGACTTCCTCCATTGATTCAATGTGTCGAAGGAACAGAGGATCTAATCAAGCCCAAGAGTTGTTAAATGGAATTTCCCAAATCTACTCCATTGTCTTCGGAGTTCCAGGCTACAAACAGAAAAGGGAATATCATTCCCTTGCACTTTGATCACAAGAGACTTTGTCAGTATTTGCGAATTGGCAATTTCTCGCTCAAAATTTAGTTTTGCCGCCAAGCCATCATCAGACATCTGCGTGTTTTCCAAGTTATAATTCAATTTAATGTGCTGCATCTTCTTCCATGTAGAGACAAACTTGTCTTTGGGTACAGAATCTTCTTTATTTTCTGGAACAACCTCATTGGACTCAACATTATTTTCAAAATTGGTATTAAAATTCCTGCTCACATGATTTTGATCGCTATCTTCTTGAACCTTCAGGATCAAATCTGAAGAAGAAGTCATATCATTACCTAAATTCACAAGAGAACCAGGTTTTGATTTAGAAAGCTTCATCAGACTCTTTCCTTTCCCTTCAATAAAGAAATCTTTTAGCATTTGAGGCCCATCTCCCTCACGTATTATCATATTAGAACAAGGTCTAACAGAAGGGTAGTTGCAACATCTAATCAACATTTTTCATTTTGATGAATGATACAGCCAGCAAGAAGTTGCCGGCGGTCAGGAACCACCATCTCCTGGAGGTGCAGAAAGTCCGTGAACTAGGAAATTCAATAAATTCCAAAGAGTTTTTCTCTCTAGAATTTCACAGTTTCTCTCTCCACCTATCTCATTACTAAGAACCTCCTTACCATCTGGTGATTTCGGGACTTCCTCAACCAACATCTGTGTTTTCACAACATTATCTTTCTTACTCGACACTTTAAGTTCAAGAAGGAACTTAAAGCAAAAACGATTCTCATGGCCATGAATCCTACAGTGAAAGCAAAAGAGAAGTAAAATTTCAAATCTTTCTTTCTGAATTTATCAGAACCAAAACAATTTTTTTTCTATTATCCAGCTCCATAAGAACCCTTGCAACCAATGGACAAGATAAATAAGTCATAATTTCATCAATTTTAAGCATCCTCCTAAATATTGAAGCAATATCAAAAAGAGTTTGTATTAGATTAGGAAACTAAATCCAAATAGAGACAATATGAGAATCAATTTCAAGATTTTGATGGAAATTTTTAAAATATAATAAGATCTTCGAGAGAAAGTTCATCTATAATCATCACATTTTAAAGCTTAAAAAGAAAATGCTTCAAGTCAAGAAGACCTAATGCATAAGATATGGACAATCCCAGATTTTTAAAGAAACCCTAAAAATATCAATAGGATGATGACAATTAAAAAAATTATCATTAAAAAAAACTAAAAAAGGAGTACCTAACCTATCAATTTCATCATCAGAATACAATAAAGCATTCATATAGCTAAAAGAAGATGTAGATGATAATGATACATTTTGAGAAATGTTTTTACCTTATAGGGCCTCTTTGAATTTAAATTTAGAGTAGAAAATGGGCATCAAACAAATTAATCAAGTGTAGAAGATCTACCTCCATTAGATCCATTAGCATCCATGTATTTAACAATACCCTAGACAAAGTCCTAAAGTTAAACTCCATATCAACCAACCATTTGAAATTGGATGAGCTGAACAACAAATAAAAACAAGAGAGGAAACCCATACAAAAAAGATGGGAAGAGTTTAAAGATAATTTTAAAGTGTAGGAAGAGAAGAGTCAAAACCTTTCAAGCTTTTAACACGTTACAAATTTTAGAATATTTTGAGGAGAGAATTCTCAAATGTAACATCTAATTTGTGTGTTCAATGAAGGCTGCCCATGTTCACAACAAATTTGAATTTTGGCTCCTATTATATGCCCTTGTGCATACCAATTTCCACCAAGGTTTAGAAAAAAGCCTATGTTATGAAGATAGAACTATCCATCTCCTGCAAAACATTAACTATTTCAAGGTCCCTTCAATCAGTCAGATAATGGAAAACTTGATGCTCAATTCCACCCAATCTAAGGCTGATCAAATCATTGAAAGGAACATCAACCTAATCTTCCACCAAAATAACCAAGTTTCATCTTCCACTCCCAACTAGATTCACTACTACAATTCCAAAAGATTCTACCTTTTGAGTCTAACATGCCTCGAACTATTTCCACATGATTTGACTACTCTATTGACGTCACATGGTTTTCTTATGCACCAAACAACAATTAATTGCGTTGGACCTCATTAACATAAGAATCATAGCCCCCATGTTGCATGATGATAACCTTTAACAAGCCCAATCCATGAGGGAATGAAGTCAAGACATGCTAACCACCATTAGAACATGCCAATAAAACCATATATCATTAGCCACATCAAAAAAATATCTCCTAAGTGACCTCAAAGTGGGTTTTTTACATATTTGTTGAGACTAAACTCCTATAAGGTATAGAGACTAAGTGTTGAAAAGGTTAGATAGTATTTATCTTTCTCCTCCTTGAGATTAATGGATTCCTGCTTTCTCCTATACAATGGAAATAAGCCAATAGGCTAAGTTACTAAAACATTCTCGTACTTTGTATTCTCTCAACTTTCTCCCATGTCCCTATCTTTTATCACTTTCTTTTTGATCGAACTCAACCCACCATCAAGAAGTAAACCACTTGAAGATTCACCCCCCTTTCTCCTATTTAAAGAACCAAGAAGGACCCTTGTCCAATCTCAATCATCCCTACTCCAAGACGACATTATGTTGCTCACATCTTTATGCCATCATTAAGATACCTCCAAGTTGGTTGTAGGATCAAAGGAAGAATGCTCAATTACTAAAGGTATTTTTCCACAACCGACTTCTTCCTTTATGCCTCCAACCAAAATGGCGATGGAAGTTCTTCCAAATTGGGAGAAGCATTCTTAACAATGGCACAATACCTAGAAAATTCCTGGAAGATGGTCAATTTGTTAGAATCAACATTTCTATCTTCATCTCCTACTCTAGTCACTATCATTGGCACCGCAACACTACTTAGGAATAATATCTTAAAGGTGCCCATCACATCATCTTGATGAATCTAGAATGTCACTTTGTCATTGTTTCCCTACCTCCCCAATATTAAATTCATGATGAAAGCGCACATAGAGGAGTTCTTCAATCATCTAATCGCCAAGTATGAAACACGTCTCTCTTTTTGCAATAGATTATGGACGAGCTTCTCCCAACAAAGTTCAAGGCCATAGTTCATGGTTTAAGGGTAAACACTAGTATAAATGCAATAATAAGTACTCAATGGTGTAGCACTTGACTCAACAATAATCCATAATAAAGAGAAAATGTAGCAAAAAGAGACAATAAGGAGACAACAAAATTCAACTCAAAACATAATAGAAGCTAACTTTCTCTCACTAGTACTTAGTTATATCTCTTCCTTTGTTCTCAAGAAAATATTGCATATTCAGTACTCATTAGGACACATCAATTATACTCCAATTTTCTCAAATAGTTAATATTTCATTGATAACTCTCTTTATAGTAGACATTGGTCACTCGACTAAACCCCTATAAATATCGTATATATATCTCTTGTAATTTTTCTTTCTTATACTCCTCGTAAAGTAACTTGAGTGTAGTTATTTTTAAATCACACTCTTAATGTGTTCATTCCTCTTATCTCAAGACAAAAGTGAGTTCTTACCATTAACAATCGGTACGAGTACCCACTCAATATCTATTGAAATTTATGAGCCCAACCTATTATTTTGATGATTTCAAGCATTTTTTACTAAATTACTATTTTTCTCTACAATATATATTGATTGCTTTTTCCACACAAATATTTCAAATACAAAATACAATAAGCAAAATCAAAAAAGAAAAGTAAAAAGTTTCAAAATGGAGTCCAATCAAAACTGAGCTTATTCAACTGATCATTCTATATGATTCATATTATATAGTCCAATCTAATTGATTTCAAGTACGAGATTTTCACATATTGAGTTAATTGGAGAGTACGATCCACACTTCATGTTGTATGATCCACACGTCATACTATATGATAAGTCTATTAAAATTAAAAATTCTGGGTTTGATTTAAATAGTTAACTTTGATTCTTTTTATCAAAAGTGTATGCGAAACAACTAAGTAAGGAAAGCCACTTTTCTCAAAGATATATATATATATATATATATATATATATATATATATATATATATAGTTCTTTGGAAAGAGAGAGAGAGAGAGAGGTTTCTCCTTGAAAGAGCATGTATAAATTATTTCAGAGAGAAGATAAGGTTGAGAGGTTGTTCTTTTAGGAGTTAAGGGTTATGTGAGGAAGATCACACAAATGTCCTCATCGGCTTGTACCTTAGTACTCTAGGTTAAGTGTTAGGAGATCTTGGAGAAGAGTTCTACGGAGAAAGTCTTTGGGCAAAAAAGTTGTGACTAGCTTGGGAAGCTAGGGGAGCATCATCTCTACCATTGCGATGCTCAGCAAAAGGAGGGTGAAGACATCTCCATCATGCTGGGAAGCAAAAAAGAGAGAGGAAGAGATTATATAGGTTATTCTCCACCTATGAATGGAGAATGGATTCTCCACTTGGAAACAAAGAAGGGCTTCTTCGTCTTGCTAAATGCAGAATGAGCATTGACAAGAAGAATCCCCATTAAGGAGGATTTAAGGAGTGGACATAAGTTGTTTGACCAAACCACTATAAAATCTTGGTTTACTTTTATTTTACTTTCATGCATTTTTATTTATTTCAACTTCATTATCTGGCTCTATGATTTTAAATTTTTTTGTTGTTTCATTCAAGTAAAGCTTTTAAAAATTATTAATAAAAAAATATTATTTGTTTGAACTCATTTTATAAATTAAGCATCTGCTAATCTTTTATTGCTCTCAAAAATAAAATAAAAAATATAATATTTTCAAGCATTTTCTATTTTAAAGTTTCCAGTAGTGTTAAATTTTTTCATTGCAAATTGTATTATTCCTTTTTTTTAAGATATGAAAATATCATTAAGACTAAAAGAGGAAAGGTCCAAAGATGCCTATGTGATAGAAATCCTATCACATTCCTTCCTAATCAAGTCAACAAACCTTGAAGGAAGTTCACTAAAAACAAATAAATCACCAAAAAAAATATCCTAAGAGGGCATAATGAGAACAAGCATCTGCCACTCTATAACCTTCTCTAGAAGTAAAATGAAAAATTACATTATTCAAACCATCTAGAAAGGAAAAATCTAGCTTTTGAATCTTCTTATTCCGCTTATTACTCCTCAATAAAGAATTTTGCATGATTTTGAGAACATTAATGTTATCACCTTTAATAATGATACCTTGCTTATTCCACATCCAATTTTGAATGACATTCTTTAAATAAAAAATAGCTAATAATTCCATTAGTGAAATATCCCAATGCTTAAACTCTTTCCTTACGCAAGTAAGAAATGACCTTTATGATCCCTTAGAACTCTAGCAATGCTTGCCAAATTAGAGATCATCAACTAACCATCAACGTTCAACTTAATCCAATTTATAGGTGGGGGATACAAAATTTTAGACAGCATTAAATGTTAGTTAGTATCCCAATTCTGACAATTTGGAAAGGATTAAGGTTTACTTGAATAAGAAAAAACATGAGTTGATATCATTATCAGAGAAGGAACATTTAATCCATGCTTATAATAATTTATAGCTTTCCAATTAAGAAAAATAGAGGATAGGTATATTCTAACTATACTCAAGTAAGATGATGCCAACTTCTCATGTTCCTTTTATTTAAATTCTTAAACCTCGAAAGGTGAATACCCCATTGATCCAACATATCAAAGATTTCTTTCAAGTTCACACACTGGACTGAAATATGATTAAAAATCTCAATTTCTAAAAAGTTTCTGGGATAAAAAATAGAGCTATGCAGTTTTCTATAATTTAGCCAAAGGTTAGTAGGCACAACTTCTTAATCAACCTCCACCAAAATAATACCTCTTTAGCAGTTAAATTTAACTTCCTAAACCATTTGGTATTTTTCATTTCTATATAATGAGCATTATCCATGCTACGGCTTAAATAGAAGCTAGAGAGAGAAGCTCTGAGAGAATTTCTATTTTCTTTGGCATTTTTTAAATTTTGAAGTTCGAGGGATATCCGCTGTTGCATCTAGCAACGGTGGATCGCCGGTCACCTAACTTCGGTGACCCAATGGAGGTGCGGCGATCTATCATCAACAATTCTCATGGACAAATTCGATCCTTTTCCTTGTCTCCGTCTGCATTCGGAGATATCCGTCCTAGCATTGCCCTGGCTTCTAAAACAAAATTTCGAACAGGAATGCCACTAATAATCAAGGAAGGAGGATCTATGATGCCTTCAAAAAAATCCCCTGAAGTAGTTGGGAAAGGGAAAGGTTTACTAACTGATGAAGAGAACTGTGTGAATGAGAAGGATTTTGATTTTTCTATTTCTGAACAGAATATGGAAGATTCTGCTTCTCCTGAGCCATTTCCTAAGCTTTCTATGAAACCCATTTTAAACAACTGCAAGGAAACTATTTTACAAAATGCTTCTAGAAAAAATAACTCTGAAGAATGCAACCTTGTTCGTAATAAGGTGGACATTAGCAATGATACTCTATCTGACTCAGCTCAAACTGGTACTCTAGTGGTTAATACGTCTGACTTAAATCAAGTTCGTCAATGCAATAATGGAGATCTGGGAATGTGCAAAGAAGCTATGAAGGAAGTCACAAAAAGACCAAAGCTGATTAATCAACAAAATGCCTGGGGTAGGAAGGAACATATCAAGGTTGCTCAACTGAATCTGGGAGACTTTCTATCTGAAGATGAGCGGAGCTACAGTTAAACTCAATGAAGACAAGGTGATGGAGAATTCAGGGAAATTACAGAATTCTATGGTGATTAAGGTCTTTGGAGGCAAAATTCCTTTCTTGGTGGTGAGCACAGAACTTAGAAGACAATGGGCATCTTATGGAAAGTTCCACCTAACCATGTTAGGAATGGATTGGGTACTCTGTTCATTTTTTGAAAAAGAAGCAATGGAGGCTATCTTTTCCAATGGACCTTGGTTTGTAAATGGTAAAATCATTGGGATGGACAAGTGGTCGGTAAGCTTCAATCCAACTTCTTTGAAAGGCTTGAGTGCCCCTATTTGGATAAGACTACCTAATCTCCCTCTTCAATGTTGGGATGAGATCAACATTTGTAGAATTGCATCCATGGTTGGTAAACCGATCTTGATTGATGGCAACTTGTTCCAATGGGGCAGAAGAGAATTTGGAAGCATTTGTGTACATCTTAATTTGGATGCTAAACAACCCATGGGAGTTTGGGTGGAAGGAAGTATGGGCAAATTCTACCAAAAAGTAGAATATGAAAGGCTCCCAGAATTTTGCATTTGTTGTGGGAAAATTGGGCATAACCAAAACACTTGCTTGGAGAATTTAAATAAGGAAAACAATGTTTTAAACATAACAAAGGAAAGCACAAAGGTTATACATGATGGGAATTCAAAAATCAATAATTTTGAAATAATTGCTGCTGTTCATAAAGAAGAAACTGGGTATGGACCCTGGCTCCAGGTAAACTATGGCAGGAAAAGAATTTTTAAAAATGGCTTCAGGAATTCTTCTCGAGATGACAAGACGAATGTTTTAAATAAAGCTGCTGCAGGTAGCAATAAGACTGTTTGGAAGGCAGTAAAAGCTGAGAAGAAAACTAATGAGGAGATTTCAGTTATACACACGGAGGAAGTCTATCAAAATCACAATCTAGTAAAGGAGGTGCTTCCTCCTACTCAAGAAGAAGAAGGTATGAATGTTACTTCTTTTAAAATAATTTATGGTAATAAATTCAGCATCCTGGAAGATTTAATTGAAGAAGGTGAAATCATTTCATCTATGCCGGAGGAGAATTTAATATGTGAAGACAAGGGAAAAGTATATGTCTCAGAGCCTAATAAATTCAACAACAAAGATCATAAGCTGGTTAATGAAAACAAGGATGATGGCCCTTTTGTCAACAAAAGGAAAGGTTCTAAACAGTTAAAAGGACTAGGACATATTAATTCAACTCCTAGGAGTAGGAGAGTTGAGATTGACATCAAAGAAAAGCTGGGGTCTTCAACCCCTCTTAATCAATGAACTCTTCCATTGCTTTTTGGAATTGTAGAGGAGCTAGGAAGAGAAAAGCTTCTCTATACTTAAAAGAATGTGAACGAACATGGTGTTTTCTTTATTGGTTTATTGGAAACCAAAGTTTCTTACTTTGATAGAAAAGATGTGGATCAATTTATTTGATCTGAATGGGATTTCTTCCATGTGCCTTCTGAAGGGCTATCAGGAAGTATTCTTGTTCTTTGGAAATCAAACTTTACTTCTTTTCATGTTTTAGAATCTTCCTCTCAATTAATAGTGGGAGACTTGTAGATGCTCAATATAGGAGTTTGGAGGATAGCTTCTGTGTATGCCAACAAGGATTCCTATGTTAGAAGAATGCTTTGGGAAAAGCTGGAGTTCTTTACCTCTAAGGAGGTACCGATGATCATAGGTGGAGACTTCAATTGCATTTTATCTAGTGAAGACAAAAGGGGAGGGAGAAGATTTAATCTCTCCCTTGGCACCAAAGAAATGAAGATCTTCCTTGCTAACAATGACTTTCATGAAGTTGGTTTTGTGGGCCCTAAATTCACTTGGTGCAACAATAAAAAAGGGGTGGATCGAATCTTTGAGAGGCTTGATAGATGTTTTATCAACCCAGCAATCATTTCTTCAAATAATCGATTCTTTGTAAGACATCTAGCATGGGTGGCTTCAGACCATTGTCCAATCTTATTGAATTTTACTGTTCAACTAGCTAGCAAGAAAATCATGAGATTTGAGGATGTATGGGCTTCCAATAAAGCTTCTATGACTGTGGTGGAGAAAGTATGGAGAAGGAATTATAAAGGCAATGCATCAAAGATTCTTAATAGCAAAATGAAAAATTCTCTAAAAGCTCTTTACTTTTGGAGTAAGGCAAAAATGAAAGTTCTTTTATCCCATAAGAAAGAGTTGCTTATTCAAATTGAAGAGTTGCAATTGAAGGAAGCTAACGATGGTTTTCTCTCAGATAAGGAATGCTGGAGTCTAAAATCTAAAGTGGAGGAGCTTAACTCTACCCTTGCTCATTTAGATACGTGGTGGAGACAAAGGGCCAAAGTAAAATGGATGACGGAGGGAGATCGGAATTCAAACTTCTTTCAGGCTTACGCTTCAGCTAGAAGACATTCCAATTTTATTGCTAATATTAAAGATGGTGCGGGAGAAGTGCTAGAGGATCAGTCTCTCATTCATCAGGTCTTGCTAGACCATTTCAAAGAAAAATGGAGGTATCAGAACTGCAGCCTAGAAAATTGGCCACATTGTTGGAGAAGCCTTGAAGATGAAGACAGAAACAATTTGAGCAAGGATTTTTTGGTTGAAGAAATGGTTGAAGCAATAAGGAATATGGGCAACAACATCTCCCCAGGAAAAGATGGTATCACTTTCTCTTTTTTTAAATCCTATTGGTTTATTATAAAAGATGATTTATGGAATGCCATTAAATTGTTTTTTGATACCTCTATTATGGATCATTTATGGAAGGAGACTATTATTGTTTTGATTCCAAAAATCAATAATCCTCTAACTCCCTCAAATTATAGACCGATTAGTTTATGTAATTCTGTTTACAAAGTGGTGGCAAAGATTCTTATGAATAGATTGACTCCAATCATGCATAAATTAATCTCTAAAGAGAAAGCGACATTCATCAAAGGTAGATCCTTATCCGACCATGTCTTAATAGCCCAAGAGGTCATGCACAAATTAAGAACTTCAAATTCTCAAAAAGGCTTTGTTTCTTTTAAAGTTGATATGGAACAAACTTATGATTCCATGGGATGGCTTACCTTGGAAAAAGCTTTGAGCTATTTTGGTTTTCCTTATTCTTCTCTAAGCTGATTTTAGAATGAATTAAAAATTCTAAATTCACTATATCTATCAATGGTAGCTTCTCAAATTAGATTGAAGGTCATTGTGGCTTTAGACAAGGTTTCCCCTTGTCTCCTTATCTCTTCATTCTTTGTGCACAACTATTATCAAATGCTTTTAAACAAAGAGGTACTTCATAGGGAGTTCGTATTTGTGCAAATGGACCTTCTATTTCTCACTTATTGTATGCAGATGATGTGATTATTTTCTCAGAAGCCACTCTTAAAGCTACCAAACAGATTAAATCTATTTTGGCAAATTTTTGTAATTGGACAGGTTTGTCCATCAATGTAAACAAATCTTCTATAATGTTCAGCAAAAATGTTAGAAGGAGGAGGAGGAGATCTATTGGCCGAATAATGGGGTTCAATCCAGCAAATCAGATTTCTTATCTTGGAGTAAAGCTTGCAATGAGAAGGTTAGTCAATGATGATTTCAATTTCATTATTGACAAAGCATTGAGAATGACAAACACTTGGGGTGGAAGACTTATTTCTCTGGCTGGGAGAATTTTACTAACAAAATCTGTCATGCTTTCATACACTACCTTCCATTGTACTAACTCCCTTGTTCCCAAAAGTATTATTGATGAAGTAGATATAAGTTGTAGAAGTTTTTTGTGGAACAAATCTAATGGTAGGAATGGCATTCATTATGTTAATTGGCAAACTATGTGCTTACCTATCAAATGGGGAGGTAGATCACTTCACTCTTGTTCTACTAAAGTTGGTTCTTTAAGATCAAGAATTGCTTGGAAATACTTGAATGATAAAGAATCTTTATCCATAAAGTATTTTTTCCTAAATACTGAAAGTTGCTGGAAAATCTGGACAGTAAAAATTCGGGATCACCGGCATGGAAAATCCTCAGATCGGGTGGCAAAGTTATAAGGCCTTTCATCAGATGGAAGTTGGGCAATGGATCAGACATTGATGCGATTAATGATGTATGGATTTTGGATAAGAGTATTTCTGAATGGCCAACCTACATTGCTCCTACTGACTGCAGTAGTTTCTCTGTTTCAAATTTTCTACTTAATGGAAGCTGGGATGTAAAAAACATGAAAAGTTTCTTGGGAGAAGGCTTGATCAATCTTATACTACAGAACATTGTCCCAAACAGTTCAAGTAAAGATTGTATGGAATTGTTGTTTAAATACAATGGAAAATCTATATCTTCTATGGTTTATGTAGTATCGGTTAAACAAGATGAACCGAAAGATACTGGAAATGGTTGAAGAAAGCAAGACTAAACCCGAAAGTGGAATC
Source organism: Dendrobium nobile (assembly GCA_022539455.1). Classification (NCBI taxonomy): domain Eukaryota; kingdom Viridiplantae; phylum Streptophyta; class Magnoliopsida; order Asparagales; family Orchidaceae; genus Dendrobium; species Dendrobium nobile. Next base: position 36,785,125 of record CM039724.1, on the reverse strand, counting down.
CCTTTGGTGGAGAATTTTCAACAATGCTCTTCCCATTTGTGACTATCTTGTACATAGGAGATTAATTAGGGAAAATCAATGCCCAAGGAGCTACAATGCAATAGAAGATAGAGATCATATTGTAGCTAATTGTGATAAACTGCAGAAAGTTCTGAAACAGATTAAGGAATGGGGATTTGTTTTTTATGAATTCCATTCTATACAAGACTGTTGTAATCATTTGTCTTCTCAATCTTCATTCATGATCAATCTCTATCGGTGGTATATTTTACTTTGAAATCAAGGAATAGCTTCATTCATAATGGGAAGGAGGATATCTCTCTTAGCATTGCTTCCAAAGAAATTGGTTTTGCTCCATTCGTAAATCTTGGGAATCATAGTATCTCGGGTATATGGGATGTCAACCAACCTTATAGGTTGTCTAATCCTCATTGGCATCCCCCTCCACCCGATTCGCTCAAAGTCAATGTAGATGCTTCATTACTTCCTTCATACAAAGCCGGAATTGGAGGAGTGTTTCGTGATCATAAAGGAAGATTTCTTCTAGCATTTGGAAAATCATACACTCATTGGGACATATCGACTTTGGAATTCTTGGCCACTCAATCTATAAAGGAGATGCTAAAGGATTGGATGTTTAAATACAAGGGAATCATCATATAAGGTGATAATATCAATATCATAAAACTCTTGAAGGAAGTCAAGAAGAATGGTGAAACAAGGTATGCAAATATTCATATTTTTGATGAATTTAATAATGTTATCTTCAATTGTGTTGATAGAAATTGCAATAAGTTAGCGGACTTATGTGCTAACTATGGCATCTTGTCTTCTTTTATTTGGGATGATGTTAGTCTCAATAAGATTCTTCTTTTATTTATGTCTATATCAAAGGAGGAATCAATAGTTTGAGCCTTTTTCTTTGTAATAGTTTCTTCTTCTCTTCAATGCTAAATGAGGCATTTTCCTTCAAAAAAAAAAATATAATGAGCATCAGACACCTCATACACCAAAGCAGAGATAGATTTACCAAAAAAACCATATAGCAACTCCGGTTGATCTTCTATTAAATTAGGAAAATTTTGAATTTCAGAGATAACTTGCAGCAGCTCTTCAGAGAAATGCTCCTTTAAAACAATCTTTCTCCATGTACCATTAGTATCTAATAAAATTGCTCAGTACATCGCCATCTATTTAAACATTTATCGAGAATCCAAATATAACTTGAAATATTAATCCTTCTTCCATTTGCAACTTGCCATCTAATTATTGGTTTTAAAAACTTTGCACCATCTTTAATAATTTTCCATGCTGGAGTGGAGCTCCTTTTAATTTCATCATCCCAAATGTCACTTCCATATTTTGCCACAATAATTTTCCCAAGAGTAGAATTTTGATGTTGAATGAAGTTCCACTCAATGCGAGCTCTTAACGGACCTTGCCTTTCAACAGCACCTTGAATGCTAAGACAATCTTGATTAATAGAAGTGCAAAGAACATTCCAAGATAATGAAGCCCATATCTTCCTTGTTTCTTATGCCACAAGAAATTCTGATAAAACCTATCAATATCATATATAATCCTCTTTGGCACAAAAGAGTGGGTCATAATAAAAGTAGGAATTGAAGAATAAGCAGTTTTTATTAATAAGATCTTTCCAGCCAATGATAAAGATTGAAATCCCCACGTGCTAAGCTTCTCCATTGCCTTATTTAGAACATTCCAAAAATCAACAGCTTTTAACCTCCTTAGGGCCATCTTCACACCAAGATAAGTGATTTTAGCAACTTGACGTTAATAAATAATTTTATTTAACTTTCTTTTCCTTCTTCTAGAAACAAACTTCCCTTATAACACTATAGATTTCTAAACATTAATCTTTTAGGCCCTCCAATTGTAGTATTCGATCAAGAGTTTAGTAATGAGCTTTGATTATTTCAAGAAGCTTCAGATACTAATAACACATTATTAGAATATATCAAGTAAGAGACCTTTGCAGTATTTGGAGCAATTTGAATCCCAAGTTCACCTTCTCTAGTACGCATAACTTTCGATAGCAGCTCAGAACAAAGAATGAAGAGAAAAAAAGATAGAGGGTATCCTTATCTAAACCAACATTCAATATTTATCCAATTACTCTTCCTACCATTGATAACAATAGATAATTTAAGACAACTTATACAATGGATTTTTAAGTTAATAAATTTCTCCAAAAAATCCCATAACAACTAAAATCTAATTTAGTGTTTCCCATGACATGATATCATAGGTTTGTTCCATATCTAATTTGAGTAACATTTAACCCGAATAAGATTTGGAAAATCTTAATTTATTAACAACCTTTTGAGCCAAATGATAATTATCAGTAATAGATCTTTCTGGAACAAACACTCCTTGTTGTTTATATATAACTCTAGGAAGACACTCCTTCAATCTATTTAAAATCATATCTGCCACAATTTTATAGATTGTTTAACATAAGCTTATGGGTCTAAACTTAGTCACATCAGAAGCATTAGGAAATTTAGGAATTTGCACCACTAGAGTTTCTTTCCAGACATCAGGCATAACTTTGGGGATAAAAATTCTCAATCGCATTCCACAATTCAATATTTAAAATATTCCAAAAAAATTTAAAGAAGTAAGCTTTAACTCCATCATTATCTGGAGATTTATTATTGCCTATCTTCATCACAGTAAAAGAAAAGTCTTGTTTTTGAAAATCCACAACTAACATATGCTGCTGATCTTTATTAATTTAAAGATCTTCTTGAAAAAATGGCCAATTGCTAAAAGAACATTGTTTTTTTTTTCATTTATCCAATTTTTTTTAAAGCTACATTAATTTTCTCCAAATATTTCTCAATTTTTCCATTAGAAACAATAATTTGATTAATCAAGTTACCATTCCTTATATCTGTTGCAAATACATGAAAAAATTGTGGTTATAATCAACTTCATTTAGTCGTTGGGTTTTAGAACGTTGCCTCCACGACGTAGCAAGTCTAGCAAGAGTACAAGTCAACTAATGAATTTTCTTTCTCAGCACAAGCAAATTTTCCAAGCTTAATCCACGTAAACTTTCTTCTGCTTGTAAAGAAATAATTTCACTTTGCAACTCACACTTTAATTTATTAAACTCTTTCAATTTTGTCTTGCTTAAATAGAACAAAGTTCTAAGAGACCTACTTAATTTCCATTGTATAGTAGTAGCTGCATCACCAAAATCTTTCTTCATACAAGCATTCAAAACAAAGCCTCTAGAAGCTTCATAAGAGCACCAAACATTCTCAAATTTGATAGATTTCTTATTATAGATTAATGTGTTGGACAAATTAATAAGAATATGACAATGATCTGAAGCAACTCTAGGTAAGTGTTTGATAACTGCAAAAAGAATATGAGATAAATCTTTAGAATTAAGACAAATTCTATACAATATCTCCCAAATACGAGCAAGAACTTCTTTATTATTACAATAAGTATATTTAAGCCCAGTGGAACCAATGTCATGATAATAATTTCTAGATAGAAAACTCTTCATCTCTTGTGGTCCTTGAGAGAACATGAATCTTTTGCCACCTTTATTTTCACCTTTGGAAAGAATACAATTAAAATCACCTCCAATAATACAAGGATTATCAATAGAAGAATAGCTTTCTATCATATTCCATAAGTTTCTTCTTTCATACAAGTCCTTATTACCATAAATAATAGCAACCATCCAGGAAATTCCATTAGGAGCTTTCAGATTACTAATGATCATTGATTAGAAAAATTAAGAATAGTGAATGCAAAATTTTTAATTTTCCACAAAGCAAGAATACGACCAGAAGTGCCTCTAACACTAACATGAAAAAAATCCTAGTCCATACCAATAATCCTTCTAACTTCATTCATATCCATGGAGTTTTATTTAGTTTACATAAGACCAACAAAAAAACACCATTATCTACAACAAAACTTCTTAAATAATGTGAAGCTTCTTTTTTCTATGCTCCCCTACAATTCCAAAAGATTAAAGAAGACATTTAAGAAACCAATGCGGATTTTCCCCTAGCGCCTTCACGAATTCCATCATTCCTTCTACCTCTAAAGGTGTCCTTAATAGGACCATACAAGCTCAAATATTTCTTAGCTTTTTTTTCTGATGACTAACTTTGGAGGTTGAAAGATTCTTATTCTTTGCTTCATTAAAGCTATCACTTTTACTTGATAAATTATTAGAAAAATACATAATAGTAGAAGGATTACCAATATTCTCCTTTGAAGCGGAGTATGAAACAATCAACTTATTTGTACTGTCTTTAGTGTCATCAATAATTGGCTCACACGATTTAAATTTATTTAGAACCTCATCTTCAAATGTGTTTTGGTCGTCAATATTCTTTTTATAACTAAATAATTCTTAATTAGTATCAATGAAAACACTAGTGCACTTATCAAAAACCTATTTATTAGCCAAAACATCATCTACAGCAGGATTCTTATCCTCCTTATTGAAGTTTTCTTTAATAACATTATCAACAATCAATTTGCCACTTAAATTGCTTTATCTGAGAAAGCCTTAGAATTGTCATCTTTACTGGGAGCTATATTTTAAGAAAGTTTGTGCACTATTCCATTGGTTCTCACTGAGTTTTTATCAAAGTTAGCAGTACCTTTAGCTCTATTGGAAGAAAAAGATTTTTTCCTTCCATAGTTAACATGAATCCAAGGTCCATAGTTGTTAGAAGCCAAAGAAGAATTAGAAACAAGTTTCATATTCTCCTTACCCATTTGAAGATTCACCTCTACCCGATCAGCATTAATAACTTCAACTGATTTTCCTTTAGCAAAAGAAGCTTCCTTCTTCTTAAATTGATCCTCTTTGATGAAATTCTATTGATTTTGGCCAATCTTTCCACAATTATAACCAAAAGAAGAAATTTTTTCATAATGTATTTTTCGAAAAAAACTTTCAGAATATCCTTCAACCCAAACTCCTTGAGGAAGATAATTTTCTAGTTTAATGCGAATGCAAATTCTTGCAAATTCCCTTCTACCCTAATTAAACAAGTTGCCATACAAATACATAGGTGTTCCCACTTTAGAAGCTATTCTTGCAATATTAGTCTCATCCGAACAAAACAATGGGAGATGCGACAATCTAATCCACAAAGGAGGAAACAAATTCCTCATAAATAGAGGTGAAATTTTGGACTCCAATTCACCATTCAAAATATATGACCCCCTACAAACTAAGGTCCACCACTAAAAACAAAATCTTTTATTTTAGCCGAATGAAAGGAACAAAGCAACCATTCCATTCCTAAATTTGTAATGAGAAAATAACTAAACTATCTCCATTGCTTCCTTAATTCAATAGTCATTACTGAGTATGGAATAACATTTCTAAATTCCTTGATAACAATCCAATTATGGAGCTTATGAATATTAGATTTAACATTCTCAAGATGCAATTTAATGGCTCCTTCATCATTAAACATTTCAACATTAGAATCAAGATTAAATTTCACAATGTTAGGTGCCTTTCTCCTAAAATTATGTTGATCAACAAGCTTAAAAGTAGCAACCATAACCTTAACAGCAAAACTCAAAGAATCTGATTCTTATCCCATACTGAACCAATCTTCTTCTCCCTAGAAATAGGATTATTAATTCCAAAAGCAACATAATCATGATTATAGTCATCTTTAATTAAAGAGAAAGAGTTTTGAACAACTTGAGCATAAGAAACCAAAATTCCACCTTCATTAAGCTGCTCCTGATAATCAGCAGGTTTAGAGAACTTGTTCACCTTAAGCTTCATTCTAGAGGAAGAAGATGCTTCAAAATCATGATTATGAAGCTCTAAATTTGCAATAATGATATATTTAAAAGATAAACCTTTATCATCTGGAATCACCTCGTTACCCTTGCCAAGGATGGGCTCTTTCTTTAGGAAAGCAAAAGCATTTGTTGTAGACGGATGGTCATTGATAATCAAAGGAGAACCAATGAAAGATTTACGCATAGAAACATTCACAGATGAAGGATTTCTCTCCGGTGAATGCCGTCGATCATCCTCTGCCATACCGAAGAAAATAGAAATTCTAAAAACTTGGGAGTTTCTCTCTCTCTAGAAAATGGGACTCTCTCTCTCTAAAAAATGGGACCAATTCACCCCCTTTTTGGTCATCATGACACTTTCAAGTGGTATTAGAGTGAGTTCTTATCTGTTTAGTTTGACCACCTCAAGTAGATTCTACATCCCATAGAATAGTGAACGACACTAAGATTGAAATACCCTTTACTAAAAGGAGTCTAAGGGATAAATAATTTGCATAATTAAATGCTAAATGTTTAAATTATTTCATTTGTGCACTCAATTTTGAAGTCTATATGGGTGTATCCACATGCACAACCAAAAAAGAAATTTGTGATAGATTGTGTATTACGTAAAAAATGAACAAATGAAATTACATAATCAAGATTAAATATTTTGCTTCATAAATACGAACTGTTGGGTATGCAACCTAGTGAAACCATTAGTGATATGTAAACTAATTTTACAAAGATTATTACCCCTTTGCATGCATGCGTTGGAAAAAAAATAGTAATGCAAAAAAGTTTAATAAGATTTTTAGATGTCTAGCTAAATCTTGGGATGCCATGATGATGGAAATATCATGTTCAAAAGATTTGAATGCTTAATTTGCTGATAATTTATATGATTGACTTAGAAAGTTTAAATAAGTCTAACAAAGTGCATTGCCTAAAAATCACTATAGATGAGGCTTGGTTGTGGCACAACAGAATGTATCATGCAAGCATGGAGATACATAAAAAGATCATTCACCTAGACCTAATTAGCAGAGAGCCAAGATAGAGTTCACTAAAGAGCACTTTTGTGATAAATGTCAGCTAAGCAAATAATTTAAGTTCTCACTTCACTCAGTTAAGGATATTAGTGATAATATACCACTAGAGTTATTGCATATGGATTTATCAGTACCAAATTCTTAAGAAGAAAATCATATGGGTCTACTTAATGTTATCAAAATAAGGTTTCAGGTCAGGTTCTGGTCGAACATGAATATGACCTAGCACTTTTTAACCAAACATCAATCTGACCCATTTTTGTAAACGCATCATTTTTTTAGACCCGAACCCTCTTTGGTTTTGGGCAATCCCGCACCCTACCCATATGGGTTAGGATTCATAGAAGTCATCATCACATGAATGACATCAAGGATACCAAAGAGGCGATGATGAAAATTGGACAAAACCAATGAGACGTTGGTAGATGATAATGAAAATCACACGATGCCGATGATACATCACGTATATAACTAAATGAAGCTATGTTGCCCAAGTTCATTGTTTGAGGGCTTGAAGCAACATCTTCTTGATTTTGATTTGCAAGTAGACACCATCCTCACATGTGTGACAATACAAGTGCGATCTTTATAACTAAGAACCCAATTCAGCACTCCCACACTAAATACATTGACATGAGACATTATTTCAATCATGTGATAAAGGGAGATGTTAACATCCAGCTTACAGACATAAAATAAATTGGTTAATATTTTCACTAAACCACTGAGTTATAAAAGATTTAGAGCGCTTAGGACTAGATGGGGATTATCAATTTAAATGCATAAGTAATTAGAGTAGACATATCTTTGTGCATCGTGCTTATGATATGTGTTTATGTTTGTTAAATCTTGATGTGCATTTATCTCAAAATTTTGTGTTATGTATTGTGTGATTGTCTTTATGGAAATGTTTCTACTCATAACAAAAAATCAAAAATCTTCACTTCATACTATACGATATAAACATTGTACTATATGCTACACACTAGACCAGACGATTATTGTTAAGAGAGTTGCTATTTTGCATGTTTTACATTCTTGCAACATGTATTATTTTGATGATTTCAATTATTATTGTTTTACATATATCTCCTAACACTATTTGGAACATTTGATTCTTGCTCTAGTATGTACTAACATTTTAGGAAAATCAACTCCAAGATATTGAAGACTTGTAATCAAATTCAACAAATTTTCATAAGTTTTGATATGAGAGGGATTGATTGTAATTGAGTGAAAAATCACAATATACACACTTGGGGAACTTTTTTTGTGAACTGATCGTACATGACGAACTTAGTTCGTACGGGATGATTATGTCAATTACCCCTAAGGAGAGCAATGGATCGAACAAGCGGAGAGAAAATTTTTCTAAGTCCTAATCATCCAGGATGAAATTAATAGTCGTCCCAGGATGAACGTCTCGGGATTCTCACTTTCTACTGTTCATCTAGACGAAATCAATGGTTCGTCCCAGGACGAACGTCTCTGTATTCTCACCGTGCCCTGTTCGTCCAGACGAAAAATAAGATTCATCCCAGGACAAACGTCTCTGTATTGAGGCTCGCGTCTCTGTATTGAAGCTTGCTCTGTTCGTCTAGACGAAACCTATTCGTCATAGGATGAACTGAACCGACCTACGTCATTTGGTTACGTCCTGAAGAATTTCGTGAACCGAACTATGTAATAACTGTTTCGTACCGGACGAACTTGGTTCATACGTGACGATTAGCGTGTATGAACATAATTCGTACCAATATACATAAGGTTCATTTTCGACCATTTTAGTAAAATTGTCCAGGACGATCCACGATCGTACGGGACGATCCACTGCGTACAGAATTGAATACTTGCAATTTTTGGGCAGTTTTTGTTGTCTTTTGTATAAATAGTTCAAACTTGACTGCCACCCTATCTTTTTGCCATTTGATCTTTGTGCCTATTGAAAGAAAAGTCAAGGAGAGAGAGTGTGAGAGAGCATTCAAAGGAGGATTCCTACCACTAGAGCATGAAGGCTTCACTTGGTGTTTAAAGGTAAGAATCTCTACTTGTGTATTGGGATTACTTCACTCTTTTCTTTCTTCCTTCTAGATTTCTTGTGAGAAGATCTGTCAAGGAGATCCGGTTCTCTGCCGACACTTAGAGAGTGTGAACAGACGAAGGGTTCTCTGCCCACACTAGGAGAGTGTAAAAGGACGAAGGGTTCTCTGCCCACACTAGGAGAGTATCAAAGGACGGAAGGGTTCTATACCCACTTTAGGAGAGTGTGAAAGGACGGATGGTTCTCTGCCAACACTGGGGATTGTGTAAAAGGACTACGGTTCTCTGCCGCACTGGGTAGTGGTGAAAAGAGTGTTTGTAAAGGCTTCTCCGCCTTGCTGTGAGTGCAAAAGGAGAGACACTATTGGTATTAGTGCAATACTCAAAGGGTGCCTCTGGGGAGTGGATGTAGGTTTGGTTTAGACCAAACCATTATAAATCTTGTGTCTTTTATTTTACTGTTTTTTTTTTATTTTCTGCATTTTTCTTTTGTTTAAAAAACTCTGGGGTTGAAAAACTTTTATATAAAAATTTCATTAAAAAAATTTCATTTCGGTTCAACAAAACTTCAAAGAGGGTTAAGTTTTAAAATATACCAATTCACCCCCCCTCTTGGTAGCCTTGTGACATTAACTTAGGTCTAACAACCTATTCACTGGACTCAACAAGTGGTATCAGAGATTTATTTCAAAATCATAAGTTTAAACTTCTTTTTGATTAACGTAGATGGCTACATTTGGAAACCGAAATACACTTGAGGGTTACTCTATTACTAGACCTCCACTGTTTGACAATATACCTTTTGATTTTTGGAAAACACGCATGTCTACTTTCTTATAGTCACTTGATTATCGTATGTGGATACTAGTCCAGGAAGGTTATACAAAACCAACTAGATTAGTTGATGGAGTTAGGGTAGAAACACCTTTTACAGATTTGACTATAGAAGCACGTGACTTAGCTCAACTAAATGCCAAATGTTTAAATAGCTTCTTTTGTGCTTTAAAATTTGAAGACTACATGCGGGTTTCCACTTGCAAAAGTGGAAAGGATATATGGGATAGACTTTGTATAACTTATGAAGGGACTAATGAGGTTAAGCAATCAAGACTCAACATCTTGTTACATGATTATGAGTTATTTCGCATGAAACAAAATGAATCTATTTCTGACATGTACATAAGATTCACACAAATTGTCACTTCTTTGCATGCACTTGGTAGGAAATTAACTAATGATGAAATGGTTAATAAGATTCTTCGTTGCTTACATACTGCTTATGATGCTAAAATTATTGCAGTTACAGACTCAACATCTTCTTGGTTCACTCATTGCTTACGAGCAAGGAGTTAGTCAAAGAAAGATTGATATAGGTGAACCATGAAAGGAGAAGAATATAGCACTAAAAGTGAAAGAGTCAGAGAGTGAACACTCACAACCTGAGGATGAAGACGATATTGCATTAATGACTAGACAATTCAGAAGCTTTCTGAAAAGAAAGCAGAAGAGACGCCAGCAATGGAATAGAGGTAAGTTTAACAGAAATGGCACGTTTCTAATGAAGTAATTTGTTATGAATGCAGGAAACCAGGTCATATCAAGACTGATTTCCCAAAACTCAAAGCCACTCCTAGCAAGGAGAAGGTAGAGGAGAAACCAATTATAAAGAAGGGCAAGAAAAAGTTTTAAAGAGATTTTTGGGCGGACTCAGCTTCAGATTCATCTGAGACTGAAAAAGAAGAAGAAGTCACCAATCTTTGCTTGATGGCAGATAATGTTGATCTATCAAATCAAGAAGAGGTATGTGACTTAACGTATGATGAATTGTTTGAAGTTTCTGAACACATGCATGATGCATATAGAAAAATGAAAAAGATGCATGCTAGTGTAAGTTTAGAATTGAAAGAGCATAAGAAGAAACATGAAATCCTTAGGAAAGATCTTGCATTAATAGATGACAACCACATGAAACTACTTGACGAATATGATGACTTGAATAAGAATTATGAGAATTTAAAATCATCCTATGCTGAACTTGAAAAAGATTTTAAAATATTTAAGGATGAATCTGAGAGCAAAAATATCAAATCAATTATACAAATCGAATCTTGGAAGATATGAATTCATTTTATAAATTGAAAATAAGAGCTCTTGAGGATAATATGATACCCCCCAAACTTGAAGATTTTACAAATCCTAAATATTATCCTAAATATATGGAATCCCTTAGAAGACAAACAAATGGTAGAAAACTTAGGAATATTTTTCCTAATGTCAAATGTAATAATTGTGGATTATTTGGACATATAGCTCACACCTGTACTTTGAAGATGAAATCTAATTTGGTGTGGAGACCTAAGATGCATAAACCTAGACATATCATACATGCATCTGATTATAAATTGCTAAAAGGTGAACCCAAACTTGTTTGGGTTCCAAGTCTAACATTTAAATTTTTGCAGGGTCGCTCTCACACAAGACCTCGTGAGAGCATATGGTACCTGGATAGCGGATGTCCAAAGCATATGACTGGAGATACAGCTCAATTCATAACGTTGGAAGCCAGGAGTGGAGGTAAGGTTACACTTGGAGATAATACCAAAAAGAAAGTGGTTGGATCAGGTATGATTGGAAATTTGAAAAAAAAATTTATAGACAATGTGTTATTGGTTGAAGGCTTAAAACATAATTTGTTAAGTATAAGTCAGCTATGTGATAAGGGCTATAGTGTAAAATTTTTACCTTCTAACTGCATATTAAGCCTAAATGGGAAAGATGTTTTAAATGAAAAAAGGGTAAATAATGTTTATATGCTAGATTTGAATTGTATTCAATCTCCTACTGCTTTTTATTTGAAAACTGTTTCTGATGAATCATGGCTTTGGCATAGGAGACTTTGTCATTCTAGTATGAAAAATCTTAGGAGAATTACCCAAAAGAACTTAGTGAGAGGTATACCAAAACTAGACTTAACTAAGGATCACCTTTGTGATGCATGTCAATTAGGAAAACAAGTGAAGTCCTCTTTTAAGTCCAATAAGGATCTTAGGACTAGTAAACCATTGGAAATTTTACACATGGACTTTTTTGGACCAGTAGAAACTGTAAGTCTAGGAGGGAAGGTATACGGATTTGTTATAGTGGATGATTATTCAAGATTCACTTGGGTTAGATTTCTTTTTCATAAGAGTGAATCATTTGAGGAATTTAGAAATTTTTCGACTTAGATTCAAAGAAAATTAGGGTGTGAAATAATTTCTATACAAAGTGATCATGGAGGAGAATTTGAAAATGAAAGATTTGAAAATTTTTGTAATGAAAAAGGAATTGATTACAATTTTTCTACACCTAGAACCCCTCAATAAAATGGGGTAGTCGAAAGGAAAAACAGAATATTAATAGAAGTCGCCCGAGCAATGTTGGCAGAATATTCACTTCCTAGATATTTTTGGGCTGAGGAGGTTAGCACTGCAAGTTATGTTCTGAATAGGGTGAATGTGAGATCGAATTTAAATAAAATACCCTATGAGTTGCTAAAAGGTAGAACACCTAATTTGTCTCATTTGCATGTTTTTGGTTGCAAGGTGTTCATTCATAATAATGGAAAATCTGCCTTAGGAAAATTTGATCCGAAATCAGATGAAGGAATTTTTATTGGATATTCAAGTGTTGGAAAATCTTATAGGGTATTCAACAAAAGAACTTTGGTCATTGAAGAAACCACACATGCTGTATTTGATGAATCTGGAAATTTGAAAGAGCCAAATGTTGTTGAAGATGAGATTGAGAAAAACTCCCAAAAAATTGATAGAATAAATTTGGAAGAAAATGTGGAAGAAAATTTGAAATTAGCAAACCCTTTACCTAGAGAATTGAGATTTTCTAAAAACCACCTAAGGGAATTGATTATAGGTGAACCTAGTGTGGGTGTTAGAACTAGGAGTGAATTAAACAAGGAAGTTAATCATTCAGCCTTTATTTCAACTATAGAACCCACTAATATTGATCAAGCACTATTTGATGAATTTTGGATTTTGGCCATGCAAGAAGAATTAAATCATTTTGTAAGAAATAAAGTTTGGGAATTAACTTCAAGGCCAAAAGATCAAAGTGTTGTTGGAACTAAGTAGGTGTTCAAAAATAAAATGAATGACTCAGGAGTAGTCATTAGAAATAAGGCTAGATTAGTTGCAAAGGTGTTTAATCAAATTGAAGGAATTGATTTTGAGGAGACTTATGCCCCTGTAGCTAGACTTTAAGCAATTAGGGTTTTACTAGTCTTTGCCTATTTTAAAGGATTTAAATTATTTCAAATGGATGTGAAAGTGCCTTTTTAAATGGGGTAATTGAAGAAGATGTTTTTGTAGAACAACCACCAGGTTTTGAAAATTCTAAATATCCAAATCATGTTTTCAAGTTGAAAAAGGCATTATATGGATTGAAACAGGCACCTAGGGCTTGGTATGAGAGATTGAGCACCTTCCTACTTGAAAGATCTTTTGAAAAAGGAAGTGTGGATACAACTCTCTTTTTAAAGAAATTTGGAAAGGATATACTCATTGTTCAAATTTATGTGGATGATATCATTTTTGGATCTTCAAATAAAAATCTTTGTGATGGTTTTTCTAAAATAATGAGTAGTGAATTTGAGATGAGTCTAATGGGAGACTTAAATTACTTTCTAGGCTTTAGCATTAAGCAACTTGAGGAAGGTACATTTCTAAGTCAATCTAAATATATTAAGGACATCCTCAAAAAATTTGAAATGGACAATGCTAAACCTGTTAGTACACCAATGAGTTCCTTAGTTCAGTTGGATAAGGACCTTAAGGGAAAATCTATTGATCAAAAGAAATATAGAGGGATTATTGGATCTTTACTTTACTTGACTGCTAGCCGACCAGATATTATGTTCAGTGTTTGCTTATGTGCTAGATTTCAATCAGATCCAAAAGAATCACATTTGACATTAGTGAAAAGGATTTTAAGATATTTACTAGGAACTCAGAACTTAGGAATTTGGTATCCTAAGTTTAGCTCTTCATTTGAAATTAATGGTTATTCAGATTCTAACTTTGCAGGATGTAGAGTGGATAGGAAAAGCACTTCTGGAACATGTCAATTCATTAGAAATTCATTAGTTTCATGGTCTAGTAGAAAATAAGATTCAGTGCCCCTATCTACTGCAGAAGCAGAATACATTGCATTAGGAAGTTGTGTGGCACCAATACTTTGGTTAAAACAACAGTTGATTGATTTAGGATTAACTATAGGCACTATTCTAATTTATTGTGATAATACTAGTGCTATTTGCATTTCCAAAAATCCTATTCAACATTCAAGAACCAAACACATTGACATAAGACATCATTTCATAAGGGATCATGTATCCAAGGGAGAAATTGAACTTACCCATGTTTCAACTGAAAATCAACTTGCAGACATTTTTACAAAACCTTTAGCCTTTGATACTTTCAGTACATTAAGAACAAGGCTTGGTGTAATTGATTTGAATGCTTAAATAAAAATGTTTTTGCAACATTGATGTTTCTGTTTTCGTAGTTTATGTTTTTATGATTTTGTTTTTATGATTTTTATTTATTTTTGAGTGATTTTATATTTAGAGTCTGTACATTTGTCTTTGTTTATTTTGTTTTGTATGTTCATTTAGTTTTCTTTGATAAAAATTCAAAAATTTGTGTTAATCGTCCGGGATGAAAAATTTTCGTACGGGACGATGTGTGTAAAATGTCAATCTGTGTGATTTCAAAACGTCTTGAGAGCAGTTTTTAATGTAGTTCATCTGTACGATCTGCACGATCGTCCGGGATAAAAAATCTTTTTCTCAAACGTCGGGATGATTGATTGCAGTAGTTGAAAGGATAAGACTATTTTTATTATGAACTTTGTCTGTACGAACCTTTGGTTTGTCCAGACGAACAGATCTCGGTTCATAGCGGGGGACGGTTTTCAACTGCCATTAAAACGAGTTAACTTTTGATCGTCTGTACGAACATGTGTTCGTCTGTACGATCGTCTTGGTCAAAAGTCTGTACGAAAGGACACTTCGTAAATTGTGTGATTACGAAAAGCCGTTATTTTTTAACTCATTCATTCGTCCATACGAAATATTTTCGTACGGGGACGAATTAATTTTGTACGGGACGAACGGAATTTTGTCCGGTACAAACATCATTTTTTCTTTAAATTGACGATAATTTTTACTTAACAGTCAATCTCACACATCACTTTCAAAGACTTCATCTTTTCAAATCCTTCAATGACAAGTTCTAGCAAGCGCCAAAAGACTTTGGCTAAGGGCCCTCCTAGGAATACATCTGAAAACTTCCTGTCTAGAGCCAATGAAGAATCTTTTCCTAGGTTTGTCTCTGCAAAAATCACTCCATCTAGAGTTCTTCTTTAGGATCAGTTGACCTTTAAGGTAATGCACCTTTTTGCTTCAACTCAATTTAGATTATGTTGCAAATCTATATTTTCATGGCTTGTGTTTTGATGACTGACAAACACTACTTCTCTTGGACTACTTGTTGCTTCTAACTTTTCAGGAATCGAAGACCGGACGATCATGAAGAAGCCAAGTTCAGAATTGCGTAGGTTTAGGGTTGAGTCAGTCTGTACTTTTGTTTTTCTCTTTTTGAGTCTACTTGTAATGGTCAAAGAGACTGATGCTAAGTAACCCTACACACACACACTTGAGAGACTTAGAATTTCTGTTTTTGCCCACATCGGCCCGGCCGATATTTATATCGTCCGGGACGATCATCTTAAAACAGAAAGTCTAATTAAGGATTCTTAATTAAAGCAGCTGACATTAACATATCGGCTTGGACGATACGTGTATCGGCTAGGCCGATAAGCTCAAAACAGAAAGAAGCAGCTGCCTTAGACAGTTAAGGTATACTGTATTTTTAAATTATCGGCCAGGACGATCCCCGTATCAGCTTGGACGACATTACCAAATTATGCCTTAATTGATCAGGAAATCAAGGGAGTAATTAAGGATGATTGATACGATCAAATCGTCTTGGACGATCGCAGGATCGGCCAGGACGATACATTCAAAATCCTTGAGTTGCTTCAGGACGATAAATATCAGCCAAGTCATAAATAGGGCGATGCTCAGGACGATTTGCGTCTGATTTGAACTAATCGGCCAAGATGATTGTATGATCGGCCTGGATGATCAAGCCAAATTTCAATCGTCCAGGACTGTTCCCAGGGCGATGCTCTGGCCGATCTTCTTTGATTTGAACTGATCGGCCAGGCCGATGTCCAGATCGGCCGGGACGATAAAGTCGGCTACTTGCAATTAATGAGCTCCTTGAGAGCTCTTCTATTTAAGAGCTCTTGTTCAAACATTTTAGAAGGACTTTTGGCTGCTGCCTTGACCTGAGAAGACCTTGAGGAGAGAAAGAGAGAGAGGGAGAGAGAGAGGATCATGTGAGGGGGAGCTTGTGAGGGGGATTCATAAGGGTTGCTTCAAGGATCGCTCTGCTTGTCTTTTGTCTGGAGTTTCTCGTCCGTAGAAGGGTCGGTAGAGGTAAGGAGTTTGCTTTTGGTTGTGGTTCTCTGCCAGCTTCAGGAGGAAGCAAAAGAAGGTAGGTTCTCTGCCTTGCCGGGGTGGAAAAAATGAGATTCTTGTAAGGGCTTCTCCGCCTAGCCGTGGGGGCTAAAGGAGAGTCACGTTTTGTAGTGCAATACTTGGAGGGTGCCTCTAAGGAGTGGACGTAGGTCGAGTCGATCGAACCACTATAAATCTTGTGTTCTTATTTTTTCTTCCGCACTTTTTATTCCGCATTAATTTCTTGTGGTGTGATTTGGTTTGTGTTTTTATTTCTTTATCTTAAAAGTTTTTTTTAAATACCAATTCACCCCCCCCCCTCTTGGTTAGCTTGGGACTAAGTTCATAGGGCTTAACATCCCGAACGAACTTTCAAGTGGTATCAGAGCGGGATTCGAAAATTTAAGTTTGAAAACTTTTTGAATTTGATCCATGGCTAACATTAGGAATCATAACACTACGGAAGGGTATTCCATTACCCGACCTCCCCTGTTCGATAACCTACCTTTTGATTTTTGGAAAACCCGCATGTCAACGTTTTTACAATCTACTGATTATCGCATGTGGATGCTTATTCAAGAAGGGTATTCTCCACCTTCTCGTGAAATTAATGGAATTAAAACTGAAGTTGCTTTTACTGAATGGACTTTCGATGAACGTGATTTGGCTCAATTAAATGCAAAGTGTTTAAACTATTTTTTCTGTGCTTTGAAATCTGAGGATTACATGCGAGTTTCAACTTGCAAAACGGGTAAAGAGATTTGGGATAAATTATGCATCACCTATGAAGGTACTAATGAAGTTAAGCAATCTCGTTTAAACATTCTCTTGCATGACTGCGAACTTTTTCGTATGAAACCTCATGAATCGATTTCTGACATGTACACTAGGTTTACTCAGATTGTTACTTCATTGCATGCATTAGGAAAAGAACTTTCAAATTATGAAAAAGTTAACAAGATTTTAAGATGCTTGCCTTCGTCTTATGATGCAAAAATTACTGTCATTACTGAATCCAAAGATTTGAACACCTATTCTATTGATAACTTACTTGGCTCACTCATTGCTTACGAGCAAGGGTGAATCAAAGAAGTCTTGATGCAGGTGAGAAGAAAAAGGAAAAAACAATCGCACTGAAGGCGCACAAATAGGATTCTGAATCTTCCGGGTCTGAAAGCGATGATGTTGCCTTCATCACAAGGCAATTCAAAAGCTTTCTAAGGAAGAAACAAAAGCATCATCAAAGTTGGAGGAAAGGTAAGGATCACAAATATATTAAGGGATCTTCTGATGTTGTTTGTTTTGAATGCAGGAAACCTGGACATGTGAAAACCAATTGCCCTACACTTAGAGACCAATCAAGCAAAAGAAAAAGTGAGGAGAAAGCTAAGCCTAGGAAGAACAATAAGAAAACCCAAAGGAGCTTTTGGGCAGAATCTGGTACTGACTCCTCTGAGACTGAACTAGAGGAAGAAACTACAAACTTGTATTTCATGGGAAAAGATCAAAGTGATCAAGAAGAGGTATGTGAACTTTCCTACGATCAACTTATTGAAGTCTCAGAGAAAATTCATGAATCATATAGGAAATTAAAGAAAACTCAAGCTAGCTTAAAACTAGAATTTTTAAATCTAAAAAAAGAGAATGAAATTTTAATTAAAGACCATCAAACAATTGATTCAAATCACATGACTTTACTTGATGAATTTGATGAGTTAAATAAAAATCATGATGAGTTAGTTGAAGAGCTTGATGCATTAAAAATAACACACACATCACTTGAATCAGATTTTAAGAAGTCTAAAGAGATAGAGAAAAATTTGAGAATTGAAAATGAAGTTTTAAAAAGCACAAATTTGAAGATTCAAAATGATTTAGAAGCATGTAAGAAAACTAGGATGACATCTACTTTTGATCAATTGCCAAAACCTAGGAAGAGGCATTATAACTCAAATCACTTAAGAAATTCCTTTCCTAGAGTTAGATATTTTTCATGTGGCATGCTAGGACACATCTCACACACTTGCACGATTCACCATAGTACACATTGGGTGTGAAAACCTAAGGTGCATGATCCACAGTATACCACACACGCATTGCATTCTTCTCTTCATAAGAAGGAACCCAAACCTGCTTGGGTTCTTAAATCTAATATTTGATAATTTTGCAGGAGGGCTCTCACAAAAGACCTCGTGAAAGTATGTGGTACCTGGATAGTGGATGCTCTCGACATATGACTGGTGATGCTAGCCAGTTTGTTGTACTAGAGTCCAGGACTGGAGGCAAGGTTACTCTTGGAGACAACACCACCAGGAAGGTGGTAGGAGCAGGCATAATTGGCAATTCCAAGAACCTTATGATTGAAAATGTTTTGCTTGTAGATGGATTGAAGCACAACTTGCTCAGCATCAGTCAATTCTGTGACAAATGCTTCATCGTGCAGTTCTTTATGGATTCATGCATTGTAAGTTTAAGTAACAACACTATTTTGCAGGGAAAAAGGATCAACAACGTCTACATGCTTGATTTAAATAACATTAAATGTGCTGCTTCTTTTTGCTTAAAAACTGTAATTGATGATTCTTGGTTGTGGCACAGGAGGCTTTGTCATGCAAGTATGAAAACCCTTAGGAAAGTGAGCCAAAAAGATCTAGTTAGTGGTGTCCCCAAACTTAAGTTTACAAAAGACCACCTTTGTGATGCCTGTCAACTAGTAAAGCAAGATTGGTGGCTAAGGGGTACAATCAAATAGAAGGGATAGACTTTGAGGAGACTTTTGCCCCTGTAGCTAGAGTGGAAGCCATTAGAGTGCTATTAGCTTTTGCCTGTTATAAAGGATTTAAGCTTTTTCAAATGGATGTCAAGAGTGCTTTTTTAAATAGGGAGATAAAAGAAGATGTTTTTGTAGAACAACCCCCAGGTTTTGAGAGCTCCTAATTTCTAAATCATGTGTTTAAATTGAAAAAGGCATTGTATGGTTTAAAGCAGGCACCAAGAGCTTGGTATGAGAGGCTTAGCACATTCTTACTAGAAAGGGAGTTTGTCAAGGGAAGTGTAGACACCACCCTTTTTCTTAGGAGAGTTGGAGATGATTTACTCATTGTTCAGATTTATGTGGATGACATACTCTTTGGATCTTCTAATAAAATTTTGTGTGATGATTTTTCTAAAACAATGAGTAGAGAGTTTGAGATGAGTTTGATGGGAGAATTGTCCTATTTTTTGGGGTTTAGCATAAAGCAATTGGAGGATGGAACTTTTCTAAATCAAACAAAATACATAAAGGACATTTTGAAGAAATATGAGATGGACAAAACCAAGCTAATTAACACTCCCATGACTTCTAGTGCTCCATTGGACAAGGACCCAAGTGGTAAGTCTGTTGATCAGAAGAAGTATAGAGGCATGATTGGATCCTTACTTTACTTAACTGCGAGCCGACCTGACATCATGTTTAGTGTTTGCCTTTGTGCTAGGTTTCAGGCTGACCCTAAGGAATCCCACTTGACTGCTGTTAAAAGGATTTTTAGATATCTTTTGGGGACACAAGGATTAGGGATTTGGTACCCTAGACATAGCTCTTCTTTTGAGATTATTGGTTTTTCTGACTCTGATTTTGCAGGATGCAAGGTGGATAGAAAGAGCACTTCTGGAACTTGTCAATTCATTGGACAATTTTTGGTCTCTTGGTCTAGTAGGAAGCAAAACTCTGTTGCTCTTTGCATTGCTGAAGCTGAATACATTGCTCTTGGAAGTTGTGTGGCCCAAGTCCTTTGGTTAAAATAACATGTATTGGATTTTGGATTACATGTAAGTATCATCTCAATCTTTTGTGACAATACTAGTGCCATATGCATCTCTAAGAATCCTATCCAGCATTCAAGGACTAAACACATTGACATTAGGCATCACTTCATTAGAGATCATGTGACTAAGGGAGACATTGAGTTACACTATGTGACAACTGAAAATCAACTGGCAGACATCTTCACTAAACCACTAGCCTTCGATACTTTCAGCTCTTTAAGGACCAGGTTGGGTGTGATTGACATAAATGCATAAAAACTTTTTATTTTCTTTTGTTTTTTCTTTTGCTTTTTATTTTTATTTACTTCCTTTTTGTTGTTTTAGTTTTTTTTGTGAGTTTTACTTTTCTCTTTTTTTTCTTCTCTTTACTTAGTTTTCATAACCATTGCTAATATGGTATTATATTCCTTGTCCTTGTCGTTGGAAATTTGTAGTCAATATGTTTTTATCTACTCAATCTCTTAAGTGGTAAGAATATTTTGTGATTGTGTCTCTTTCTCTAACCTATTTTAGTGGCATAGTTTTCTTCTCTATTCAAAAATCTATCTCAAGTTAAAGATTGGTTATGAAATTGCGATCTTGTCTTAAGCTTGCTTAAGCAAATCTATCTTATACTTATAATGTTTAAAGTCTTTTTATCACATCAAAATTTCTCGTTACTCTTGTCCTTGATTATTAATTCTGCTTGTGATAACTCTTCCTTTTGTTAGAGAGAGTGCTCCTATTCTCTAATATATGAGAAGATATATTCACAACTTTGTCTTTAAAAGATTATAAAAGAGAATATAGCTTGCAAAAAGAAAAAAATTGGCCAATGATGCCAACAAAAGATGCGCAAAGACGCCAAAAATTGAACAAAAAAAAGTGCGCAAAGCGCCACGATATTGACAAGAGGCATAAAATGAGCCCACTCCAAAGCAAGCTACTCTCTCTTTTTAAATCTTTTAGAACTTAGAAGTGTTGGTTATCAAAGACTTGACTTCGATTAACTTACGATTGTGACAAATTTAATTTACCTCATTATTGTATGAAGATGTTTTTTTTAAGCCAAGTGATAGGTGGATTCCTTTTTCTCATAAACCCTTGAGTTAGGTCATTGATTTCAAAAGACGATTCTACCCTAAAAAAAAGTACGAGCTAAGGGTAGTCATAATCGGATATTCTACTATTCTATAGACTGATGAGCTTATTAACACATTAACTCACAAATTTTCTTTTGATTTAATCACATGGAATACTATATCATGTTCATATCTTGGTAAAAAAAAAAAGGAGGATCTCTTTTGCTTTGCTTTCTTGTACACTTCTTTTTGATATGTCAAAAGGGGGAGAAGTGTATGAGATTCCTCTTTTCATCAATCCTGAAATTTTTTGCTATTTTTTTCGTAATGTTTTGCCATCATCAAAAAGGGGGAGATTGTTGCAAATCTATGTTTTCATGGCTTGTGTTTTGATGATTGACAAACACTACTTCTCTTGGACTACTTGTTGCTTCTAACTTTTCAGGTATCGAAGACCGGATGATCATGAAGAAGCCAAGTTCAGAATTGCGTAGGTTTAGGGTTGAGTCAGTCTGTACTTTTGTTTTTCTCTTTTTGAGTCTACTTGTAATGGTCAAAGAGACTGATGCTAAGTAACCCTACACACACACTTGAGAGACTTAGAATTTCTATTTTTGCCCACATCGGCCCGGCTGATATTTATATCGTCCGGGACGATCAGCTTAAAACAGAAAGTCTAATTAAGGATTCTTAATTAAGGCAGCCGACATTAACATATCGGCCTGGACGATACGTGTATCGGCCAGGCCGATAAGCTCAAAACAGAAAGAAACAGCCGCCTTAGACAGTTAAGGTATACTGTATTTTTAAATTATCGGCCAGGACGATCCCCGTATCGGCCTGGACGAAATTACCAAATTATGCCTTAATTGATCAGGAAATTAAGGGAGTAATTAAGGATGATTGATACGATCAAATCGTCTTGGACGATCGCAGGATCGGCCAGGACGATACATTCAAAATCCTTGAGTTGCTTTAAGACGATAAATATCGGCCAGGTCATAAACAGGGCGATGCTCAGGACGATTTGCGTCTGATTTGAACTAATCGGCCAGGACGATTGTATGATCGACCTGGACGATCAAGCCAAATTTTAATCATCCAGGACTGTTCCCAGGGCGATGCTCTAGCCGATCTTCTTTGATTTGTACTGATCGGCCAGGCCGATGTCCAGATCGGCCGGGACGATAAAGTTGGCTACTTGCAATTAATGAGCTCCTTGAGAGCTCTTCTATTTAAGAGCTCTTGTTCAAACATTTTAGAAGGACTTTTGGTTGCTACCTTGACCTGAGAAGACCTTGAGGAGAGAAAGAGAGAGAGGGAGAGAGAGAGGATCTTGTGAGGGGGAGCTTGTGAGGGGGATTCACAAGGGTTGCTTCAAGGATCGCTCTGCTTGTCTTTTGTCTGGAGTTTCTCATCCGTGGAAGGGTCGGTAGAGGTAAGGAGTTTTCTTTTGGTTATGGTTCTCTGCCAGCTTCAGGAGGAAGTAAAAGGAGGTAGGTTCTCTGCCTTGCCGGGGTGGCAAAAAGGAGATTCTTGTAAGGGCTTCTCCGCCTAGACGTGGGGGCTAAAGGAGAGTCACGTTTTATAGTGCAATACTTAGAGGGTGCCTCCAAGGAGTGGACATAGGTCGAGTCGACCGAACCACTATAAATCTTGTGTTCTTATTTTTGCTTCCGCACTTTTTATTCCGCATTAATTTCTTGTGGTGTGATTTGGTTTGTGTTTTTATTTCTTTGTTTAAAAGTTTTTTTTAAATACCAATTCACCCCCCCTCTTGGTTAGCTTGGGACTAAGTTCATAGGGCTTAACATCTCGAACGAACTTTCAGATTAATCCTCACCTTAGTCCATCCCTACAATAAGAAAACCTTCCACTATTTTCTGGCAAATATGTCATTTAATTCCGACCACTCAGTTATCAGTTCTATTGTCTTCAAAAAGAAAATAGAAATCACCAAGGCTGACCTTGGTATCTTCTTAAATTTAAGGACTGAAGGGATTAGAGCACACACCTTTTCCACAACTAGCTTTGACTGGACTGAAGTTAACAATGTTCTTAGAGGAATAAAAGTTAAGGATCATTTGCCAAAAGTAGCCTCTTTAACTCTTAATGCCTGAATCATCCAGCATGTTCTTAGATCTTCTATTATACCTAAAGCTGGTGATAGAGTCAACATCACTCCACTTCTCTCTACAGTTACCTACCTGATAATGACCAGGCAACCCATAGATGAGGCCCAACTCCTAATCAACTATATTTATGGTCTCTCTAAAATTGGTCATGGAGATCATAAAAGGAAAAAGAACATAGCCTTAGGCCATCTAATTGCCTACATTATAGAGAAGAAGTATGATTTAATTCACCCAGATTGAGACTTTGAAGAACCACTCTACTCAACGACGGTTCATTTAGGGCAATCTTCAACAAGGATGAGCCAAGCAAACCTCATGTAGTATTGAGTGAAACAGAAGAAGAGGGTGAACCTTCACATGCTGCTGAACCAAATTATCAGGATTTGGTTCAAAGATTTGACAACTTAGAGGCTCACTTTGATCAAAGATTTGATCAAATTGAAACTCATCTACAGCAACAAGACCTTAAGTACAATCAAGACATGGGATTCATGCGTGAACAGATTAATTCCATTAATTTCAATATGTTTGTGAGGAGTAGTTTTTTCAACTTTTTTGGTGCTGCACCACCTCCTCCTCCTCCAAATCAGGGTCCTTCAGAATGCTTGTAGTATTTATTTAAGTGTCTCTTTTTTAGTTGATGTGTTTGTGATGTGTTTTAGATTATTATCTTTTTCCTTATTTTAATGTTGTTGTTATTGATATCATGTACCTTAAATTGTAATATCTTCATTTGATATCAATAAATATTGCAATATTTTGTTGTCTATTATTTTGGGAAATGTACGTTAGACTTTATGACTTTCAATTTTTTTTAATCTTAATAGTGCCATATTTAAATTGTAAATTAAAATTAATTTCATTAGAAAATATATTTATTCTACAATTAAGAAATGCTTATAACTTGATATTACTAGAATCTTCAATTCCATGTCTCTTATTTAGACTACTCTAGTACTAATATTTTTATTGCATTTTAGAAGTTTTCTTATTTTGTATTTCTCTTTTCAAATAGTATTTATGCACTTAGAAAAATTTGAAATCTTAGATTATTGACTTTGGAAAGAATTCAATTACTCTTGAAAAGTGTACAAATGTACAAAAATCAAAAGAGTTGTGCAAAAAATTTGCAATGACAAAAAGAGGCATAAAATAAGCCCACAGTAAATAAATGCACAAAAATGTGCCAATATATATATTTATATATATATATATATATATATATATATATATATATATATATATATATATTATATATATATATATATATATATATATATATATAAACAAGATGCGCAAAGCGCCACATGTGGTAATTCTTTCTTTCCAAACTCTTTCAATCTCTTAATTCAAATTGATCTTATGTTCATTTATACTCCACATGTGGATCAGAAAACTTCTCATACAAGTATTGGATCTATTTTTTGCCACTTCACTAGTTTTTAATTTGCCTTACTTGTCCCTACCACATTGAGCTACTATTAGAATTCTTCTTCAACCTTAGGATTAATGCTAATAGAACCACTATGCAATCTTATGTCTGCCAACATCATGTCACAATTACTGACTTAGATTTACATGAACACTTGCATGTTGCAAATAAAAATAAAGCACCCCATAACATCACACATGCCTTAAATTATAACTTGAAAATTGTAAACAACACACTTAGAAATCCTCCCTTAAATCAACATCAGCCACTTGTCAGCAATATGGTGTTGAATGCACATGTTATCCAACACATTCTTTGGCACAATATGACTTCTAAGGCAAGTGATTGTATATATATTACCCCTTTACTCACTATTTTCACCTAGTTATGTATGGTTGGCACATAGTTTAATGCTGTAAACATGACTATTAGGTACATAAAAACCCTCGAACCCATAGAAAGAAAAACCTGGTACTAAGATAAATCTTTTCCTACATCTTGGACGTTAATTATAACAACACCACCTAATCACCAGCTCTTCTACTTAATAAATCATTCCTTTAATATCATTTATGGTGAATGACGCAGGGCAAAAATAAAAGTTATTATCCCTAATTTTAAGGAAGAGATAAAAAAGGGGGAGAACCAACTCATCCCCCATTATACTTACCATACCCCCAGGATGCATGACTAGGCACTTCGCTTAGCTAGAGATAAAGTTGACACACACAGAACAACTAATCAAAAGGTGGAAGGAGATACAGTAGCACAAGACAGATAATGCTTGGCATGTTCTTTTGATGATTCCAAACATTATTGATTAGATCACTTATTATTATCTGCAATATATATTAGCTATTTTTATTATATTAACTTTTTAGGTACAACATACAAGAAGCCAAGTCAAAGGAAAAAAAAACACATTTATTGAGATTCGTATTGAGGCCCGCCTTAGCTCGATTCTGATGAAATACATCTTGAGGCTTACGTGTCGAGCTTTTTTATGTGTCATTCACCTCAATTTGGCTGATGCGCACCTTGAGCGAACCTCATCTCGTTGGTGTGAGGTGTACACCTCACCCTATATATATATAAACTTACCTAAATCTAAAATAAAGCGTCAAACAAATCAAGCCTGCATAAACGCCAAAGCCACAACAATTTCTCTAAAAATTTTAAAGTATTTATCTCATTTTTATGTTGATAACAAACATTCATGAAAGAGGAAGATGACTGGAATAAATAAAGAAAAAATAAATTATGAGGCATTTGATTCCACGGGATGAGGTAGGGGAGAGTCCAATTTGTTATGATGATGACTTCAATAAAACCCCCTCAATGATGACAGTGCATATGATTTCTGAATTGTTATCCATTGTTAAATTTTCTTTATGAATTAAATGTGGATGACTGGAGAACTGAGAAATAACAAATTTTACGTTAATCTTAATGTTATATTATATTTTTATATAATTCATATATTTTATGTTGTTATGCTTTTTTGATATTTGAATTTCAATTCTATTTCATGTAATATATCACTGGTCACTATATGTCTTATGAAACTTTTTATACATATGTGTGTCAATTTGTTATTTCATAATTCAATATTACGTTAGTATGTTATTCTTTAACATATTATTCAGACGTTATATAAAAATCATTTTTAACAATTATTTTCACATTATACAATTTTTTTTTATTTTGAGATATACGCCTCAAAATGACTTGAGGCATCATGAATGAAAAATGCCTCAATACTCAATTGTGCAATTTTAAACATTAGTTAAAACTTATAATGTGAGTTTGTATTTCCTCTTTTTTGAGTCTTTATGTATTTAGATATTTGGCGAGACAACCGAATACACACTCACGAGGATCAAAATTGAATATTTGGTTTCTCTCTTAAATTTTATTGTATTATCTCAATCATACTATACGATCACAATCGTACTGTACGATTAATTGTTCCAAAAATTAAATCAAATAGTTGATAAAATTAATCAAACAAAAATACATCATAATTAATTGTACTGTACATTATAATCGTATAGGATGATTAGTTATTCTAATAAATACCCACTTGAAATTCTAGATTTTCAATAATATACAATTTTAAAATTTGAATAAATCATACTATATGATCTTGATGATATCATACTAATAGTAATGAACTTACCTATTTTAATTCATTAATCAAGTAGTAGAATCAGATAAAATCTTAATTATGATCATACTATACGATCTAAATCAGACAATATGAGTGAACAAAACTCTCCCTAGCGACAATTATTCATCTAGGATAAATGTTGAGCTGATTCAATTAATCATACGATACAATTCATATCATACAGTCCGATCTAACATAACTCAAATAAGAGCATTTTAACATATTGAACTAATCAGACCATATAATCCACACTTCGTAATGTACAATCAGTCTATTAAAGTTAAAACTTAAGATTTGTATTAAATAACTAACTCTAATTCTTTGTATCAGAAGTGTGTGAGGCAAGTGAATAACTAGAATCATTTTTCTCTGAGAGAGAGGCCTTTGGAGAGGACGGATTTCTCCTTGCTTGAGAGAGCTTGTCAAAACCATTTGAGAGAATGTGAGGATGAGATATTATTCCTTAGAGAGTGAAGGGTTGTGAGGAATATCACATGGTTTGTTCTCATCGACTTACACTTTAGTCCTCTTGGTTATGTGTTTGGAGAGGAGCTATAGGGAGAAAGTCATTGGGTGAAAGACTTGTGACTAGTTGGTGAGGCTGGGGGATTGTCATCTCAATTATTGTGAGAAGCAGGAAGGTGAAGCCATCTCTTCCGTATTGGGAAGCAGGATAGGATTTTCGCAAGGAAGAGCTTGTAAAGGTTATTCTCATCCTGAGAACGGAGAAGGGTTTCTCCACCTTATTGAGTGCCGTAGAGCGTTGACTAATGGAATTCCCAAGAAAGAAGATACTGGGGAGTGGACAGATCAAATTCGATCGAATCACTATAAAATCTCGGTTTGCTTTTCTTTTATTTTTCTAAACTTTTTGTGCCTTACAACTTCTTTATATGGATATGTCATTTAAAATTTTGTTGTGGTTACATTCAAGTAAAACTTAAGAAAAAATTATCAATAAAAAATATTGTTTGTTTGAACTCATTTTTTAAATTAAGCATTTGGTATTTTTTTGTCGCTCTCATAAATAAAATAAATAATTAATTAAAATATTTTTGGCACTTTATGTCTTAAAGTTTTCACTAGTGTTTTAAACTTTTCTACTGCAAATTTTACTGCTCGTTATTTCATTTTTTAAATAACCAATTCCTCCTCTTGGTTGTACCACAACACTTTTACTATTTTTACATTGAATTAAGCTCAAATTAAAAAAAGATATGAGGAAAAATCCTATATTTTGATATATTTAATCTTCCTCAAAATTTTTTAATCAACCTTCATATTGCGCTAAATATTTTGAACAATAACAATTATCAATTTATCTTAACTAATGGTATTGTTGTGGTAATCAAAGCACTAACATGTAAAATCAAGATTGATGCACCTATCAATCCCCAAAAACCATCTTCTACACTATCAGACATCACATCCACCATTGGCCTCCATCAAGCATTAATGTGGTAAAATTCTTATAGGTTACTAGAAACTTGAAAATGTTCCTCAACTATTTGGCATCTCTCCCAACAAACCAAATTCATCTTCCTACCCCACTGATCTCGTCCAACTTCTTATCCCAATCTGATGAACTACTCCACAAATTCTAAGGCCATTGCCTTGCCTTCTCATTAAAAGCCTAGGGTAGCATAAACATATCTTTTCATGCCTCTTTGACATCATTGATCAATTTTTATAAAAATGTTGGAAAGTGAGCGAAAGGTGAAGAACATTCAAAAATTCTAGCAAAGGAAGAAGGCATGCAAACAATGTGCTTGTAAGTATGGAAAACGATTAGTTCAGCAAGTGAAGTGCAAGTCAAGCACAAAAGCTTAGCACTTGCACTCTCGTGCACACACCGAGAAGACAAATCAACGATCTTTGTGCAAGCAACGATGAATTGCAAATCAAAGGGGAATCTTTACTCATTTTACTGTCGTGGGTGATCAATGACTCTTAAGGGATGCGGATGAGACAAAAAATAGAGTTAAATGAAGCAAAAGAACCTAGTCTAATTAAGAGGTTGTCTTGTTGGGTGATTTTAAAATGGATGAATTTTAGAAATATCAAGTAACTGAAATATATATTTTTTGAAAAACATATGAGTTGTTTGGTTAGATGCAAATAAAATGCATTGAAAGTTTTTTAATGATATCTTTCAAAAGTATTGAAATATGATGGTGGGTGGTGGAGATAATGGTGAGAGGTAGGCAAGCTAGTGGGCAACGACTAAGATTGGTGGAAGTTGGCGAATGACAATGATGATGAACAACAACAATGTGAGGCTTAGTAGCAACGACGACAAGTAGTAGTGACAAAGGGTGGTAGACAACAACTTAGAATGACGATCACCAATGGTTATTGCATGATGAATATTGGTGTCAAATAACATCATTCGATGGTGGAGACGATGACAGTGGACAACAATGTTAAGAGCGGCTATGATAAGTGGAAACAATTGATGGGGAAGGAGAGGTTATGAGCTATACGTTTTTCTTGCATTTGAATTTCAAATTCCTCAAAAATAAGTATTTTGGATATTCCAAACCCCCTACAAAAATATTTAAGACTTAATTTAGGCTTTGTTAGGAACGACTTTCCTACTATTTCATAAAGTAGCTTTATAGTACAAAAATTAAATTTTTTTATATTAAAAAGTTGTTTTAAAAGTAGTAAGAAAATTGCTCCAAACGAAGCCTTCATTTGAACAAAATACCAAAAAATTAAAAACAATTCCATTTATTTTACTTTGCACTTATAAAATAACACTTACAATAAAAAAAGCTGTCGTAGGCGGTTTCGAATAAACAAGGAACATAGCTTATGAGGTATATCAAATATATTAGAAATTTAGGAATTATCTTTTCTCCAAACCAAACAATGAAAATAAATAAATAAAGACATTGCAATCCTTTTTAGACTCCTAAAACATGCAACCAAAATAACCCTAAATCAAATCAAATGGGTTATTAAAAGAGATTTAGGTGTGGTATTTCTATGGCCCTAAAAAAGTTTTAGGTGTTAGGCAAGTACATATGTTGTTCTAGGTGTTAGATATTTAAATAATGAACAATTACGAGTAATGTATATATCTCCCCCAGTTATCAAATTATAAGGACTTAGTTCAATCACCACCCATAAAATCCAGTCCCATCCTCAAGCAGGCCAAAGCTAGAAACACAGCAAATTCCTTATAGGATGGCAGGCAAAGAAAACAAAAATAGAATTTAAAATCATGAATGAAGGGATGAGAATTGATAATCAACCCACTTGCTTAACAAAATTTCCATTCATGGCGACCAATCCAAAGTGTAAAAATAAGAGAGGAAGCATGAGTGTTGCCAACCTCTGCTTTCATTGGAATTGTTAATGAATAGATACACCATGAAGTAGATATCATCATTGATAATTTATAAACCTTCATAACCAGCAGCATGATAATAGTTTTAGATTCAATAAAATTTCTATTAATCTAGTTCAACATCAAAATCAATAGTTCCCCAGTGCATATTCATAGAGCCATGTTACTACAACTTAACCTTGTAAGCCTCCAGCAGTTCTGGAACTATATCGCTGTACTTATCTATACACTTCTCCAAAAAATCACTCTTACTCATGAGCAAGAGCGTTGAGAAGCTTAATTTTGTGTTTGGAAGTCCCTTTGTGGTCAAGATATTGAAGACAGTATATCTGGGAACAATCCTGTTCTCCAAACTAAGGCTCAAGACAATGGGCAGTGACGCCAAGCGGCAGGGCTCCCACTTAAGATTCTTCATGAAGAAGCCCATAACTTTTCTAATCTTCTCCTCAGAGAGAAGCATGCAAAAAGGGGACCTTCTAAAAGCAGAGATAGTCTCCTCCTGCGACCAGCCTAAGCTGCGGTAAAGCTTCATCTTCCTCTCCCAGGTCGCCACGGTCAGCCCGGAAACCACATTGATTCCTATAACGAACATACATTTCGAAGGTTTCAACCCCATCTCCTCGACCAAAGCCACCGATTTGCTGAAACGGCCAGGTTCCTGCGTGATTGCTCTTGGGCACCATGTGAAGAGTCTGGCTATGTTGGCGTCGCTGACGCCATACTTTCTAAGCGTATCCACGTTGGGCAAAACACGCTTATTGGGATCAAGAAGAAGGATCCAGGCGGAGCGAGAGATGGAAGAGGCGGCCGCTTGCCTGTCGCCGCTAAGAATGGTCATCAATAGACGTAGGTTGGGGCTGAGCTTCCTCTCCAGGCTAGAGTTCAGGATAAAGGAATACTTGGAGAGGAGGTTCGTGAGGGCCGTTGCAGTGAAGCCCGCAGTGACGAAAAGATCGATCTTGGGCTTGATGCATTTCTCTGCGTTGTACGTGAATAAAGACGGGTGCTTGGAGGCGATGACAGCAATCTGAGATTTTGTAAATCCGTAGTTTCTGAGGAGGATGAGAACGGATTCAGCATTTGTGGAAAACTTTAAGTTTGTCTTGGCAGCGGCAGCGATGGCGACCGAAGGGGACAAACCGCAGGAGGTTTCGAGAAAGGACACGGTGAAGTTCGGATCAGGTGAAGAGGAGAAGGGGATTAGGGTTTTGAACTTGGGTTCATGGTGAAGGAGACGTCGGGTAGACCTGCCGGCTTCGGGAAACAACAGGCGGAACCGGGTTCTAACAGTTGAAAAGCGAAACATCGGGTTGAACATTTTGGCGAGAAGGGACTACTATTCTATTCGGCGGCCCCAACGTCCTCTCTCAGGTAAATTATAACAAAAACTAAAGCCATCTCCGAGCAGCCTGCAAAATTTTAGAAATTTTAACATACATAACCTTTCAAATTATTAGAAATATATATTGAACATTTAAATTTTTATATTTAAGAATATACAATCTAAAATCTCATTTTTCATCTATTCTAACACTTCATTTAACCACCATCAAAAATCCATATACACTTCATTTTCATAGACAACTCCTCCGTTCGTTCGAGCGACCGACTGTCTTCCCCGCCTAGCCTTCTCCATCGAGCAGTCCTCCAATTTGTCGCTTTTCTTCCAAGGAAAATTACCAAAGAAAAATTCGAGAGAAACTGCGAACGACTATCACATTTAGTTGTTTGACTTCCATGAGCAGTCCTCCACTCGTGTGTCAGTCCATCGAATAAGAATCCTGCCTTCCAGACAGCGAGTGACCGTCAGTTTGGCTAACTCATTTTGATTCACTTTTTTCACTTTGGGTAACTCATTTATTATTTGCATACATAGAAATAGATTCTAGTAATTTTTGCATCATTGCCCTCAAATTTGGTGGATATTGGAGTGAGGTGTAGGATCAGAGTCAAATAAAGTATGTGTGGAAGTCAGAAAATGTAAAAGCTTCAAAGAGATGAAATTAATTTGTTGTTGTTAAAAGAATGAGTTGAAGCACTTTGTCATTGGCTAAGGGGTTAAGTTTTCGACTTACACTATCATGTCAATGGAGCATCACCTAAGAATTAGATGTTGGTTTCAAGCGATTCAGACGTGGTTGAAATGCTTAGCAGTTCTTCTGAAAGGAATTGAATTGTGGTGGTGCTTATAGTGAAATATCATGAGAAAGGTATGTCACAATCACAAAACATTGAAATTGCAATAGAAAATTAATTAAGTGAAAAGCATCAATTCAGCTCGAAGATTGGAGAGAACAATGATATTATACTAGATGTCCTATGCGATGATTTTCTTATACATCAAACTTAAAGTTAAGGAGATCTTCAAAATCAGTCCGCAAGTTTACTCATACTTGAATTCATTGTCGTACAAGTGGTCTAAGGCAACTTTTTCGAAGCACATTAAAAAGCACTACAATACAAACAACATATCATAATCTTTTAATGCATGGGTTGAAGAAGCTAGAAATAAGCCCATTATTGACTTGGTCGATATGATTAGGGCAATACTTATGTAACAACGCTGTCAAAGAAAGGTAAACTCTGGCTCTTGGAAATGTCAACTAATTCCTCATGTCGAGGAGAACATTAGGGACCTCACAATGAGGAAAGAGCATTTTGTGAATACTAGCAAATCTTTTTAGTACTACCACATTTTCTGAGTAGTTGCACTTATTCTGAATGCTAGCAAATTTTTGGAGCAATAGCTGAATGCTTATGTTTGAGGACCAGCACTTATTTTGAATGTTTTTGTAGATTTGAGTTAGACAAGCAATACTTGCCAGCATCTATTTTTAATGCATTTGCAACTTCTGTTGTTGCTATTACTGCTCTGGTGTTTAGCATTGACAAATATGCTAAAGCTTAAGCAGTCATGCTAAATTGTTAGTGCATATTAAATTGGTCATAAATAATGCAAATTTAGATCCCAAGTTCACTATTTTCTCTGTCTTGTGGTCCGTCACCTTGCTTGGTTATGGACAGAATTTTTGCTGCAATCTTTAGATTCCACGACAACCACAGAATGTATTAACAAAAGCCATCAACTAAATTCTACAAATGTCATAGCTAAAGGAATGTATTAATGATCGTATAGCAATTATGTATTAACCACAGAATTAGGATCCCAAGTAGAAGTAGGACTTGAGCTTATGGATACGTTCTATACCATCACCACAATAATGACTTGAATATTATTATAGCCTGCATTCCATGACAAGGATTTACTGGAATCAAACACGAAGGATAGTAGCCTACATTCGACGACATTATAGCATGTATTAACCTACATTCCACTCATAACAGACAGGGTGTTCATTCACCCAAAAAAACATATTCTAACAATTACAATTACAATTTATGGTGTATCACCACAGTTACATTCATCTATTCTTGAAACCAAATTAAGAAAATTTACTCAAAGTTACATTCTAATCAAAATGCGAATAAAAAATTACAATTATAAACCGTGAGGAGATATTTCACAGTGATTGCTGCAATAAAAATTAAGATAACCATGATCACCAACAAATTTTTTTTCTGTAAAAGATCTAACTGAAACATCAAGAGTTGGGTTGGATTCGGCAACATTTACACTTCTTCAGTAATTCATATCATGCGGAAAATCATTTAGTTCATCACGCTACCAAAAAAAATCACAATCGTCTTCCACTACTACACACAATCATCTTCCACTACTACACGATTTGTATGATTTATATATTGTACATTACAAATTGAAAAATATTTGATTACTTGTGTTTTTGATTGGCGCTGCCGAGGAGCTCGAATTCATTGTAGAATGCCTTCACGATTTGCGAAGCAATAGAAATACACTTTCAAAATGAAAAACAAAAAGTCTCAGCAATGCATAACACATCATATGACAACAACAACAGCAGGAAGGGAAAACGAAGAAAATTGGTGAAGGGCACAACTGTATAAGACCCTTCAACAGTAACTACCACAAGGCTACATAGAAAATGAAGAAAACTATGACAACATCAACTGGTGAAGGGCACAAACACAATCTGGCCATGTAAGAAGAATTTGATACAAATTATTAAGGATAAATAAATTAATCAAGATAGTATATAGTATATCTTATTTATGCCTTAAATATTTGTATTTTTACGAATAAATCGGATTCCTCTTTTGTTGTTGCAAGCTCGATGCATGAGGGCCCTATAATTGTCCAACTTAATAGAATATAATCAAGTAGGACATTATTGTGCATATGTTTGGAGTTACAAAATATCTATTTAAGAGCAACTGATGTGAAGTATTAAAGCACCAGAGTTACCTTCCAACCATCTTTCTTTCATTTTTTTAATGTTGTTTTAGTTATTTTAAAGTCATTCTATCTTGTAGTTTTAAGAAAGACAATAATGAAAGTGCTCTGATGGCACTAGAAAGTTCGTTAGGGATGTTAAGCCCTATAGAACTGGCCCAAGACTAACAAAGAGAGAGGTGAATTGGATAACTTTAAAACCAAAGATAAAACTCAAACCAAATTCACCACAAAGAAAACCAAATGCGGAAATTAAATGCGGAAGCAATAATAAGGAAAGAACACACCGGATTTATAGTGATTTGGTCAAACCTTGACCTACGTCCACTCCTTGGAGGTACCCTCCAAGTATTGCACTAAAACAAGTGTATCTTCTTTAGCCCCCATAGCTAGGCGGAGAAGCCCTTACAAAATCACTTCCACCTTCTCCAGTGCGGCGGAGTCGCCGGGTCCTTTGACACCAAAGAGAACTTCTTCTTTGGTGAACTTCCCTCGAGACAAGCCTTGAATCCGACGGTATTCAGGTGCGAGCTTGCCGGAGCAACCGTGTGGAACCCCATCCACACTCCCTTGAGTCCCCCCTCATAGGATCTTCTCCCTCTCTCAAACTCCACCCTTTCCTCACTCCCTTTCAAGCTCTCTCTTTAAGTTTCCCCCACAAGAACGAAGCTACAATGGCTGCCAAAGACACTTACAAAGTGCCTTGTCATAGCTTAAATAAAAGTGCTCAAAACGAGCTCATTAATGCAAGTTGCCGACATTATCGTCTAGGACGATAGGTATATCGTCCTGGCCGATCAGTACAAACTCAACTCATCAGCCCGGGACGATTTGGGATGATCAGAAGAAAATTGGTTACATCGTCCTGGCCGATATCACGATCATCCAGGCCGATTAGTTTAAAACCGATTTCAATCGTCCTGATCATCGCTCTAAATTCGAGCTGTCTGATATAGATCGTCCAGGACATCGTCCTGGCCGATCTGTAGAGCGTCCCAGATGATGTGATCGTATCAATCAACCATTAATGCTTTCCAAAGATACTAGGTTAATTTAGGCATAATTGAGTTAGATCGGCCTGGACGATATAAATATCGTCCTGGCCGATTTCCAAAAACAAAGAATTCCTAAACTGATTATGGCGGTTGATTCTTTCTGAATTGAGACTATCGTCCTGGCCGATACAGGTATCGTCCAGGCCGATCAGCTAATGATGACTGCCTTAATGAGGATGCCCTAATTAGGGTTTCTGATTTTGGATATGTCATCCAGGACGATATAAATATCGTCCCGGTCGATATTACCAAAAATAGAAATCTTATAGGGAACAATAGGAAATCTTCCAAGTTACAAATCAACAGATCTCACACCAAATCCAACAGACTCAAGAAAGGAAAAAGATAACAAACTAACTCAGACCTAGTCTACCTAATCTTGAGCTGATTCCAAATTGCAGTCCGATCGTGTGAACCTGAAATATTAGTACATAAGGCAGTTGTAGAGAAAAAAAAAGAATGTTTGCTATCATCAAAATCATAAGCCATAGATCTGCAACAATCTCCCCCTTTTTGATGATGGCAAGCATTTGAATTTGAATTTTCAAAAAAGCGATTTCTCCTAATCTCCCCCTCACTAGATTAAATCCTTTTAAAAAAATAGGGGAGATAAAAAATATTTTTATTTATTTTTTTTTAATTTAAAAAAAAGGATACAAATTCAACATTATGTTCTCCCCCTTTGACATTATCAAAAAGAGTGGAGGAACAAACAAAAAACAAAACAAACAAAATACAAAAATGTTTCCTGATCTAGTGAAAAAAAAAAATTCTTAAAATGAGAAAGTTACCTCTTGGTTTTAATCAAAAACTTAGTAGAATTGGATTGACAACGCATAGTCCAGAAAAGGTTAGAAATTCAGAATTTGATAATCTAAACTCAAGTTCTTTAAAAAGGCTCAAAAACTTTTTAAATTAATATCTAAATCATGAAATAAATTAGAGAAAAAAACAGTCATTTTTCGAAAACTCCTTTCTTCAAATATATCTAATAGAAGATCAATGCACGAATTATTGAATCAGGAATCATGATTTTCAAATTCAAGTATCGAAAGTATCAAGGGTTTTCTTAAGCTTTTAAGAAGTACAAGAATGGTAAGCATTAAATTTTTGTGGGCTCATTTTATGCCTCTTGAGAATTGGTTGGTACACTGTGCATCTTTTTATACACTTTGTGTATTCTATTTTTTCAATTTGGCGTCTTTGCGCATCTTTTATTTTTAGCATCATTGGCCAATTTTTGAATATGCTCCCTTTCTTAAATCTTAAAAACAAAGGAAAACCCATCTTAGTGACAAAGCAAATTTCTTGATTAACAAAATTATGAGTTAGATTCAATAACTTGTAAAAGATTCCTATGCGATAAATAAAATATAGGGAGATAAAAAATTTGTTTCGAAAACCAATTTAAAAGATGAAAAAGATTTTAAATCAAAAGTAAAATAACCTCTTTTAGAAAACAGAGATTGAGAGTCAAAAACATGAGTTTTCTTTCTTTGACTGTTTTTAGAGAAGTCAATCGCAACTTACCAAAGATTTCAAGAAAAAACAGGAAGTAGATTTTTTATTTTTAGAAAAGTGAATGTGTATGTTGATCAAAGAAAAAATTTTACGAAAACAAAAATTTTAAAGAATAAACAAAACAAAAGCAAAAAATAAAAATAAAAAACATAAAAATAAAAACAAAACACAAAAATATGAAAGGCTTTTAACCATTATCTCTCTCCTGGTTCGATGCTTCAGAAACCAGATCTGCTCATGAGATTTTTGCCTTTCATTTTTTCCCCAGTTTAAATTTGGCCTCACCTTGCCCTTTTCTTTCGTAGGAATAATTATTAAATTAGGGCACTAATTTTTCATATGTCCAGGCTTCCTGCATCGAAAGCAAATAACATCAGAAGAAATATGGACATCCTTACCACTTTTATCTTTTTTTGCACTTTTGCTTATGCTTTGGTGAGCTTTGTGATTTGCTTGACAAGTCTTTGCATTCGTCACCAACTAAGCAATCTTTTTTTGTATCTTCAGTTTTAAGAACAATCGTTTCACCTGCATTCAAAAGTCTTTGACCCAAACCTTGCTCGTAGGCAATGAGTGAGCCAATCAAATTATCAATAGAATAATCATTCAAATCTTTTGATTCACAAATAGCAACAACTTTGGCATCAAATTTTTCAAGTAAACAATAAAGAATTTTATTGACTTTTTCAAAATTTGAAAACTCTTTTCCTAAGGCATGCAATGATGTTACAATTTGAATAAACCTAGTATACATGTCTAAGATCGTCTCATAAAGTTTCATGAAAAACATTTCAAAATCATGCATTAACAAATTCAACTTGGATTGCTTGATTTCACTAGGGCCTTCGTATATGGTGTCTAGTTTATCCCAAACTTCCTTATCAGTAGTGCACGTGGATACTAACATAAAATCTTCAAAATTTAAAGCACAGAAAAAGCAGTTTAAAGATTTTGCATTAAATTGAGCATTTACTTGTTCTTCCATATTCCATTGATTAAAAGAAATATCAGTTTTAACTCCATTAACAATACGTGACGGTGATGAATAACCAGTTAAAATCATATACCACTTGTGAAAATCAATCGATTGCACAAAAATAGACATGCGAGTTTTCCAAAAATCAAATGACATATTTTCAAATAAAAGAGGTCTGGTGATTGAATAACCTTCCGCAACATTACGATAAGCCATGGATCGAAATTCAAAAGTTTTTAAAAACTTATTTTATAAACCTATCTCTGATACCACTTGAAAGTGCTCTAATGGCACTAGAAAGTTCGATAGGGATGTTAAGCCCTATAGAACTGGCCCAAGGCTAACAAAGAGAGAGGTGAATTGGATAACTTTAAAACCAAAGATAAAACTCAAACCAAATTCACCACAAAGAAAATCAAATACGGAAATTAAATGCGAAAGTAATAATAAGAAAAGAACATACCAGATTTATAGTGATTCGGTCAAACCTTGACCTACGTCCACTCCTTGGAGGCACCCTCCAAGTATTGCACTAAAACAAGTGTCTCTCCTTTAGCCCCCACAGCTAGGCGGAGAAGCCCTTACAAAATCACTTCCACCTTCCCCGGTGCGGCGGAGTCGCTGGGTCCTTTGACACTATAGAGAACTTCTTCTTTGGTGAACTTCCCTCCAGACAAGCCTTGAATTCGACGGTATTCAGGTGCGAGCTTGCTAGAGCAACCGTATGGAACCCCCTCCACACTCCCTTGAGTCCCCCCTCATAGGATCTTCTCCCTCTCTCAAACTCCACCCTTTCCTCACTCCCTTTCAAGTTCTCTCTTTAAGTTTCCCCCACAAGAATGAAGCTACAATGGCTGCCAAAGACACTTACAAAGTGCCTTGTCATAGCTTAAATAGAAGTGCTCAAAACGAGCTCATTAATGCAAGTTGCTGACATTATTGTCCAGGACGATAGGTATATCGTCCTGGCCAATCCGTACAAATTCAGCTCATCAGCCCGGGACGATTTGGGACGATCAGAAGAAAATTGGTTACATCGTCCTGACCGATATCACGATCGTCCAGGCCGATTAGTTTAAAACCGATTTCAATCGTCTTGATCATCGCCCTGAATTTGAGCTGTCCGATGTAGATCGTCCAGGACATCATCCCAACCGATCAGTAGATCGTCCTGAATGATGTGATCGTATCAATCAACCATTAATGCTTTCCAAAGATACCAGATCAATTTAGGCATAATTGAGTTAGATCGGCCTGACGATATAAATATCATCCTGGCCGATTTCCTAAAATAAAGAATTCCTAAACCGAATATGGCGGTTGATTCTTTCTGAATTGAGACTATCGTCCTGACCGATACAGGTATCGTCCAGGCCGATCAGCTTATGATGGTTGCCTTAATGAGGATGCCCTAATTAGGGTTTCTGATTTTGGATATATCGTCCAGGACGATATAAATATCGTCCCGGCTGATATTACCAAAAATAGAAATCTTATAGGGAACAATAGGAAATCTTTCAAGTTACAAATCAACAGATCCCACACCAAATACAACAGACTCAAGAAAGGAAAAAGATTACAATCTGACTCAGACCCAGTCTACCCAATCTTGAGCTGATTCTAAATTGCAGTCCGATCGTGTGAACCTGAAACGTTAGTACATAAGGTAGTTGTAGAGAAAAAAAAAAAGAATGCTAGCTATCATCAAAATCATAAGCCATAGATCCACAACAAATAAGAGGTCCTCCAACCATTTATTAGAACTTATAGTAACATGAGAAAGGTAGAAAAGGGGAGATATCATCCAATCATAGATTGGAAATTTTGGTTTAATGCTATATTCCATTATTATATGCATTTTTTAACATTGGATTTTGATCAGCGATTGATGAAGCTATATGTGTGGAGGTAATGAGAGCACATTGCAACTCTATTGGAGTATTCTTAATAGAATCTAGATAGAAATAAGTGCATGAAATTTTATGGACATAAATCTTCATACAGTTGGGATTAATGTTTTTCAAAGAAGATAAAATATGTTGACAAGGTTCAACATGGGGGGGGGGGATGAATTGGCACCTCTGAAAATTTAAAAGATATTATAAGCAGCAAAACATTTCCGAGCATCAATACTAAAATGAGCTATCTTCAAAAATAATTTTTCATAATTAACGTATTATTTTTTTTATAGAAAAGTAATTAATAAAAAAAGTAATATATATATATATATTCAAATTGAACAACAATATTCCATGCAAAAAAAAAAAAAAGAAAAAAAAGCAAAACAATAAAAAATATTAACCCAATTTTATACTGAATTAGATAACCTGACTTATGTCCACTCCTCAAGAACTCCATTAACCAACTCCTACAAAGCATGAAGGTGAAGCCTCTCCTTCACAAGGACTTGGAGACCACCTTTTTACTCCCTTCTCTCCTAAGAAGTCTTCCTCCTTTTACACCCAAAATGATAAAGATGCCTTCCTAGCAACCTTGGCTAAATAGAGATTCTTCCACACCAAGACTCTCTAGAGCTCTTTCACCGAAGAAACCTTATACTCTACAACCTAAGGAAAAAGGACATAGATTGAGATGAATGAACTTTATGCACCACTCTCATAGACCAATCTCTTGGATACCCTTCCAAGATATCCCTCATGTTCTATCTAACCTCTAACTCTCTCCCTCATGAAATAATATATGACTCATAAAAACGATCTCATAAAGAATCTAAAAATAGTTTTTTATCTTTCTTTCTCTCTCTCTCTCTCTCTCTCATCCTTGTAAAATCTCCCAAAATTACTCCAAACTAGAAAAACATAGACACTAGAAGGCTAGAGAAACATTCTCTATTTTTAAGTTAAATATTTATATTAGACCTTTAATTAAATATTTAAAATCCTGATTATGTTATTTTTATGAGCTGATCGTACACAACGATGAATAGATAATGTAGTATGATATGTTCAATGATTCTGACTCAAGGAACCAAATCTTCTAGTCAGATTGAGGTTCATGAAAACAAGCTCTATATTTTTTTGGACTGTATAATTATTATCATAAAGTACTATCATGTCCTATAAAATAATTTGGAAAATTTTTTTCATTATAATATAATAATGACAACTAGAGTTTTCTCATTTATTTTATAAATGTCATAAATATCAGTGGAAATGAATCTAGAAATCAAAATATCAGTACACAATTACATTCATACTACCAAAATTATATACAATACCCAGGAGTCATACAAATACAACACCCCTCTTTCCACTCTTGAGTACAAAGAATATCTTAATAGAAAAAGAAAAAAATAATAGTAAAATTTGAGGAATCTTGTAACTGATTAATCTCACACTCTCGATTCTCTTTCTTGACCTGAATTCATTTAAACCTTGTTTAATGAGCTAAAAAGACTAGCATATCACTAAATCCTATAACAAAACTTAAAGCACAATAAAGAAGCAGTGTGCATGTTGTTAGTTATTTCATAATAGTAATAGTCAATATGATCATGAATCTATGCAAAAATTGTAAAATACATGTAATAATTATATGTAATTTAAAATAGTAAACTAGTTGGTATGAAGGCTAATAAAATAGAGTAGTACAAAAACATTGAAATCTATAAACTAGTAAACTAATAAACCAATATGGATGTCAAATCAATGAAGCAATCATCATATCAGTACTATAAAATCAATGAGAAATTCATATAAATCAATAATAACCAACTTTTATCATAATATTATAATAACCAATAATAGCCAACTATTACCCAATCACATGCTTATATTCATTCATAATAATTGTATTAATAGTAAGTTTGTATTAAAAATTCTAAAAAATTCTTTTTGTGGAAATTGTATAAAACATACTAATTTTTATTTTACATGATAAAATTATAAAATCAATAGTCAAAATGTCTAAAATCATTAGTATTATGATATAAAAAAATTATACGATTTAAGTTCACTAAATTAGGGGGAACTATAGAAAATTTAATTTGAAAAAAAAAAAACTAGTGTCCATAATCAAA
The DNA here is from genome assembly GCA_022539455.1 of Dendrobium nobile. Classification (NCBI taxonomy): domain Eukaryota; kingdom Viridiplantae; phylum Streptophyta; class Magnoliopsida; order Asparagales; family Orchidaceae; genus Dendrobium; species Dendrobium nobile. The sequence goes on along the minus strand of CM039724.1, from coordinate 36,742,759 downwards.
TCTTTATACTAAAATAAGATTAAAGTTAATTGCCATAATTTGAGCAATTTTTTTAAATGTGGCGAAATAAATTGGTGACCAAAATCTATATTTTATATTTCTCTCTCCTTTTTTTCTCTCTCTTTTTCTTTGTCCTTCCATGGAAATCTAGTGCTAATGGAGGGTAAGGGAGGAGGGTGGAGGGAAATGTCTTTTTAAATTTAAAATTACTATTAGTGGCCTAATGCCACAAGGCTCCTACCTGGCAACCCAGTGATGCATGCTAAGTCTATAATTATAACATAATAGAGCCTTTAATGTGTTGGTGATGATTTATGGCATTATTGTGCTCACATGCCCAAAGCTCCAATTTTCATAGACTCTATGCTGTAATACTCCAATTTAAACAAAAAATCAATTTTTTCATTTTTTTAATTTATTTTCAAAATATCAAGTTATTATAAGCCACCATTAAAAAAAATATCATCCCTGATATTTTTCTCAAAGATTTAGTCATAAAACCAGTACAAAACAAATTTGTTCCAAAATAAATCCATACAGTAAAACTCAAATTGAGTGAAAATTAAATTAAAAGCTCATTGAGGACTCACATCAAGTTAGTAATCACTTTCTCATATAGTTATGTAGTTTTTTCAATCACACATCATTCACTTATATAATGAAATGTTATATCACTACAGGAAAACCTGTTATTACCGGCGGACGGAATCCGCCGGAACAAATGTAAAATCCGACGAAACCGTTAGTTTCCGGCGCATGTTCCGGCGCAAATATCTCCGCCGGTTTTTGGTGCGTCGATAAATTGTTTCCGACGCATAAGCTGCGCCGGAAATAGTTCCGGCGCAGTTTCCAACGCATTACCGGCGCATTAAACGGTTTGTTTGCCTACGTGAAAAAGGTGAGAATTCCGGCGCCTAATGCGCCGGTATTTACCGTCGTATAATGCGACGGTAATTAACGGCGGATAAGTCGCCGGAGTTGTGTCATCAAAATTCCACGATTGGTTTACGACGCAATTGTTGCGCCGGTAATTAACGGCGGAATATCCGCCGGACTTGCGACGGTAGTGTCTGACGGATCATATTCGCCGGTACGTACGCTCGATACATTTCGTTTATCGTCGTTTTCGGCGGATTACCGACGCATAATCCGCCGGAAACCTATAGCATTGACAAAAAAAAATTGCCTTCCCAGCCAACAATCCCATTTCCACACCTGCAAACCTATCAATTCTAACACATACAAGTTCCACAACAGTTCCACAACTTCACAATAATTTATAACAGTTTCACAACAGTTTAGCACTAAAAATCAACTGATAAATCATTTAAAATAAATAACGTGTTTTCCCGTAGTGTATCAATAAATCATTTAAAATAAATTTATTACCAGCTGAACTCTCAAGTTTTTGTTGGTCTTAATGATGATATCAATTTTACACTCGTGGCATCACTATAATAGGTATTATCAGTCCAGGTACACCATACTCTCTTTGACTACCATAAATAACTCTATCACAAGCCCTATTTATCGATCTTTCACAATGAGCTCTGAATATTGTAGTCCTATGTCCTTCATTCTATCTAGATTATCCTACTCTAGAATAAGCTCTTCCTCTTTATGGATAATTTATTATCTTATGACTAAGTTGTCCATAGATAAAATACCATCCTATCAATATGTAGCATGGACTTGAATATATCCTTCGACAATGAATACATTCACCATAGCTTCTTGTAGATGTTATCAATCCAAATCCTTTCAAATTATTATATCCTCTTTTCTTATCACTATCACTTTCTTTATCCCTGCCTGACTCATCTATAGTCCTTTTCCTACTCACATCATATATGGAGTGCAGATAATACTTAGATGATGTAGTGTAAAATTAATTTCCATCAATTTGGCCCTTTCTATTAACTCAAAAACTCTTGAATTCGCAGAGGTACTAACATAGCCTTAACTGCCTATATAATTATTATATAAATATATAATATATTTCTTCAATAATAGGGATCAAATCATGTACCTAGCCAATGTAGTAAACTCAACTTTATATTGCAGCACTATCTTGTTTTTATGTTTCAATCTGATGAAAGCTACCTAGATTTGTCATTAAGTTGAAGGATGTTCAAACAACCACCTAAACATTATAGTGAATTAATCCTAAGTGATATCAGAAATGGCTTTCCCTTGAAATTTCTCTCACTGTTGGCTAACCTACCATATTTTTCTTTTCCTTCAAAGAGAAATATTGCTAATGGTACCTTCTAGTTCTATAGGCACTACATATTATTAAAGATCTTCTCTATCCTTAGTAGCCAATCTTCTGCAACTTAGGGTCTTATAGATCCTCTGAATATTGAGGGCTTCAGTTTATAAAATATCTATAAATGTTTACCCCCCTCATCTTCCTTACTCTTAGATGACTTATTCTTTATATCACTCATTACCTGTGCTAGAACACTGTCTAATTGTATAACATTATCAAATATTACTAGAGCTGCACTGTGTTGCTCATTTGATATATTTTGCTCCAGTAGATCCATTTTAATTATCACTTGGACAATTCTATCTAAATAATTCACACTTACAATCAATTATATATACAAAATAATGCACCTTAATCTAATCAGTCTTAACAGACTCATATTAATTCTTACTATTCTAGTAACAATTCAATTCATCCAACTGCTCTGATACTAAGTTTGTCATAACCCATAATCTATTTTAGATTTTCCTTTTATCTTTTAATAATAACATAAATATATATTAGTATTTATACTCAAAAAATTATATACAGTACCTAGGAGTCATGTAAATCTAACATTCTTCTTTCCACTCCTTAGTACAAAATAATATCTAAAGACAAAAAAGAAATAAATAATAGTTAAACCTAAGGAATCTTGTAACTTATCAGTCTCACACTACCGATCCTCTTTCCTATCATAAAAATATTTATATTATGAGTTAATAAACTTAGTAGGCCAGACATGTAAAATATTAAACAAGTATAATACAAATGCCAATAAAATAGTATAATATGGAAATGATGAAATTTGTTGACCAATAAACAAATAAACTAGTATAAATATCGAATGATAAATAAATCATCAGTACTATAATCATATGAAAATTATATTAATTAGTAAAACATAAATATCTATAAAGACTATTAGAGACATATCAATATAACTCTATCAAATTTGAATATATATAATATTCAGTCATTCTAGATTAGTATCAATCAATATCTTATATCGCATGCCTAGTTATGAGAATGTAAACATTGAATCAATAAAAGTCATAATAATAGTAATCAATAGAATAGTAAAATAATACAATGGCAGTAGTGCAATAATAGTAAATTATTATAGTAACATGCATTCCAGTAATTATAATAAATAAGTCAGGAGTTCTAGCTTGCGTGGTATTTTTCTATCAGTTAGTAAGTCAGTAATCCATAATTGTTAGCTTTATAAACAGGGTTATCACTCTTTACCTATAAGAAAAGTAAGAACTCCTAATAACCATCAATTAATCAATCACATAAATTAGTAGAGTACTATAATATTTAAAGGGCCATCAGTCAGTCTCTAGCCAGCATAAATAAAAGTAATTTTACTTATTCACATAAATACTATTAATATAATATAATAATAATGATAACAACTAGCTATTACCCAATCACATACTCATATTCATTCACAATGCTTATATTTAAATACCAAAATCTCCTTTCCATGTAAATCAAACAAAACAAAATTATCTTCATTTTACCTTGTGAAATTATGAAATCAACCAGTCAAAATATCTAGATTAACCAGCACTACAATTTATAAAAATTTATGCAATAGAAGTTCACTAAATCCATGTAAATGTGATAATATTAATTTAGTAAATTCCAACTGTCAAAATCAAAATCTTTAAAAATGGGAATTGGATAAAAGAAAAATACCATAATTTGAGCAATTTTCTTAAAAGCAATGAAAAAAAATTGGTGATCAAAATCTAAATTTGCTCTTTCTCTCTCCTCTTTTCCTCTTTTTTTTTCTTCCTTCCACAGTAAGCCGACTCTACTGGATGGTGAGGGAGGCAAGTGGAGAGAAAAGACTTTTTAATATATATATACATATATATATATATATATAGTTAGTAGTTTATATCCCCAGCACTCCTACTTACATCATAGCGTTGTATATTGAATTGAAAATTAGAGTAAAAAGCCTTCAATGCCACTATGGCGGTTTCTAGCCCCCTACACTCATAGGCCCAACATCGTAGTGTTCATAGCTTAGTGTCTTAGAACTCCAGTTTAAATAAAAATTTATATTTTTATTTTTTTATTTATTTTTCAAAATATCAGGTTATTACAATCTACCAACCTTAGAAGAATATCATCCTTGACATTTCCCTTAAGGATTCTATCATAAAACCTGTATAAAACAAATTTGTTCCAAAATAAATCTGCATAGAAAAACTCAAATTAAGTCAAAATAATTCTCTTAATTATTGAACTCCATTCTTTTAATTAAGAGACTAATATTCTCTTAATTATTGTACTCCATTGATCAATTCAAAATTTAAATCAAAATCAATCCATAAATCCATCAGTTGACATTCCTTAGTGATAATGAACTCATTAACTATTTAGTATTTGATTATCATATATGACAATCAATAGTTTGAATATTTCAAATCTTAGCTCCTCCTAAATCATTTTATAAATCAAATCTTAATCCAATCTTGTTACTAAACTCATTGATCAATTCAAAACTTCAAAATCAAGTGCCCGAACCAAACCCAAAACCCCTTTATCAATAACCTATTTTTTGGAAAAAAATTTTTTACCTTAAACTTAATCAAATGACCTTGGATTCATTATTTATGACTTTCATATATATTAGGCATGTCCCTAGGGTTAACCATATTAGTTTGAAGGAATTTGAAAATCTCTAACCCTAGAACTCAAAGCTTTTCCATAGGATACAAAACCTTCAAATATTTATATCATATACCACTAAACTTAGCATATTATGATTTTTGACCTTGGAGATCTCACTAAACTCATTAATCATAGTCATCATCATTAGTGTGATGCATTAAACAAGTATTAAACCTTGGTTGAAAATGGCTGACTTTAAAATTTTAAAATACTAAACCTTAGAAATTGATATCCATAAACCTTAACATGGCCCAATAAAACTAACCTATACAACCTTCTCCAAACATCCAGTATATAATTTGGAGTGCATTAAACTTAATCTCAAACCCTGGTTGACCAAGTCAACTTAGGTTGATCAAATTTCTCTTTTACCCTTTTTAAATTACATTACATGCGTGGAGATCCCACTAAGCATTGGAACCACCTATAATAAATCCTAAACATCTTTTAAAATGGATTAAACCAAGTTTTAACCTTGATAAACCCTTTTTGACCAAGTAAACCTAGGTTGACTAAAGGGTCCTTTTAGCCCTTAAAAAATGTATCTTGAACTAAATGGCCTTTCCATTTCATGGGACCACCTCCAATAAACAATAAACATCATTTATAATACATTGAACCAAGTTCTAACCCTCTTTATGTGCTCATTTGCAACTGTTCTTTGGCTCTAGCAATTTTCTCTTCCTTAAGCAAACTTTGTGGATCACTTCTAGGGTTTCCTTTTTTGATATGTGTCAAGTGATCCTTCAAATATTTTTTGGCGTGGTAGGTGTTCTTGGCCCTTTTAGGGGCTGTTCATCTCTGGATGGTGACAGTTTCTGTCGCTAATAGTTGGGACTCTAGTAAGCATGTTGCTTCAGCTTTGAACAATGATTATTTTTGGCATGATAGGTGATGGTAAACCTCCAATCTATAAATCTTTCAATGACATTTTTGCTAGTAATGTTTAATCTTCTAGTTCCTCTAAGCACTCATTTATTAAAGGCATGCCAGTAGTTTTTTTCTCTAATAAGGATTTGATGAAACTTGTGGCTCCCTTTCAATTCACTCTTACGAGAAAGTTTGTTCTTAAGAGACTAAATCTTGATGCTATTAGATCCTTTCTTTTTAATATCAAATTCTTGGGTTTATACTCGATTGGCTTGTTTGATGCAAGACATGCCACAGTTTAAATGTCTAATGATTTGGATAATATTAGAGTATTTTCTAGGAGATCTTAGTTTATTAATAACTATTAAATGAAGTTTCTTAAGTGGACCCCTTTTATTAACATAAAAGAGGAATCCCTGATTATTCCACTATAGATCTCCTTTCTCAATTTAATACTTCATTTATTTAACTCTCAAGTTATATAATCCTTAGGATCCCTTTTTGGTCATCCTTTGTAAGTCGATCATGCTAGTGCTTCCCATTATAAACTTTTGTTATAAGGGTTAGTGGAAATATATTTACCACAAGAAATCGAAACCAGGGTTATAGGGGATTCTTTTTGCAGGTCAAAGTCTAGAGACCATTTAAGCAACCACATTTGACAACCCTGTATGTAATAAGCTCTCTTCGAAAAAAATATGGCTATAGTCCAAATCATTACTTAGTTGAATCGAAATGTGCAGGGGATCCAATAAACGTACCTGAAAAGAGCCAGACAATTTGAAATTTAAGAAAAACTTTCGAATGATATCTAAATTAGGCTGCTTAAGCATAAATTTCCCCACAAGAGTAAGAGCAAGAGAGCAGCAAGTAAGGAAACCATGAAATCATCAAGCTTCAAAGTCGGGCACCCTTTGAAGGAGGAATGCATAAAGTGAAACTTGGTAGAAGAAGACAAATATCCAGCTAATACATCTTTAAACGAATGAGATTTTCCAAACAGAAGCAGAGGAGATGGGATAGATGACGACTGCATCGTCATCTCCCAAAAAAACTTCAAACCCTACCACACCAATGAAAAAAACATCGAAAAGAAGATGAGAAAACAAATAGAAATGGAAGCGAATAGATAAAAATAGAACATGTGAAATACTGGAAGAAATCGCAAATAATCAAAAAAATGCGAACAAAAGATGAAGCCCTAAGTCGCCTCAGAGTCACTCATAAATGGCCTTTAAAAATTCTAGCTTTGACACCCCCTAATAGATTATAGGAAGTTTAGGCCATATATTTTGAAAATTGAATTTGGAAGGGCCATTAAAATGTCTAAAATATAGACTAATTAATAAAGGGGAGTGATAAGATAAAGTCTTACTAAGATGCTCTATAGTGACATCATTAAATGAATTAATCCAAGAATCATTAAAGAGCACACGATCTAAACGTTGCAATAAGTGACCCTTGTTCCAAGTGAATTTGTTACCCGCAAAACAAATATCAATTAAATTGCAATCCAATATCATGTTACTAAAATCCTCCATAAACGAATAAGAAGGAGAAGAGCCTCCAATCCTCTCAGAAGGATTAGTAATAGCATTGAAATCACCACCAACAAGCTAGGGAAAAGCACAAATACTATGAAAATTAATAAGCTGATCCCAAATCCTTTGAGCTAAACATATCTAAGAAACATACTACTGAGGTTTGTATTTGTTCAGAACTCAATAGCTATTTTCAAAAAGTTGAATTTGAAAATTTACCTATTTTTTGTTCACATTGTAAGATGCATGGCCATGGGTTACCTGCTTGTTATAAATTACATCCTCATCTGTGGAAGCCTAAGGAAACTACTAATTCGTCCCATAACAAAGATTTAAATTTAGTTGAATTTGTTTTGGTTATTCCTAATCATGTTGCTAATGTGGCCAATGTCTCTCAAGGTCTTGAGCATAGAAATGTTTCCTTAAATTTGGTTTCGAATCAGATGGAACCGAACCCTTCTTCCATGGAGGATCTGGTTAAAGGACATGAAGTTAATCTTAACTCTATCTCTTCTTTACTTATTGATTCTGTTAATGTGATTGACCAAAATATTGAGGTTAATCTAAATAATATTTCTTCTCCTATTGAACCTCTTTTAGAGGATGAGTTGGTTAATAATATGGTGGTGGAGGATGATTCTATGCAAGCTATTGTTATTAATCATGTTATCTCCCAAACTTAGGTGGAGAAGATAGGTGATGTTGAGGTTCACATTAAAACTTATATGGAAGGTGATGTTTTCTATGAGGAAAGAGATATGCCTCTTCCTAAGGGGCATTTAGGTATTGGTAATGATAGTAATTTTCCTTTGAATACTAATTATAATAGTGATGCTTTTACTAATAATTACAATATGGAAATGTTAGCTAAATGTTATGCTAGAGATGATAATGATACTAGTTTTACTAAGGGTTGTGGTAGGAGATGCCGGAAGCCTAAAGCTATTGTTATACAAACTTCTCAAAACACTCATTCTCTTACTTCTCATTAATATTGTTTTTATGTTTAATGCTATTATTTGGAATGTTAGGGGTATTGGCTTCCCCTCTTCTAAACTTAGAGTTAAAAACTTATGCCATATCCACAATGTTTCTCTTCTTATTTTGCTTGAGCCTCTTATACCTTATGCTAAGTTACTTAGTACTGCTAAATTTTTGGGTTTTAAACATGCTTTATAAAATGTTTCTAATAAAATTTGGGTCTTTTGGAAAGATTATGTCTGGGTTGACATTATTGGTGATTTTAATCAAGTTATTCATTGTAATATTGAGAGTTCTAATTTGTAATGCTGTGCTTCCTTTGTTTGTGCTGCTTCTTCTAGATATACTATAAAGATTTTATGGGACCATATATTTCTATTTCAGACTATTTGTTCTCTTTCCTTAGCTTGTTGGAGGAGACTGTAATACCATTGCTAACTCATCTATGTGTATTGGGGGCTTTCTCCCTATCTATCAATCTGTGGAGGATTTTAATAACATGATTATGGATTACAACCTTATTGATATTGGCTTTTCTGGTGATAATTTTACTTGGCATCATGGGCATTTATGGCAAAGATTAGATTGGGTTTTATTTAATTATTTTTGGTTGCAGTCTTTTTATTCTTCTAATGTTGAACATTTGAGCAGGACCCTATCGAATCACTCTCCTCTTCTAATTAAAATTAAGCCTAGATTGAGAGATGTGCCTTCTCAATTTAGGTTTCAAAACATTTGGTTACTTCATGATACTTTTATGAATGTGGTGAAGGATAACTGGAGTGCCCTTTTACATTCGGATAATACTATTTTTGGTATGCGTAGACTTAAAAAGGCTTAAGTTTATTCTGAACTGGTGGAATCATAATGTGTTTAAGAATCTTTTTTCTAACATTTTAATTGCACGGGATAAAGTTAATTACCAGGAATCTTAATGCTAATTATTTCCTTCTGAGGCTAACTTTTATCTTTTGAGGGAGGCTAAAGATGGGCTTTACAAATTACAAGCTCAAGAGGAAATGTTTTGGAAGTAGAAAGTGGTTGTTAAACACTTATTGAAGGGGACAACAATACTAAATATTTCCATGCTTTTGTTAAGAGGAAGCACAATATTAATTATATTTATAAAATTCAGCAGATTGATGGCTCTATTTCTAAAGATGACACTGAAATTGCTAGCTTAGCCGTTTAACATTTTCGAAACCACCAGAATAAAAATTTCAATCCTTCCACTATTCATAATCCTAATATTATTTCGTCTCTTATTTCTCATGAGAATAATGTTTTCTTGTTTAAGCCCCCTTTGTTGGAGGAGGTTAAAGATACTGTTTATGGTATGAATTCAGAGTCGGTTGCTCAGCCTGATGGTTTCACCTCAATGTTTTTCTAAAACACATGGCATATCATTGGTAATGATTTATTTTCTACTGTTCTTAATTTTTTTGATGGTAATGCTATGCCTAAATTTTTTTACTTCTACTTCTATTCTGCTTATTCCTAAAAATAATTCTGGCTCTACTTGTAATGATTTTAGTCCTATTAGTCTTTGCACCTTTTATTATAAGATGATCTATAAAATTATGATGAATAGTTTATCTATTTTCTTATATAAACTAGTTTCTCCATTTCAAATGGGTTTCATTAAAGGTCGTGCCATTGCTGATAACATTCATTTGGCTCAAGAGTTTTGTCATGAGTTGGATGCCAAAGTGAGAGGTGTTAATATGATTTTGAAACTTGATATTGCTAAGGCTTATGATAATATTGCTTGGAATTTTCTTTATGATATTATGAAGTTATTTGGTTTTGATTTTAAGTTTATTAATCTCATTAAGCTTTGTATTGAAAGTCCTTATTTCTCTATCATTGTTAATGGTAAATCTAATGGTTTCTTTAAGGCTTCTCATGGTCCGAGATAGGGTGATCCTATCTCTCTGGCCCTTTTTATTATTGTGGAGGATTACTTTTATAGAGCTATGGCTGATCAATTTGAAAAGTCTCCCAACTTGTATTTTAAAACTATAGGTGGTTTCCATATATCTCACTTATGCTTTGCATAGGATTTTATTATTTTTTACTAATGCCTCTTTAAATAGGATTAGTAAATTGCTAAGGTTTTTTAAATAATTTGAATTGGAGAGTAGCTTGGCCCTTAATCATCATAAATATGGCTTTATTTCTGCTAAGAAAGTTCTCTTGGATCGCATTATGGCTATTAAGAACTTAACTGGTTTCATTCATGTTTGTTTACCCTTAAAGTACCTTGGTGTGCCTCTTTTTAAGGGTAGGAAAAAGTCTTTTCTTTTTGATGATTTAATTTCATTTGTACAAAATAAACTTTCATCTTGGTATTCTAACTTTCTTAGTTTTGGTGGTAGATTAACTCTTATTAACAGTGTCCTTTACTCTATCCCTATTTTTAGCTTTCAAACTTTATTTCGTACTCAGGCTGTGTGTAATAGGCTTGAGAAAATTATTAATAAATTCTTTTGGAAAGGGAGTAGTAGCAGTTCTAAAATATACTTGTCTTCCTAGAATAAATGTTGTGGCACTTTGGATGAAGGGACTCTGGGGTGTAAGTCGTTGAAGGATTTGGCATTGTCTTTTTCTTTTAAAATGTGGTATAATTTTCATGCTAATGTGGGCCTTTGGGATAATTTTATGAATGTTAAGTATTATGGGGAGATGCATCCCACCATGTGTTGTTTTAGTAAAGGTAACTCTAAATTTGGCAGCATCTTTACAAAGTTAAATGGGCAGTTGAGCCGTCTATCTGTTGGGGTCTAGGTGGTGGCAATATTTTCTTTTGGCAGGATCGTTGGTTGGGTGGCCATTCCATTGATTATATTTTTAATACTTCTTCCAATGCTTCTATGAAGGTTAATTATTTTTTCATTGATAATGGTTGGGATATTGAGAAACTCTCTAATGTGTTACCTAATTTTATTGTTGAATAAATTTTGCAGATCCTTTTAAATATGAACTCTCTTGATGTTCTGATTTGTGCCTTAAATAGAGATGGTAAATTTTCTTTAAAGGGTGCCTGGAATTCCTTTAGAACTATGAAAGAGGCTTCTAATATTTTTAAAATGTTATGGAATCAAAGTATTACTTCTACGATTTCTATTTTTATTTGGCTGATTTTACATAATTTCCTCTACTGATGATAATTTGATTAAACGTGGTTTCATTCTTCCTTCTAAATGCCAATGTTGTCATCATTTGGATAATATGCACAATGTTTTTGTCTTTGGCGCATGTGCTGTTAAGGCCTGGACTTATTTTGAGGATATTTTGTAATTAAATTCCTTCAATGCTAAGGTTTCAATTTATGCTTCATTGAATTGCTGATTTGTTAATTCTAAAGGTCATATCAGGAATGTTATCCCTTATCTTATCATTTGGTTCTTATGGCTGAATAGGAATAATTCCTGTTATAATGGCGTGGTTATGAATCATCATAGGATTATTCAAAATGTGAAAGATAAAATTAGGGACTTTTTTTTGCTAAGTTAATCTCTGCTTAGAACTTCAATAAGTATCACACAGCTACTGTTGATTTTGGTATTAATCTTATTGTGGATGACAATCAAAAGGTTCCCAGAAGTATTCATTGGCTTAAACCTCATGATAATTATTTTAAGTTAAATGTGGATGTTTTTTTAATAAGTCTATTGCTGGCTGTGGTGGAGTCATCAGGGACTCAAATGGTAATTGAATTCTTAGATTTCTGGTCCTATTTACAATGGTGATGTTAATACTGGCATTACTTTTGCTATCCTCTATGGTTTAAGGTTTTGTTTCTCTTATATTGCATTAATATTATGGTGGAAGTTAGCTCTTCTTATTGCTTCCAATATTTTATCTTGAGGAATGACAACATTTATTCTTCTAATTTATTTTATATAAGGGAAATTCATATGGTGCTAAGCAGGCTTAATTTCTCCTTTTCTACTATTAAGGGGAATGGCAATGCTTGTGCTAAAGCCATGGCTAGGTGGAGTTGTGCTTTGGACTCCATGAAGGATTTTAGTGGTTCTAATTTTCCTCTTTGTGTTTAGGGGCCTTTTAAAGTTGGACAAGCATTGTGTTCCTTATGTTAACTCTTAAGGTGGAGGAGGCTGCTATTTTTTGGTGATTTTGTGGCTATTTCCTTAGAGATTTTTTTTGTTGGTTGGTTAGTTAGTATTTTTACCGGGTTACTTAAGTTTTTTGTTTCTCTGCCCATGTTGATGCTTTTTTCTGCTGGGTTCTCTTCATCCTGCTGTTTTGGGATGGTTATGTGTTTCTGGCTATTACATTTTGTTCTCTCTGTTTGCATACATTTTTCTGGGAGTGTGCTACTGGGTTCTGTTTGGCCTGGTGGTCTTGGATGTTTAAGTATTACTCTCAATTGCATTCTGGTGGTGTGCTGTTGGGCACCAATTTTTCTATGAGGGCCTTGTGTTGTCTGGATGTTTAAGTATTACACATGGTTTTTTTAGTTTGCTGCAAGTTTTTTTGAGGACGGGTGGTCTTGGGAGTTTTAGTACGGGCCATATGTTGCCTGGGAGCTTTTTCTTTGGCTCTCTGGTTTCCTTTTGCTACCTGCTGTGTTGGTGTAGGTGGTGGGAGTTTTTTGATAAGTTTTGGCCTACCAGTTATTGGAATTTTATTTATTTATTGGCTTGCGATTGTGGTTGGGTTTGGCTATTAGGATCATTGATCCTCTAATTCTTTCTCGTCCTGCTGGTGTTATTGATATCCTCCTTGCACCGTATAATTGATTTATCAATCGGTGGATTAAGAGATAGTATACAAGTCGACTGGTTTGTCTTAACTTTCGTGGTAATTGTGACATTCATTGCTGCTATAATAGGATTTTATTCTGTTTTTATTGCTTTTATTGTATTTATGTCTATTACTTTATTCTTTAGAGTATTTGCCTTGCAGTTGATCATGTTGTTGAGCTAATCAAGAGGATTCTTGATCTGGATATTACTTTTTGTACCTTTATGTTTTTTTGGGTGCTCGCTTTTGTGCACCGTAGAATGTACCTAGGTTTATGTGTACTTTTGCTTAGTAGGGAACTCGAGCTCTTAGGTTTTTTTTACTTTTAATTTTGTTGCTCTTTGGAGCAGTTGAGAGCTTGAGTTCCCTTTAAGCACCTTTTAATCGTTGTTTTATATTAATGCTAGGCCCCTTCGTGGGTTTCTCCTAAAAACAAAATTCAAAATATGTGGCTTCTTCATAATTCTTTATTTGGATGTGGTTCATAATAATTAGCATGCCCCTTTGCATCCAGATAATTCTATTTTTGGCATGAGGAGACTGTGGTATAAGCATACAAGGCTTAAATAGGTCTTGAATTGGTGGAATCATCATGTTTTAAAAAACCTTTTTACTAATATTTTAGATGCCGAGCAGCAAGTTAATATTCTTTATTCTAATTATCATGTTGATCCTTCTAATGTTAAATTATTTCTTTTAAATAGTGCAAAGAATTGTCTTTTAAACTCCAAGCATAGGAGGAGGTTTTTTGGAAACAAAATGCTGCTGTTAAGCATATGTTGAAAGTATTAATAACACTTAATATTTTCATGCTTTAGTCAAGTGGAAAAGGGCAAAAAAAATTATTAATAAAATTCCTTGAGAAGATGGTACTTATTATGAAAATTATGTCGAATTTGCTAAGCTTGCAATTGAGCATTTTCAAAACCATCTTAATAAAAACTTTACTTCCGTTCATATTGATAACTCTACTTTTATTCATTATCCTATTCATCAAGATGAGAATGAAAATCTTTATAAACCTCCTTCTTTGGAGGAAGTTAAAGAGATTATTTTTAGTATGAATAGTGATTTTATGGCTGTGATTGATGGTTTTACTACTCAGTTTTTTAAAAAATTATGGAACATTATTTCTAATGACCTCTTTTTTGTGGTTTTGGATTTCTTTATGGGTAATTGTATCCCTAAGTTTTTTTTCCTCTACTTCTGTTGTGATTATTCCTAAAAACAGTTCTGCTAGCTCTTGGAATGACTTTAGTCCTATTAGCCTTTATAATTTCTTTGACAAGTTGATTTCTAAAATTATCATGAATCATTTAACTCCTATTTTACCTAGAATTATTTCCCGTTTCAGATGGGTTTTATGAAAGGGAGGGCTATCGTTGACAATATTTTGTTAGCTCAAGAATTTTTCCAAGACTTGTATGTTAGGGTGAGAGGGGGTAACTTGATTTTAAAGTTGGATATTGTCAAGGCTTATGACAATATTGATTGGAACTTTATTTTTAATATTTTGCATCTCTTTGGTTTCAGTTTGGTCTTTGTTAAGCTTATTAGGAATTGTATTGAGAATGTTTATTTTTCCATTATTGTTAATGGGACTACTAATGGGGTTTTCAAATCTTCACATGGTTTAAGACAAGTTGACCCTATTTCACCTGCTTTGTTCATTATTGTTGCTGATTTTTTATCTAGAGGTCTTACTAATCTATTTGAGAATTCTCCTAGTCTTTATTTCAGAACATTGGGCGATTTTCCTATTTATCATCTTTGTTTTACTGACAATTTTATTGTTTTTATGAATGCTTCTATCAATAGGATTCATAAAATTATGGATTTTTTTAGCATTTTGAGATGGTTAGCGGTTTATCTCTTAATAAAAATAAATGTTGTTTTGTTACTTCCAATATAATAACTAATGATTGGATTTTGGCTATTAAAGATGTTACTGGTTTTATGCATGGCTAACTTCCCATAAAATATCTTGGGGTTCCCCTCTTTAAAGGTCGTAAAAAATCTTTTCTTATGATGATCTTTTTATCCCTATTCAAATTAAATTTTTATTGTGTGATTCCAACTTTTTGAGCTTTGGTGGTATATTCACTCATTTTAAAAGTGTTTTATGCTCTTTGCAGATTTATATCTTTCAAACATTGTTGTTGACTAAAGAGGTTTGTAATAGAGTTCATAGGCTTATTAATAATTTTTGTTGGAAGGGTACTTCCAGCAATTCTAAAATTTTTTGGGCTTCTTGGGATAGATGTTGTGGTGTTTTGGCTGACGGGGGATTAGGGTGAAAAAGTATGAATGACTTAGCTCATGCCTTTTCTTTTAAGCTTTGGTATAATTTTCGTGCTAAAATTAGTCTTTGGGCTAATTTTATGTCTGCTAAATATTGTGTTGGTAAACATCCTTATATTTGTGCTTCTAATCAAGGGGATTCTTTGGTGTGGAAGGTCAAATGGTTTGTTGAGCCATTCATTTCTTAGGGGCTTGGTGAGGGTATTATTTTATTTTGGCAGGATTGCTGGTTGGATAATCTGTCTATTGATTCCATTATGAATACTTCTTCTATTGTAATTGTTAAGGTTAGTTCTTTAATTTTTTATAATTGTTGGGATTATAAAAAGCTCTCTACTGGAATTCCGGATTACATTATTCATCAAATTTTAAACCTTCCTATCAATACTACTACTAATGTTACCATCTTATGTGATTTGTCTAAAGATTGTTGCTTTCATTTGAAAAATGCTTGGCATGCTTTTCGGCCTAAAAAATAATGTGACAATATTTTATCTATGGTATGGCATAAGTGTATTCCTTCAACAGTGGATGTCTTTGTCTGGAGATTTTTGCATAAATTTATTCTCACTGATGATAATCTTATTAATAGAGGTTTTATTTTGCCTTCCAAATGCCAATGCTATTACCATATAGAGAATATGCATCATGTTTTTATCTTTGCCTCTATTGATGTTAAAACTTTCGGTTTATTTTGATGACATGTTTCAATTACATTATTTTAATGCCCATTTATCCTTAAAATCTATGCTTAATGCTTGGTTTATTAAGACTAAAGGGTAAATCAGAAATGTCATTCCTCTCTCATTCTTTGGTATTTATGATTATAACGGAATAATTCTCTATTTAATGGTATTTGTATGAACTATTATAAGGTTATCGAGAATGTTAAAGATAAGATTTTGGCATTATTTTCAATTAATCTGATTTCTGTCAAGAATTATACTTTTGTGGGTTCTGCTTTAGGCATTAATTGGGAGGTTGGTCATATTGCTAAAAATTCAAGAATTATTTATCGGATCAAGCCACCCATTAATTTCTATAAGTTGAACGTAGATGGTTTTCGTAGTGGCTCCACCATTGGCTGTGGTGGTATTATCAGGAATAATGATGGTAATTATAAAATTGCTTTTGTTGGTCCTCTTTAGAATGGCGATGTTTTTCATACTACTACTTTGGCTATCCTCTATGGATTAAGATTATGTATTTCTCTTAACCTTACTCATGTGCTTATTGAAGTTAATTCGAATTATAATTTCCAATTCTTGAACTTTGGTAATGATACTTGTTGCAGCGCTGATCTTTTTTATATGGATGGGCAGAATAAGAACTTGTTAATTTTTTTGAATTATTCATTCTATCATATTTTCAATTAGGGTAATGGTTGTGCTTCTTGGCTTACTGATTTGGGGTGTGGTCTTGAAGATTTTGTGGATTTAATCAGGATTAATCTTCTAAGTTTTTTGAAAGGGCTTATTAATCTTGATCATTTTGGTGTTCCCTATGTTAGTTTTTAGAAGGTTTTGTTGGCCTACCAGTGGTTTTGGACCACATTTCTAGAGGTTGCTATGGTCACTTGGTTTTGTCAGGATGGGCTGGAGATGTATTGCTTGTGTTTTGTCTATGCTGGTTTTGTTTCCTGCACTCTTGGTTGGTTGTGTGGTTGGTTGGTTTTTGGTTGGAGCTCTTTCTTCAAGGTTACTATTTCTTACATGGGTTTTCTGCTACTATATCATGATTGGTTTTTGGAGCCTTCCTGTGTTGAATGGTTGCTATTTTTTGTGCTATTTTTATAATAGGGGTGTTTTATCTATTTTCATGGTTGGATAGGTGATGGTCTGCATGATACGTTTCTGGGAGCTTTTTGGGTTCCTGCTGTTGGTTTTGCTCTTGTGTTGCTTTCTTCCTGGGGGGGTTTGTTAGTTTGCTCCGCTGAGTTATTATCTGGTGGACTGGTGGTTCATATTTGCCTTGCTGCCTTTGTGCCTTGTAGGGCTGATTCATGATGGGGTGTATTCTGCTATTGATGTTCTTTTGTGCGTGGGTTTTTTCTAGCATTTAGGTATTTTTTTGTTTGCTAGTCATCCCTATTGCTTGGATGACCTTGGTTTGGTCTTTGGGGTGCCTGTGAGCATTGCCAATTTTATGTGTTCCCATACTCAAATTTTTTTTTGAAGACTGCAAATTGTATTAATGAAATCTAAACTTATTACAAACTATTAAAAGAAAAGCAACTATCACATTCCTTCTATATTAAACTACACAAAGAAGAAGGAATGTTAGCATAAGAAAATAAATCAAAACAAAAACTATTTTCTAAAGCCAAAGTAGCACACATATCAGCTCCTTTATTACATTCTCTTGAAGTATGGTGGAAAATAACTTTGTTGAAGTCATTAAGAAAGGACTTCTCTGAAATTGAAGTATAAGCTTGCCACATTGATTTCTTCATAGAAATTTGTAGGAACTTAGTCACATTAAAATTATTACACCTTAGCTTTCAAACATCCACTCTTGTAAGAATTATCTTAATGAAAAAATAGCCTCCATCTCCAATTGATTTATCTCCCAATGAATTTAGTTTTTACCGATAGCAAGAAAAAATCTACCTTTATGATCTCTAATAATGCCCGTAATGCTTGCAAGATTTGAATTCAACAAAGATGCATCAACATTTATCTTTATCCAATCTAGAGGTGGACGGTGGCAAAGAACCTCAAACTTTATATGGAGAGAAGCACCCTAGTAGACTAGAATCAGATACTTGGACATGACTGTGGTTAACATATTAGCAGCAACCACTGAAGCTGGAGAGGTAGAATTGCCATGCTTAATATCATTTCAGCATTTCCAAGCAAAAAAGACTGTTGTACAATAAACCTTCACAATATTCACATGATTTTTGGAGAGATTTGTAAGCTCGGATAGACAATTCACCAACAACTAAAAAATGGGAATTTGAAATCCCCATTATCTTAATTTGCAAATTATTTTAATCAAGAATTTGCAATGAACAACAATATGAGAACAATCTTCCACATCTTGAAAACCTCTAGCACAAAGATCATTATTCCATAGCCTTCTATAATTTAAAAACTCATTCGTTGGTAAAGCATACCTCCTCATTCTCCACCAAAACATTTAAACTATTGGATTTAGCTTTAATTTCCTTAACAAAGTAGAAAAATCAAAATCATCATCTTCAATATTATACTTGATTGATTCATTAAAAGCCAGTGTAGATAATGATTTTTCGGAATACTGAAATAAGACTTCTACTTGATCTTCATCTCCATCGTGGATACTATATTCCTACAGGATTAACTTGACCATATCTATATGAAAAAAATGATTCAGTTCACAAACATTCCAGTAACCTTCCTGAAGTAAGAAATGCTGAAGCATAACACCATTTAATTCAACACAATTGGCTAACATTGGCCATTTATTGAAGTATTTATCCATCAACCAAATGTCATTCATAACATTAATATTCTCTCCATTAACCACTTTCCATTTAATAATTGTGTTGCAACCCATGACCCCGAGTTTGAGATTTTGATGATGCCAAATAATGAATGTTTTTGGAACAGCTTTTCATTGAATATTATTTTATTTGCTATTGTCCTTGAGCACTAACATTTCAGGAAGATCACAAGTGACTCAGGAAGAAAGGAAGACTCAAGACCGGGTAGATTAGGAGTATGAGTCAAACATTGTATTTTTCCATTTATTTTGTTTCTACTTTATTGAGTCTGGCCACAAAATGCGTAAGAGTAAGAGCAACCATGCATACACACAGGGGGAGAGTTGTTTTTTAACTGCAAAATGTAATTAAAATTCTTCTCTGGAGATCGTACTATACGATTGTAATTCGTACCGTACGATCCAAGCAATGTGGATGATTCTGTGAATAGATCGTACTGTACGAATATCTTCGTACTGTACGATATGTTCAGATCCAAAACCCTAGCCGTAGTTTAGTTTAAGTAAGTGATTTTGCGCCGTTCGTACTGTACGATCTATTTTAAATACTTACTTAAATTAACCCGTGATTAGTGCATGTAATCCAGGCCTAATTAAATTTTGAACATCGTACTGTACGAACCCGATCGTACCATACGATGAACAGAGACGAAGTATGATCGTCCCGGATATTGTCCTGGACGATCTCTTGGTTTTTGTCACATCGTACTGTACGATAGTAATCGTACCATACGATGAACAGAGACGACATCCGATCATCCAGACCATCGTCCTGTGTGAATAGTATCTTGTTGGATCGTACCGTACGATATTATATCGTACAGTACGAATTGTTTTTGAACTGTTCGTACATCTTCGTACCAGGACGACGTCTGTTTATGAAGATCGTACTGTACTATGTGTAATCGTACTATACAAACAGTAACGGCTACTTTTGAAATCAGAGGGTTTTTGGAGCCTTTTTTAGATATCAATCAAGTCCTTTTTCAGTAAGATTAACAGAGGAGGAGAACGTGGTTAGAGAGGGATTCCAAGGGAGAAAACTCTAGAGAAATTCTTGAGGGTTGAGAGAGGAAGGAGGAGGTGAGCGTTGTGAGGGAGAAGAGGTGTGAGGGAGATCACACGGTTGCTCCAAGCTTGCTGCATCTTGCTCCTCCTGAGGCCCAAGAAGGATTTGAGGGAGGATCTCCAAGGGAAAGGCTTGTCTACATCTGTTACCTCGAGGTTCTCTACCTTCTCCAGGAGTGAGAAAAACGAGAAGGTTCTCTGCCGTCGCCAGGTGGGCGAAAATAGAGTTTGGCACTCCGCCATGCCGGGTTGGTGAAAGGGAGGTTTGTAAAGGCTTCTCCACCTTGCCGAGGGGGGCAAAAGGAGAACTATTTTGATAGTGAAAATTCCGGAGTGGAGGACTTCGGGGAGTGGACGTAGGTCATATTTTGACCGAACCACTATAAAATTCTTGGTGTGTTTTTTCCTTATAGTTGTTTATGTTTTACTTGCTTTTAATTTTTCATATCTATTGCATGTAAATTTTGTGGAAGAAAAATTGCTTAAAATTTTGATATAAAATTTCAAAAACAACAAAAAAATTAGAACTCTTGTTTAGGGTTACTTTTGTTAAGAAAAAGATTTTTACAATTCACCCCCCCTCTTGTCGTTTAGTAATTTCAAAGTGGTTTGAGGTGAATTGCCCCATTCAAAAGGATATGCGAAGCAGATAAATGACCTCTTTTGAACTCCCCATTCCAAACATTAGAACCATATTTTGCAAAAATAGTTTTATGTAATAAAGATGAAGGGTTTTGAACAAACCTCCAAGCCAATCTTACTATTAGAGGGCCAACCTTATGAACTGCTGAAAGTAAACCCATACCACCCATACTCCTCAATTTTACACAAATCTTTCCATGCCACATAATGAAGACCCCTTCTACCATTATCTTTGTGATAAATAAAGTCTCTACATAACTTATCCAATTCATACAAAACTCCTTTAGGAACCATTGAGTGAGTTGAAATGAAAATCGGCAAAGATAGGAAAGAGGATGTTATGATCACCGTCCTTCTAGCCAAAGATAAGAATCTAGTTCCCCATGAGTTAAGTCTTTATAATGCATAATCAATCATGGATTGGAAGTCATTCTTCACCATTCTACGTAATAGAATCTTGATTCCCAAGTATTGTAGCTCATTAACTACCTTGAAGCCAAATCTTCTTCCAATTTTCCTTTTCAAGGAAGATCTAATAGCTTTCCCAAAGATAATTTGAGACTTCTCTTTGTTAATTTTTTGCCCAGTGCACCCACAATACTCAATAATTATGCCATTCATATCTTGAATCAAATGAGGATATACTATCCTAGACAATAGCACATCTGCAGCATACATCAAGTGAGTAATTTTTTGAGCTCTTGGAGAAATATGTATTCCCAATTATTGTCCTCTTTGATTAATTGCATTTGATAAAAGCTGGGAACACCTAATAAATAGATATGGTGACATAGGACATCCTTGTCGAAAACCACTTTTGGCTTCAATCCATCTAGTGCTCTTCCCATTCAATAGGATAGAAAATCTTACATTTACTAAACATTCAATAATAAGATTAGAAATCTTATCTGGAAAGCCGAACTACTTTAGGAAATACTTCAAAGTCTCCCACCCCATTCTATTATAAGCCTGCTCCATATCCAACTTAACCGGCATCAAATCTTCCTTATTCTTAGAAATTCTGAATTTATTGAAGATTTCATGAGCTAACAAATAATGCTCAGACATAAATCTTCTCGGGATGAAGGCTAATTGTTCTTTAGAAATAATCATAGAAATACAACACTTCAATCTATTTACAATCATAGTTGTAGCAACCTTGTAAATAGTTTGAGAAAGGCTAATAGGATGAAAATTATATGGACTAATTGGATTCTTCAACTTTGGAATTAGAACAATCATCGTGTCCTTCCATGCTTTATTCATGAAACCAATTTTGAAAAACTCATCAATTGCTTTCCAAGTTGCACCTTTCACAATTTTCCAATAGAATTTGAAGAATGAAGCAGTACTCCCATCCAAACTTGGAGATTTTTTTCCATTTTGCTGAAAAATTTCTATAGACAACTCCTCTTCAGTAAATTCTGCACTTAGCAAATCAATATCATCTTTATCAATCCTATGGTTTGCATTAACCGAAGGCCAATTCATCAAAACACAGTCTCTTGAATGCCATTTGTTCTAATTTTTTTTATAGAAAAACTGATTTAATTCGGTCCACATATTCTTCCATATTATTGTGTTCATCCTTGATCTGTCTAATAAGCTTCCCATTTCTTCTAGCTGAGGCATAATCATGAAAGAATTTAGAATTCATATCTCCCTCTTCTTGCCAACTCGACTTTTCCCTTTGATACCACCATGTAGATAATCAACTCAAAGTCACATTAAGTTCATGAACTTTAGAGCGAAGTAGGTTCAAGTTTTTTGAACTTAGTCCTCCTTCCAAATCTTCCTCCAATTGTAGCTTTAAAAAATCATATTTCAATTCATCCTAAGCAAACATAAGTTTTTGCATTTGTTCTTATTCCAATAGTATAAGGCCTCCATAGTTCTGCAAATTTTTCTGTTAAGGATATCTGATGCATCACCGAATTCATTCTACTCCCAAGCTTTAAAGATAATGCTCCATGTTGCTGGGTAAAATTTTCAAGTATCTTCAAATCTAAACAACTTAGATTGGAACCGAGGTACTTCATCAAATTTAAAACAATGGGATAATTATCGGTTGCCAGCCTTGCAACATGTTTGATCATTGCCAATGGAGCCATCTACAAAGCTGCCGAATTCATCAAACATCTGTTAAGTCTCTCCCAGATCAAAGTAGCTCTTTGTTTATTATTGCACAAAGTAAACCTTGGTCAACCAATACCTACATCATGAAAATCATTTTTATCCATAAAAAACTTCATATCCTTCAGCCATTAAGACATATAAAATCTTCTACCACATCTCTTATCCTCCTTAGATGAAAGACAGTTGAAGTCTCCACTCACTATAGTAGGAACAATACCAACCACATTCTTCTCAAGACTTTCCCAAAGCTCCCTCCTAGCATGAAACTCCTTGTTCCCATAAATAGTAACAACATTCCAACAACCCTTGCTAACAAATTCAAGAACTCCAAACACTAATTTTAAGAATGCTCCACCACTTTAAAAGACACAACATTTCTATTCCAAAAGAAAGAATACACTGAGAGGAACCCTCTACCGATTGGTGAAAGAAATCCCAATCATTGCCAATAATTCTATTAACATCACCTCTATTAGTACTAACCAACTTCATTTTAGATAATCCAACAAAGAAATAGAATTTTCTTTCACAATCTCCCTAAAATAAAGAGAGGCTTTGTCCTTTTTTACCCCCCCTACAATTCCAAAATAGAAAAGAAGACATTAATTACATGAAGGGGAAGAATCCCATCCTATCTTCTTTAAATTTCCTTTACATCTTCTTTTTCTAGGGATCTACTCAATAGGGCCTTAAAACTTCAGCTGAATTTTAAATTTCTATTTAGTACAATTCGGATTAAGCACTTCATTATCCACATCATCTAATTTATTCTTTTCAGAATTGATATTTCCATCTTCATTAACCTTCAATACCAAAATAGGAGTAACACCAGAGTCCATATCTTTTGAAGAGTCATCTTTGTCTTTGGGATCAATAATTACAGGAAGTCCATTCTCCTTACTTGTTAACTCGTTAATAGTTTCTGGGATAGCATCCAGTATAATAGTACTTGCTTCTTCATTTCTTTCAACAAATAAATCAAATCTATTAGCCACACAAACTTCATGTTTTAACTATTTCAAACCTTTTTAATTTGTTGTTCGAAAATTGCTACAGGAATTCTTATTGAGAATCTAATTTCAAGAAATATAATTTTGATGGTAGCAAACATTTTTGATACTTATATTTTTCTATGACTGGCTTTCCTACTAACATTTCAAGTCCACAAGGTTGAGTGCAACTCAAGCGAGCTCAATATTGGGTAGATTAGGACTAAGTCTATTTGTAAACTATTGTTAAATTGTTTTTTACCCTTTCTTGAGTTAATTGTAATAAAATGAGTCCTGATGCTAAGTAACCTTGCACAAACACACAGTGAAAAATTTTTATCTGTTTTTAGAGTTTTTTATTTTTGATTACATCATCCAGGACAATCCCAAAATCAACCTAGATGATCGGTTAAAATTAGAAACCCTAATTAGGGCATCATGGTTAAGGTAACCATAATTAAGCAAATCATTTTGGATGATATTAGCATTGTCTGGGATGATAGACTCAAATCAGAAAGAATCAACTGCTAGATATGTTTAGGCATGTTTTTTTGGGCATTGTCTATGATATCATCTTGGATGAAGTTGTGCAATTATGCCTAAATTAGTCTGGTAATTAAGGAAATTAATTAAGGTTTGATTGCTTGATCATATCTTCCTGGATGATCACAGATTATCTTGGACAATCAGTTAAACAAACCTTAGTTTCATCCTGGACTACCAGGGTGATGTTCTGGATGATGTGTAATATTTTATACTAATCATTTGGGATGATCCTATATCATCCTGAACTATCAGTTATTTTTTCATCATCCAGACATGCATTGAGGGCAATGTTTTGGATGATATTGGTCATTTTGTACTAGTCGGCCCAAACATTTAAGTTATTTTTTAATCGTCTAGACATCCATCCAGGGTGATGGTCTGAATGATATTTAATGACTTGAACTAATTATACGTGATGATATCCTATCATCCTAGATGATCTGAACAAAGGAATCTTCCAATCATCCAGACTCTCCCCGATCATTCTGGTTGATTAAGCTGAATTTATACTGATCGTACGAGATAATCGACCAATCATCTTGGATGATAATGTTGGTTTGTTGTAATTAAGTGAAAATTTGAAGCTCTTCTATATAAGATCTTTTTCTTCCCAAGATTATATCTTTTGCTGCTATCTTGACCTGAGAGAGCCAAGAGGAGAGGGACAGGTTGGGTGAGAGAGAGGATCTTGTGAGGGGGAGTTTGTGAGGGGTTTCACAAAGGTTGCTCCAAGTAAGGTTTCAAGTCATATTCTCTTGTTATTATCCCTGGTTCCTTGGAGGTTTGAGAGAGGTCTACTTTAGCAACTAATCAAGGTTCTCTTCCTGCTTCAAGAGGAATTAAAAGGAGTTGGGTTCTATGCCTGCTTTAGGAGGAAGCAAAAGAAGTTGGGTTCTTTGCCTCACCGGTATTGGTGAAAAGGAGGTTTATACAAGCTTCTCCATCTTGTTATGGGAGCAAAAGGAGAGTAACTAAGTTTAGTACAATACCTGGAGGAGAGGCTCCAGGGAATTGACGTAGGTCAATTTGACTGAACCACTATAAATCTCTATGTATTTCTTCTTACTATTTTTTCACATTTAATTTCTGCACTTTGATTTTCTGGTGGTGAATTTTGGTTTGGTTTAAGATTGTATTTTTGATTGAATTTTTTTTAGAATACCAATTCACCCCCCTGGTTATCTTTGGGCTACTTCACAAGGGCTTAACATCCCTGATGAACTTTCAATTCTACTATCTTCTATATTATTAACATGAATAATACTATTAGATTTTATGTTGACTGCATTTATTTCATTCAAGTTCTTTCAAATTTTGGAATCCTCTTCCTTTCTCCAATTTTCATTTCCCTTTGTCCAATTCATTGTTCTTTTATTTCTGAATTTGTTATGCATCCAAGGCCCGTATTCTTTATTTTGATTATTGATTATTGCAGAATCATGATCATCAGATTTACATTATGTTAAAACATGATTAGTACCTTTTACCTTATCAACTTCAGCTCGAAGAATTGGGCATTCAGATTTTAAATGTCCAATCTTTGCACAATGGTAACAAAAAGAGGTAATCTTTTCATATTCAACCTTTTGGAATAATCTCTCACCCAAGCCATCAACCCAAAAACCAAAGGTAACTTGGATTCCAAATTGATTCTGACATACACACATGAGAAAATTCCCTCTTTAACCATTTAAATGAGTTGCCATCTAAATACATAGGAATTGCAACCTTTGATCGCCAAAAAATCCCCATATAAATGTGTTCACTCACACGGTGGGGCTACTCATTTTGTTCAGAGGTGGTTCTTTTCTTAATGTTCCTTAGCCTGGCTTTTTTTTTAACACTGGTTGGTCTACTATGATGATGGGATTCAGTATTTTGTCCGTAATATTCTTGTTATTTTAACTTGTAATTCATTAATATATTACTATTATATCCTTTATACATATCAGATATTTTGGATCAATTTTTTGGCATTGATGATTGAAGGTGTCGATATGAGGATGGTTGGCTGGAGCTTTTTGCAATTTTTTTGTCTGCACCTTTTTAGGTGCTTGTGCTTGAGCACCATAGAATGTTCCTAGGTAATTTTGTACTATTCTATAGTGGGGAACTTGAGCTTATAGGATTTTTCTTTCTTTTTATGATTGTAGCTCTTTTGAGCAGTAGAAAGCTTGTGGTCCCCTTAAAGACTATATAACCTTTTATTAAATCAATACGTAGGCCCCTTTGTGGGTTCTCTTAAAAAAAGGGGGGGGGGGGGGTGGAGGTGAATTGGAAGTTTTAAAACTCTTAAACAAAAAAGAAAATTCTTTTTGATTTTTTTAAATATTTAAAATAAAATAATAACCCTTGATCTAGAAGAAAAATAATTTTCACAATAATAATACAATCAGAGAACGAATCTCAAAAAAGTACAAAAATAAAATGTGGTAAAAATAATAAGAAAGAACACTGAAAATTTTATAGTGGTTGGATTAAATATGACCAATATCCACTCCTTGGAGACTCCCTCTCCAAGTATTGCACTAAACTTAAGTGACTCTCATTTTGATCCAACAGCAAGGGGGAGAAGCCCTTACAAAATCTTTTCACCTATACGATGAGGTAGAGAACCTTTAATCCTTTTTACTCCCTCTTGAAGATGGCAGAGAACCTGGAAATCCTTTTTTACCCACCTGGTGAAGGCATAGAATATGAGAATATTTTTACTCTCTCATGGACTAGGTAGAGAACCTGGATATAATGCTAAAGATGTCCTCCCCAAAGCCTCCAAGGAACCAGAGGAGCAACTTGAGGAAGATAATGAACACCTTGCTTGGAGCAAACTTTGTGATTTCCTCACAACTCCCCCTCAATAGGATCTCTCTCTCCCAAGCTCTCCCTCTTCCTTTTCTAAACTCTCTCTTAGATTAACTCCATAGAAAAAGATTAACTAAATGGTTAAAATAATTTCTTAAATAGAGAGCCTCTAAAATAAGCCTTAATTTTCAATTCTGTATAACTGATCATCCAAGAGATCGATATATCGTCCTATATAATTAGTATAGAATAGCCCTTTCAACAAGGATGATCACCTTTACTCTATACAATTAGTACAAGTATTTGTATAGAATATCCAGTATGATCCTGAGATCATCCCAGACAATTAGTTCAAGATATTATATTAATTGTTCAGTACGATATGGGACAATGGGTGGTGATCTTCATATTGTCCTGCAACCCTGTTGGGACATCCAATATGATTCTCATGGATAATTTGAGGAAAAATATTATTTTTTGTCTTGGATAATAGGAGATCATCCTACAAAATATACTATATCATCCTTTATGATATGATTGAATAATTTAACCATAATTATTCCCCTAATCACCACATTAATTTAGGCATGATTATTATAAATCATCCAAGATGATGTATATAATCTTGTATGATTAAAACAAAATTTGAAAATTAAAAAAATTACCTAAATTGTGATTGGGGGCTATTTTTCATCATCTAAATTGATTATCTTGGACAATATGGATAGTTCAGTATGATTAGTTTAATCAATCAAAATTAGCATAGTTTCCCAAATTAGGGTTTCTATTTTTAGCTGATCATCAAATACAACTTCAAATTTTCCTGTACGATTAGATCAAAAATAGAAAAAATACTCTATCTCACCAAATTTCTCCCCTTGAGTATGTATATGTAATGTTATTTAGCTTGGGGTCCACCATATTTAAGATTTGACATAATAAAGGTAAAAAAGCAAATTAAAATAAAATTACAAGCAGACTCAACCATAATCTACCTGATCTTGAGTGGATTCACACTGTTAGGGAACTTGGTTGACCTAAAAGATTAGTACAATCAGTTTAAAATTGAACAGATTCATTCAGTACGATTCAGTATGAAATAATTTCATACTTTGAATAACGTACTGTAGGAAATACATATCATACAATACAAACTATTTTAATCAAACCATGTTTCATTTGGTATGAAAATGGCCTAAACCATTTCATACTCTTGAAGTCGTCTGTATGATTCTATGATAATAGATTATGAATTGTTCAAAAAATTTACCTATTTGTTAGGACAAAAAGATACACATTCATTTCATACTCTGGGCATCATTTGTACAAACCTATGATCATATAACATGAAAAGTTTAGAGAAATTTAGGTGTTCATCCAGAAAAACTTGTACATATCTATTTCATACTCTATAAGGCAAACGTACAAAGCTAACTTTGTACAATATGAACATGACTTAGAAAATTTTCCTAGCATTATCAGATTAACTGCTTTCTTGAGGTACGCTCAAGCAATATCATCCTATATGATATAAAATTGTATAGTATGATTAGTTTTAAAAAGTTACAAATATTTACACTCCCCCATTATGTGTGTGCACAATTATTCAATTAGAATCACACTCTCTAAGACTCAAGAAAATTATAAAAAAGTACAGATTCCAAAAATAATAAACACTAATAAAATTTGACATGAAGTCTTCATCACTTTGGAGTATAATTTCCCTGAAAATTTAGTACACACAAACAACAAAAGTTATATTTCCAATATATGTTAGGATAAATATTTGTCAATACAATAATATTTTGGAATCATAAGAAAAAAAAAAAAACATGATATCAAAGCATACATATAAAAACTAAGTTGCAATAATTTGCACCCAAATACATGGAAGTGCAAAAGATTAAGTGTTCAACCCTTAAGGAGTTCATAGGGAAACTTTGACCTAATGTTCACCCTGTTTAAAATATTACAAGCAATGTTCACTACTTTTGCCCAAAAATATCTTAGAAGTGTGTACTCAGAGCATTTTCCTAACAGCTTCTACCAAGGTTCTATTCTTTCTCTCAGCTATCTCATTTTGCCGAGGAGTTTTAGGGGCCAAGAAGTTATGCTCTATTTCTATCTCTTGATAAAAAGATTCAAATCCTTCATTTTGAAATTCTCCCTCATGATCACTATGGATTGTTGAGATTTCTCTTCCTAATTTCTGTTGAATCCAAGTGGAGAAAGTTCTAAATTCCTTAAACGAATCATTCATATGTTCTAAGAATCTTATCCAAGTGAATCTAGAGAAGTAATATATAATCACAAATCCATAATTTTTCCCACCTAGGCTAGCTGTGCTAATAAGTCCAAATAGATCCATATGAAGGATTTCTAGTGGCCTAGATATATTCACATCTTTGATTGAATAAAATGATGATTTTACTTATTTTCCTAGTTTCCACTCATCACATAGATGGACTTTAGGGAAGTCTAACTTAGGTATGCCTCTAATAATATTTTTTTGAGTGATATTCCTAAGTGTTTTCATGCTAGCATGTCATAGTCTCCTTTGTCATATCCAAGAGTCATCCATTATTAAATCTTGGTATTTAAAAATAATTGTTATTTTTTAATCAAGAAATTATATTTTATATTCTATTGATATTCTTTTTGGTTATTTGATTTCCTTTTAGCAAAAGGTAAGTTAACCGAATTTAGATTCATGATATTAAAAGAAGTAGAAGACAATTTCTTTGAGAGACACTGATATAGATAGCAACAATTCGAGCTTAGATGGAAATGATGACATAACATTAATGACAAGGAAATTCAAAAGATTCTTGAAACCTAAGCATAAGCGCCATAATGACAAATAATGATGTAAGAACTCAAAGTTAAACAAGTTTTTTTACTAACATAATTTGTTTTAAAATACAAAATGGCAAGACATAATTGATATGAACGCCCGAGCTTAAAGAACCACCTGATAAAGGAAATGGTGAGGAAAAAAGTAACTTAATAAATGGAAAACAAAATTTTAAAAGGATTTTTGGGTGAACACTAACACAAACTCATCAAAAATTGAATCGAAAAAGGAGGTTAGCTATACCACATGTATCTTGATGATAGAACCCTAGTGTAGCTTAGGTGTTGGCAGATGAATCTTGGATTATAACTATGCAAGAAGAGCTTAACCAATTTATTAGAAATAATATGTGGGAATTAGTAATTAGACCCTCAAATTAGAGTGTAGTCAGAACTAAATGGGTATTTTAAAATAAATTAAATAACTTTGGATCAATAGGAATAATTAAAGCTTGGTCGGTTGCTAAGGGATACATTTTAATAGATGTAATATATTTTGAGGAAGCCTTTGCCCCTATAGCTAGATTAGAAGCCATAAGAGTGCTGTTAGCATTTTCTTATTTTAAGGGCTTATAGTTATATCAAATGGATGTAAAAAGTGCCTTTTTCAATGGAGTAATTAAAGAGAATATCTAAGTAGAAAAACTACAAGGTTTTAAGAATTTAGCTTTTCCCAGTCATGTTTATAAGCTTAAGAAAGAACTTTATGGGCATGAGAAAGCTTCCAAGGCATGGCATGATATACTTATTTACTTTCTCTTAGAAGAATACTCTGTTAATGGTTGTGTAGCCACTACCTTACTCACTAAGAGAGTTGGAGAAGATGCATTCATAATATAGAATTATGTTGATGATATCCTTCATGGATCTACAAATGATGATTTAGGAAATGAATTTTCCTCTACTATGAGTAGTGAATTTGAGATGAGTATGATGGGCGAGTTAACTTATTTCCTTAGTTTTAGTATTAAAAATGAGAAGATATAACCTTCCTAAGGCAAAAAAAATATAATAATTTTTTTTAAGAAATTTGATATTAAAGATTGTAAAAGCATGAATACATTGATTTGCCTAAATACCCATTTAGATAAGGATTTAGAGGGTTAAAAAGTGGATAAGAAGAAATATAGAGGGACTATAAGTTCATTCCTTTAAGTAACTACATTAGGTCTGATATTATGTTTAGGCTTTATTTATGTGCTAGGTTTCAGGCTAATCCTAAGGAATCCCATATTTGAAAGTTTAAAGTAGGAGGCTAAATTGGTAGTTTTAAAAATCCTATTGGAAATTACAAAATTATTTTTGATTTTCAAATTTTTTAATAACTTAAAAATAACATCACTTATCACCAAATTCAAAAGAAAATAATTTTATTATAGGTTACAATATCGATGATGATATTCTATTAAAGACAATGAAGTATCAACCATAAATTTCAATAAGCAATTATCATAGAAATATAATGCAAAAAAGTAAAGTATGGAAAATGAAAAAACTAGAAAGAACACACCAGAAGTTTTATAGTTGTTCGATTAAACAATGACCTACATCCACTCCCCAGAGTCCTCCTTTCTGAGTATTGCACTAAACTTTAGTATCTCTCCTTTAGCTCCCAAATCTAGGAGGATAAGCCCTTACAATCTTTTCACCAACCCATTGCAGTAAAGAACCTTGACCTCCTTTCTCACTCTCTTAATGATGGTAGAGAACCTTGACCTCCTTTCTTGCCCTCCTAGTGACGGTAGAGAATTGTAACCTCCTTTCTAACGTTACTGGTAATGGATGAGAACCATGAATTCCTTTCTCACCCTCTTGGTGATGGTAGAGAACATGAACCTCCTTTTTCACTCTCAGGTGAAGGAAGAGAACCTCAACAATCTTTGAACTGAAAAACTTCTTCCCAAAGCCACCAAAGAACCTAGACAGACACCTGGAGGAAAGAAGGAAAGACACTTTATCAGAGCAACCATATGAACCCCTTACAGTACTTTTCCTTCACAGGAAAGCTCTCCCTTTTTTCTTCCCAAACCTCTTCTAGATCCCTCTCCAAGCTCTGTCTCCAGAATAATCAGTACATAAAGACTTGAAACAAATCTAATTAGAGAGCTCAAATGTAAGGCCTTATAATAAAGCCCTAAAATTTAATTTTGTTGATACTGATTGTATAGTATGATCCAATATTATATAGTGCAATTAGTTAAAATAACCTTGTTAATACTTTAATGGCGAATAAGGCATTATATGATCAATTCAAAAACTTGATCCAATATGATATATTTAAAACTACTTATATTATAATCCTGCATGGTTGGCGATGATAATATATCATCCCATGCAAAGATTGGCTTGTATAGCATGATTGGGTCTAATCATCTTGTATAATCTGATCGGATCAATTAATCTAAAATTGATCCCTAATTACAAGATTAATTTAAGCAAGATTTAACTACATCGTACATTATAAAACATATCATACAATGCGATTAGTATAAATTTTGAATTTCAAAATATTACCTAAATTATGATAAGTTGTTAGGATCTTAATTTCAATTGATCATCCTGTACGATCTGGATCATATAGTATAATTAGTTAAATGGCTTTAAATATTATAATTGCTATTTTAATAATTTTCTGAATAATTGATCATACAACATGATATGGATCACATAATACTATTAGTTTAGAAAATAATAATCCTAATTTTCTCACTCTCTCACTCCCTTGAATTTTTGTGTGCTTGGTCACAAAGTTAACTTCCACCAAAGTACATAACATGACTCAAGAAATGGAAAAATTATTGCGTCCTCCCACCTAACGTAGAGCTACGTCCTCCCACCGCCAAAAAACTCGATTTTTTCTCGGTATTGCTAGGTATTATTTGATAATAATGAGGAATATCATCATGTGAAGATCAATACCGAGTTATACCGAGCTATACCGAGCAATACAAAAAAATACCGCGTTTTTTCTAGGAAAAACTAGGTATTTTTTGTATTGCTCGGTATAGCTCGGTATTGGTCTCCATATGATGATATTACACGTTATTGTTTGGTATTGCTCAGTATTTTCTCGGTATTTCTCATTTTTTAGCGCGATTTTAGCTCTGGGAGGACGTAGCTCTACGTCAGGTGGGAGGATGCAATAGTTTTTCCAAGAAATGTGGAAATAAATAAAAGCAAAATTATAGACTTGTTAGGACACAACCATATTCTACCAGTCTTATGCTGATCAATTTGCATAGTGCAGTGTGGACTTGAAATATTATTGCACAAGAAATATATATGTAATAATAACATGAATAGTGATATCAGAGTAATAACATTTGTTATCATAAAAATCACAAGTTTGGTCCAAATTCATAGCAATGTTCCCCTTTTTGATGATGGCAACCATTATTGGTTTTGATTTCATGTTAAATTTTTACTATGTCCTAAGCTCCCACTTACTAGTTGAATTTTTGAAAAGTAGGGAGAGGGTTTTTTTCAATAATTTTGTCAATGTTTTATTTTAAAATGATGAATAAAAAGAGCACACATAAAAAATTGAGCAAGAAAATAAATACAAAATTGTGACTAATGATATCAAAGCAGTGAGTTCAGACTACTAATAATAGGGTACTCCCCCGTATGAGATCACCAAAAAAGAGGAACAACCATACATAACATTAAAATGAAAGAAATAACATAATTAAAATAATATATATATATATATATATATATATATATATATATATATATATATATATATATATATATATATATATATATATATATAAACTAAAACTAAGACAAACTAGAAATATAAAGGGCCTTGATCAGGTAGAGGTAGTTGTGGTGATGGTTGGATGTAGCAGTGAATAGAAGCAAATTGCTCTCCAAACCAGGTCATATCATTTTAATTTTTATGGTGATACAGTAATATGTAATTATCGAAGCAAGCCTCCCACTTATTAAATCTCTAAAGAAGTGTATGTACTAAGAGGGCTACTTGAATCGGTGTTGGTGCTTGAGCTAGTGCTGGTGTTGGACCTCCCTCTACGTCCTCTGGCTCGTGGTTAATATAGTGAACATTTCATCTTTGAGTGCCCTAAAGGACATAGAAGGAGCTATTTTAGTAGAAAATTGGAAGGTTTGGTGGTGTAGGGAATTGGAAATTATATTTCGATTTAAGAGCAAAAGCAATGATTTGACCTGATCACTTTCCACTTGAGATTTACAAGGAGTAAGATCTTAGGTAGGAAGGAAGAAGATTTTAAATAAGTTGAGTGAAGAAAAACCTTATTTTTCTTTCCCTTAAAATATAACTCAGCCATGTAATAAAGCATGATATGGTATCGCATAATACGATCGAGTGTATTCCATTCTTCTAGTCTGGTCAGTCAAAAAAGGTAGTCTTATCATATATTATGATTAGAATTACACCGAATGATAAGTGTAAAGATGGTCGTCTTGAGGAGTTAGCTTGAAGGATAATTGAATGGTCAAATTATTCTTCACAAATATGTGTTTGTATGGTATGATATGGTATTTAATATTATACAAGCCAAAATTAGTTTGTCCAATGCCTAGTGCCATATATATATTATATATTATGATTGCCAATAATTGATTAATTTGATTCATTGGATGTGTTGTGAGTGGTTATGTGATAATTTATGAATATCATACAATATGATGTGTTATCATACAATATGATGTGAGCAATGTTTTATTTATGTGTGATGATAAGGAAAACATCATAAAGAGTAAAAAGAAAAAAAATCACACAAGAATCTAGATCACTAACATAAATAACCAAACATGAACACTCATAAAAAAAATTACAAAAATACCCACAAAAACTTTTAAGTTACTGATTTCTAAATCATCCAAATTCAAACCTTTATATTTTTAACACCTTATCTAGTCCTCAAGGTACTAAAATTTTCAAAGGCTGGGGTTTTGTAAAGATATTTGCCAGTTAATTTTAAGTCGCTTTATGTCCCCTTTTGTTACATGATCTCTAATGAAATAGTGCCTAATGTCTATGTGTTTTGTCCTTGATTACTAGATTATATTTTTTTGAAATATAAATGGCACTAGTGTTATCATACATGATTATAATAGTGCCGATGGGGAGTCCAAGGTCAAGAATGTATTATTTAAGACATAGGACATAAGTAACACTATTTCTTATAACTATGTATTCTACTTTAGCTATAGATAGGGCTATAGAGTTCTATTTCTTAATGTACCAGGAAACTAAAGATTATTCTATGAATTGATAGGTTCCAAAAGTACTTTTACTCTCAGTTATATATCCTACAAAGTTTGAATCAGAATATTTTTAATTTTGAAAGAAGTACTAAGTCTAGTATACAATATCCCTAGGTTTTAGGTTCCTAGAAGATATCTAAGTGTTGTGAATCTAATTTTAGGAAATATAATTTTAATAATTGTAAACATTTCTGATACTTCTATTTTCTTACAACTAATTTGCCTACTAACGTTTCAGGTCCACAATATCAAATTGCAAATCAAACCAGTTCATGATTGGATAGATTAGGACTGAGTCAGTTTGCAGCGAATGTCAAGTGTCTTTTACCTTTTCTCGAGTTAATTATATCGATGTTGATCCTGATAATAAGTAACCATGCACACATACACTTAGGAAAAATAATTGTCTATTTTTAGAGTTTTCTATTTTTGATCACATCATTCGGGATGATCCAAAAATTGTCCTGGATGATCAGTTATAAATAGAAATCCTAATTAGGGCATCTTGGTTAAGGCAGTCAGAATTAAGCAAATCTTCTTAGATGATATTAGCATCATCCAGGACGATAGTCTCAAATAAAAAAGAATCAGCCATAAGATCTTTTTAGGCAAGTTTTAATTTTGGA
Organism: Dendrobium nobile; assembly: GCA_022539455.1. NCBI lineage: Eukaryota > Viridiplantae > Streptophyta > Magnoliopsida > Asparagales > Orchidaceae > Dendrobium > Dendrobium nobile. The sequence goes on along the minus strand of CM039724.1, from coordinate 36,706,947 downwards.
AATCATCTTGGACATCACCCTGGATGATGCAGTGCAATTAATCCTAAATTAGTTTGGTAATTAAGAAAATCAATTAAGATTTGATTACTCGATCATATCATCCTAGATAATCGTAGTATCATCCGGGATGATCAGTTAAACAAACCTTAGTTTTGTCATATACTACTAGGGCAATGTTGTGGATGATATGTATTATTTTGTACTAATCATCTAGGATGATCCTATATCATCTTAGATGATCAGTTATTTTTCATCATCCAGACATGCATCTAGGGCGATGTTTAGGATAATATTTGTCCTTTTGTACTAATCGGCCCGGACGACCATTAGATCATCCTAGACAACAAAGTTATTTTTTCATCATCCAGACATCCATCCAGGACGATGGTCTGGATAATATTTGATGACTTAAACTAATTATATAGGGCAATACCCTATCATCCTGGATGATGTAAATAAAGGAACCTTCTAATCGTCCAAACTCTCCTAGATAATCCTAGCTGATTGAGCTAAATTTGTACTGATCGTACATGACAATTGGCCGATTGTCCTGGTTGATAATGTCGGTTTGTTACAATTAAGAGAAAATTTGAAGCTTTTCTATATAAGACCTCTTGTTTACCCAAGATTATATCTTTTATTGCTATCTTGACCTGGGAGAGCTAAGAGGAGAGGGATAGGTTGGGAGAGAGAGAGAAGATCTTGTGAGAGGGAGTTTATGAGAGGTTTCATAAAGGTTTCTCCAAGCAAGTATCTGAGTTGTATTCTCCAGTTGTCATCCCTTATTCATTAGTGGTTCTAGAGAGGTCTACTTCAGTGATTGATCGGGTTCTCTACCTACTTCAGGAGGAAGCAAAAAGAGTTAGATTCTCTGCATGCTTCATGAGGAAATAAAAGGAGTTTGGTTCTCTGCCTTACCGGTAATGGTGTAAAGGAGGTTTATACAGGCTTCTCTACCTTGCTGTGGGAGTAAAAGGAGAGTCACTGTATTTAGTGCAAATATCTGGAGGAGAGGCTCCGCGAAGTTGATGTAGGACAAGTTAACCGAACCACTATAAATTTCTGTGTGTTATTTCTTACTATTTTTCACATTTAATTTCCGCACTTAGTTTTTCTTGTGGTGAATTTTGGTTTGGTTTAAGATTGTGTTTTTGATTGAGAAATTTTTAAAATACAAATTCACCCCCTCTTGGTTAGCTTTGGGCTAGTTCATAAGGGCTAAACATCACAAACTTTCAAGTGGTATCAGTGCGGGATTCATAAAATCTAGTTTTTTAAAACTTTTAAATTTCAATCCATGGAAAACTCTGAAAGTTGAAATACTGTGGAATGGTATTCTATTACCCGACCACCTTTATTTGACAATATTCCTTTTGATTTTTGGAAATCTTATATGTCTATGTTTTTCACAATCGTTTGATTATCATACGTGGTTTCTTGTTAAAGAAGGTTATTCACCTCCGTCATGTGAAATTAATGAAATTAAAATTGAACTTCCTCTTATTGAATGGACTTTTAATGAGAGGGATTTAGCGCAATTTAATGCAAAATGCTTGAACTATTTTGTCTATACTTTGAAATTGGAAGATTACATGCGTGTTTCAATTTGTACTATTGGTAAAAAAATTTGGGATAGATTGTGTATTGCTTATGAAGGATTAAATGAAGTTAAAAAATCTAGGTTGAATTTTATATTGCATGACTATAGACTTTTTCTTATGAAACCTACTAAATCAATTTTTGACATATATACTAGGTTTCCTAAAATTATCACCTCATCGCATGCCTTAGGAAGAGAGCTAACTAACAATGAAAAAGTGAATAAAATCTTGAAAGCTTGCCTTCTTCCTTTGATGCTAAGATTACTGCAATAACTGAATCTAAGGATTTGAATACTTATTTTATTGATAACTTACTTCGATCAATCCTTGCTTATGAGCAAGGGGTGAACCAAAGACAAATATATCTAGGTGAGAAGAAGAAGGAGAAAACTGTGGTGCTAAAGGCTAACGATACAGATACTAATTCTTTTGGGTCTGAAAGTGATGATGTTGCCTTAATCACTAGGTAATTTAAAATATTTCTAAGGAAGAAGCAAAAACACCATCAAAAGTGGAATAAAGTAAGGATACCAAAAATTTTAAAAGTTCTTCTGATATGGTTTGTTTTGAATGTAGGAAGTTGGGACATGTTAAAGCTGATTGCTTTATACTTAAGACTCACCCAAGTAAGGAGAAGGGTTAGGAGAAACCCAGGTGCAAAAATGATAATGCAATTCCCTCTAATGAGTTTTTGATGTATAGAAGGCTTATTAACTAGAACGGTTGTCCGAGAGGTTACTATGTAATTGAGAATTCTAAACACATGGCAGTTCATTATTCTTTTCTTCAAAAAGTGAGAAAGATGAATAATAAATGGGGATTTAAACTTCCTATTTTTTTATTTTGATAACTGCTATAAGGAGCTAGCTGTTATGTCTAAATCCAATCCATTCATGGGTAACTTATATTGTTCGGCTATATTTCTATCTTGGAAAAGTAGAAAGAAGCTTGTACATGGTAATAAAGAGGATAGTATTAATGTTATAGCAACAAATTCAGTCAGCTTTGCTACCTCATTGATTAGCTATAATCTAATTTCGGTCAATTGGGATTCTAATAAGCTAAGGCTATTTTCTTCAACTTGGAATCCCCGTCACACTGATAGGATTAAACTTAATGTTGATGCCTCCCTTGATAACTCATATAATGTTGGCGTAGGTGGTGTGATTAAAGATAGCAAAGGTAGATTTGTGTTTGCCTTTGTTTTAAATGCTTGCATTGGGATTGCTTGGTCCTGGAGCTAAAAGTAATACTATCCTTGAGAAAGCTGATTCAAGAATGGATGTATGAGGCGAAAGGATTCTATATTGAAGGAGATAATTATAATGTCATTAAATTTATTCAAAGTGTGATGAAGAAAGAAATAACCGAAGAGGATGGTTAAAGGCAAGATGACTTCTTCTTTCTTAGAAAATTTAATCAAGTGATTATTCAATTTGTAAATAAGGATTGCAATAAGTTAGCGAATTGTTGTTCTAACTATGCTTGTTCTTTTGATTTTGTTTGGGATAGTTTGGATAGTAATAAGGTTCCTCCTCATTTTTTTAAATTGTTAAAGGAGGAATGTGATAGGTGTTTTTTTTCCTTAGGTTCTTGTACTTTGCTTTCTTATAATAAAATTTCTTCTAACATTTCTTAAAAAAAAGTTCAGAAATGACAAGAAGCGGTTCTAAAAGCATTTTGGGCAGATTTTGCATCTTGGTCAGTCTGACCAATAAGAGGTATGTGAACTATGCTATGAACAATTACTTAAGGTTTGTGAGAAAACTCATACATCATATAGGAAACTTAGGAAATTGCATGCTAGTTTGAAATTAGAATTTTTAAATTTGCAAAAAGAGCATAAAGTTTTATTTAAAGATCATTCTATAATTGATAGCAATCACATATCATTACTAGATGAGTTTTATGAGCTAAGTAAAAAGCATTCTGAGTTGAACGTTAAGTATGATTCCTTGAAAACATCCTATACCTCACTTGAAACTGATTTTAAAACTTATATTGTTGAAGCTGAAAGATGGGAGCACTTTTTTAAGTTTGATAAGATGATTTTAGAAAGTGCTAACTCAATGTTTAAATTTGAATTAAAAGCACTTGAGGAAAATAGGACTACACTCACATCAGATCTAAAAGTTTTGAAACCTAGGAAGAGGCACTATAACCTGAATAGATTAGTAAACCCTTTTCCTGATGTTAGATGTTTTTCATGTAGCATGCTAGGACACATTTTACACACTTGCACCATAGTATACATTGGGTGTGGAGATCCAATTTGCATGATTCACAACATAACATACTTGCATCACATTCTTCTTTTTATAAGAAGGGATCCAAACTTATTTGGGTTCCTAAATTTGATGTTTGATGATTTTGTTGGCTTGTTCTCACAATAGGCCTCATGAGAGCATGTGGTACCTGGACAGTGGATACTCATGACACATAATTAGAGATGCCGACCAATTTATTTTGTTGGAGGCCAGGGCTAGAGGCAAGGTCACTCTTGGAGATAACACCACCAGGACAGTGGTAGGTGCAGGTATAATCGAAAACTCCATGAACCTTTTGATTGAAAATATTTTGCTTGTAGATGGACTGAAACATAACTTGCTAAACATCAGCCAGATGTGCGATAATGGCTTCATCATAAAAGTTTTGGCAAATACATGCATTAATAATTTGAATAACAACACTATTTTGTAGGGAAAGCGGATCAAGAACATTTACATGCTTGATTTAACTAATATTGAATGCACTGCTTCATTTTGCTTAAAAACTACCGCTGATGATTCATGATTATGGCACATGAGGTTATGTCATGCTGGTATGAAAACCCTTAAGAAAGTGACCCAAAAGGACCTAGTTAGAGGTGTCCCTAAGCTTAAGTTCACTATAGATCACATCTGTGATGCCTGCCAACTTGGGAAGCAAGTGCAATCCTCTTTTCAATCCATTAAGGATATTAGCACCTCTAAACCTTTAGAAGTCCTTCACATGAATTTGTTTGGACCCATTAGCACTACCAGCTTAGGAGGGAAGGTTTATGTATTTTTTATTTTTGATGATTACTTGAGGTTCACTTGAATTAATTTTTTGTCACATAAGAGTGAGTGTTTTGATGAATTTAGATCCTTTTCCACTTGGATTAAAAAAAAACTAGGTTGAGAAATCTAGACCATCCATAGTGATCCTGGAGGAGCGTTTAAAAATGACAGATTTGGAGACTTTTGTGAGCATAAGGGGATTAATCACAACTTCTTAGCTCCTAGGACTCCTCAATAGAACGGGGTTGTTGAAAGGAAGAATAGGATCTTAGTTGAGGATGCTAGAGCCATGCTTGTTGAGTATTCACTTCCAAAATACTTTTGGGCTGAAGTGGTAAACACAGCTTGTTATGTATTAAATAGGCTAAATGTTAGAGCCAAACTTGATAAGATACCCTATGAGATCCTTAAGGTTAGGACACCTAACCTTTCCCACCTCCATTCATTTGGCTATAAAGTTTCCATTATTAATAATGGGAAGTCACACATAGGAAAATTTGACCTAAAATCTGTTAAAGGAGTGTTCTTATGATATTCAAGTGTGGGGAAATCCTTTAGGGTGTTTAATAAGAGGACATTGGTGGTGGAGGAGACTACTCATTTAGTGTTTAATGAATTTGATCATAAGAAGTCTAGAGTTAAGGATGAAGATGACCCTGGAGAGATTTCCCATGGAATTGAAAATTTGGAGAAGAGGGTAGAGCCCCAAAATACTGAAGGATTAGGTGAGATTACCCAAGGAGCAAAAAATACAAATCTAGAGGAAAGGGTTGAACCTACACACACCTTGCCTAGGGATTGGAGATATTCTTCGAGTCATCCTAAGGAATTGAACTTAGGAGACCCTTCTGAATGTCTTAAGACTAGACATGAACCTAGCAAGGAAGTAAATTATTCCTCCTTTATCTCTATGACTGAACCCCCCAACATCAATCAAGCCATGTCTGATGAGTTTTGGATCTTAGCCATGTAAGAGGAATTAAATCAATTTATTAGGAATAATATTTGGGAGCTTGTAGAAAGACCAAAGGAACAAAGTGTTGTTGGAATTAAATGGGTCTTTAATAATAAGATGAATGATACTGGTGTGGTTATTAGGAATAAGGCGAGATTGGTGGCTAAGGGGTATAACCAAATAGAAGGGATTGATTTTGAGGTGACCTTTGCCCCTGTAGCTAGAGTAGAAGCCATTAGAGTGGTACTAGCCTTTGCCTGTTATAAGGGATTTAAGCTTTTCCAAATAGACGTCAAGAGTACCTTTTTAAATGGGGTAATAAAAGAGGATGTGTTTGTAGAACAACCATTAGGTTTTCAGAGTTCTTAATTTCCAAATTATGTTTTTAAATTAAAAAATGCCTTATACAAATTAAAACAGGCACCCAAATCTTGTTATGAGATGCTTAGCTCATTCTTACTAGAGAGGGAGTTTGTTAAGGGGAGCATAGACACCACCCTTTTTTGAGTAAAGTAGGAGATGAGTTACTTATTATTTAGATGTATGTTGATGATATAATTTTTGGATCTTTTGATAAAAAGCTATAAGATGATTTTCTAAAATAATGAGTAAGGAGTTTGAGATGAGTATGATGGGAGAGTAGTCCTACTTTTTGGGTTTTAGCATAAAAAAATTGGATGGTGGAACATTTCTAAATCAATCAAAATACATAAAGGACATCTTGAAAAAATATGAAATGGATAAAGCTAAGCTAATAAATACTCTCATAACCTCGAGTGTTCAGTTAGATAAGGAACCCAAATATAAAATTTGTTGATCAAAAGAAGTACAGAAGAATGATTGGATCTTTGCTTTACCTGACTACAAGTCGAGCAAATATAATGTTTAATATTTGTCTCTGTGCAAGATTTCAAGCTGATTATAAAGAATCCCATTTGATTATAGTTAAGAGAATTCTTAGATATCTCTTGGGGACCCAAAACTTACGAATTTGGTATCCTAGGCACAACACTTCCTTTGACATTATTGGATATTCTGATTCTGATTTTATAGGATGTATGGTAGATAGAAAGAGAACTTCTGGGACTTGCCAATTCATAAGACAATCTTTAGTCTCTTGGTTTAGTAGAAAACCAAACTCTGTTGCACTTTCAACTGTTGAAGTTGAGTACATTACCTTAGGAAGTTGTAACATGTTCTTTAGTTGAAGCAACAAATTCTAGATTTTGAATTACCTGTAGGCACAATTTCAATCCTTTGTGACAACATTAGTGCCATCTACATCTCTAAGAAACCTATCCAACATTCAAGAACCAAACACATTGATAAAAGGTATCACTTTATTAGAGACCATGTGATTAAAGAAGACATTGAGTTATGTTGAGTCTAGTAATTAGGTTGTTAAGCCTAAGTGAATGTCCCAAGGCTACCAAGAGGGGGGTGAATTGGTAGTTTAAAAGATTTAAGTCCCCTTTAGAAAATTATTGAACCGAAATAAAATTTCTTTTAAATTTTGTAGAAAAATGTTTTTCAACCACAGAGTTTTTAAAACTGAAATATAAAGTGCGGAAACGTAAAACAGTAAAGTAAATGACACCAGATTTATAGTGGTTCGGTCTATAACCAGACCTACATCCACTCCCCAGAGGCACCCTTTGAGTATTGCACTAATACCAATAGTGACTCTCCTTTTGCACCCACAGCAAGGCGGAGAAGCCTTTACAACACACTCTTTTCAACACTCCCCGGTGCGGCAGAGAACCGTCTGTCATTTTACACAATCCCCAATGTTGGCAGAGAACCGTCCGTCCTTTCACACTATCTCCAGTGTTGGTAGAGAACCATCATCCTTTCACACTCTCCTAGTGTGGGCAGAGAACCCTTCAGCTGTTTACACTCTCCAAGTGTGGGCAGAGAACCCTTCGGCTATTCACACTCTCCAAGTGTCGACAGAGAACCGGATCTCCTTGACATATCTTCTCACAAGAATCTAGAAGGAAGAAGGAAAAGAGTGAAGTAATCCCAATTCATAAGTAGAGACTCTTACCTTTGAACTCCAAGTGAAGCCTTCTCGCTCCAGTGGTAGGAATCCTCCCTTGAATGCTCTCTTCCACTCTCTCCTTGGCTATTCTCTCAAGAGGCACGAAGATCAAATGACAAAAAGATTGGGTGGCAGTCTAATTTGGACTATTTATACAAAAGACAAGAAAACCCGCCCAAAAACTGCAAGTTTTCAATTCTGTACGCAGTGGATCGTCCCGTACGATCGTGGATCGTCCTGGACGGTTTTACTTAAACGATCTGAAACGACCCTATTTGAATATGTGTACGAAATGTCTTCGTACAGCTGATCGTCCTGTACGAACTAGGTTCGTCCAGTACGAACGGTTATTACAAGGTCGGTTCTAGAAACTGCTGAAAACTGTCCTAAGTCGGTTAATCGTTTGGACGAAAATTTATTCGTCTGGATGAAATTTTTACAGAGGACCGATTGTCCTGGACGATTCTTGACTTCGTCTGGACAAAAATTTTCCAGAAGACCAATCACCACGGACGATAATTTAATTTCGTCTGGACGAAAATTTTCCAGAGACCCGATCGTCCTGGACGATTTTTAATTTCGTCTGGACGAAATCTTTCCAGAGAACCAGTCACCACGGACGATAATTTCAATTCGTCTGGACGAAAATTTTACAGTGAACCAATCGTCCTGGACGATAATTAATTTCGTCCTGGACGAATAGGACTTAGAAAACATTTTTCGAGCAAGTTCCTATTCGTTCCATATGCTCTATAGGAGATAACTGTCTGATCGTCCAGTACGAACGGATATCGTCCCGTATGATCAGTATAAATTTTATATGATCTCCTTATGTGTGTGTGTGTACAATCACTCCCTTTCAATTTAATTTCTAAGAAAAGTGCAAGCTTCAAATTTTACACAGTATCTCATGCTGAATTTAATTTGAAGTCTTCGTAGTCTGGAGTTCATTTTTCTTGAAATGTCAGTACACACAAGAGCAAATACAATTCTTCTAAAAAATGTTAGGAGATAACTACACATTTGAACAATAATGTTTGGAATCATCAAAACTTCATAAGTTGCAAAAATGTAAAGCAAGCAAATAGCAACTATCTTAATAATCTCCCCCTTTTTGATGATGACAAAACAATTATTGTTTGTATGGTTTCAATTTGAACAAATCTCCTATCTCCTAAACTCCCCCTGAATTGATGAATACATGAAAATAAGGAGGCATTTTGAACCATAAAATAAAATACAAAAATTTTTGTTTTTGAAAAAAATAAGTTTTTCAAAAAAAATAAACTAGAGACACAAACAAAACATATAAACACAATGATTTCTCCCCCTTTTTGACAACAACAAAAAGTGAAGAAGAAAAAGATGAGAAATGTAAGTAATTGTATGAAATTCATTTGAAAATTTAATCTAAATGGTGATTGACACAAGGTATGCAATTTTAAACTAAAAACATTAGGTCAATCATAGAAATTCATGAAATTAAAAAAGTGATATAACATTGTAAGTAAGAAGAATTTATCAAAGACATGATTCAATTTAGACATTCCAATATAGAAAATCATTACAAGAGAGATGAAGAAAAATTCGATATTTCAAAGTTCAATAGAATATAAATGAACATAAGATCAATTTGAATTAAGAGATTGAAAGAATTTGGAAAGAAGAGAATTAGCGCATGTGGCACTTTGCGCATCTTTTTCAAAATTTTTGGGCACATTTTTGTGCATCTTTTGATATTGGGTTGATTTTGTGCCTCTTTTTCATATTTGCGAACCTTTGTGCATTCCTTTTGATTTTTTTTTACTTTTTGTACAATTTTCAAGAGTAATTGTAACCAATTCTTTCCAAAATCAATAATCTAAAATTTCAAATATTTCTAAGTGCATAAATATTATTTGAGCAAGGAAATACAAAATAAGAAAACATCTAAATTGCAATAATAATATTAACTTTTATGTAGTCTAAATGAATAGACATGAATTTAAAAGTTCTAATTACAACAAGTTATAAACAACTTTTAAATTTAGAAAGACAAGATTTTCTAATGTAGGTAATCTCAAATTACAATCTAATTTAAGCACTATGAAGATTAAATAATACTAATGAAATTCATAAAAATTAACCACATTTCAAAAACAAATCAAATTTGAAACAAGAACTACATGCATTGATATTAATGAAAGGATTACACATTTCATAATATCTAAAAACATTTAAGAACATATACTTAACTTAAAAGAAAAGACAAACATAAAAACAAACATTTAACATAAATACTGACACAACAAAACATGAAACAAACATGAGTACAACAAACATAAAGAAAATCATCTCTACTGTTCTGGTGGAGGAGGAGGAGGTGGAATGCCGCCAAAAAGGTTGAAGTAGGAGGCCATCAACATTACATTGGTATTGATTTCATGTACTTCATTTCTAATGATACCAATGTCTTGTTGTTGCTGCATAAGTTGAGCATCAAATTGATCAAACCTTTGATCAACATGAGTCTCTAATCTATCAAATCTTTCAATCAGATTCTGATAATCTGACTGAGATGCAGAGGTTTGTACTCCTTCTTCTTCTTCTTCTGAGGCACTGCCATGTGCTTTTTCTTTTTCCTTTTCCTCCTTGAAAAGCAATCTGAAGGAAGCATCATTATAATAAACTGGCTCTTCATACTCTTCATCAGGATGCACTAAGTTATACTTCTTTTCCAAGATGTAGGTAACTAAGTGTCCTAAAGAGATGTTCCTTTTTCTTTTCTGATCTGCATGTCCTATTTCTGAAAGCCTATAGATGTGATCTATGATAAGTTGGGCTTCGTCGATTGGGTGACAATCCATAATTAAAAAGGTTAGAACAGAAAGGAGAGGGGTAATATTGATCCTATCACCAGCTTTAGGAATGATTGAAGAACGAAGGATATGCTGGATGATACGGGCATTCTTGGTCATACCGGATACTTTAGCAACATGATAGGTTAGGCCACTTTTTCTAATTACCCTATTGACATCATACCATTTGAAAGTATTTTCACTCATTAGGGTGTGGGCTCTATATCCTTCAGTTCTTAAGTTCAAAAAGGCTCCAATGTCATGCTTAGTGATTTCCACTTTTTGTTTGAAGACAAAGGAACTTATGCAAGAGTGGTCGGAGTTAAAACTCATATTTGCTAGGAAATAGTGGATTGTTTGCTTGTTGTAGAAGTGGACGAGAGAAAGTATGAAATGAAATTGGGTTGAGGCAAAAAGGTGCATTACCTTAAAATTTATCTCGCTTTGGATTAAAATGCGAGAGGGAGTTATTTTGGCGGATGCAAAACGAGAAAAGGATTCCTCATTCGCCTTAGACAGGAAGTTTTTTGAGGCATTCCTATTGGGCTTCTTCATTAACACCTTTTGTCTCTTGCTTGAGGAGGCCATTGACAATTTGAAGTAGAAAGGGATTGAAAGAGAAGTTTGGAAGTGTGATTGTTGAGTTAGAAAGCCTTCATATTTAAAGAAAAATGACACGTTCATCCTGGACGAAAACAGTTCATCCTGGACGAAGATCATCGTTCGTCTCGACGAAAATATTTCGTACAGACGATCCATTTCGTCCAAAATGTAACAACTTTCATAATCAACACAACTTACGATGCGTCCCTTCGTACAGGCTTTTTGACTTGATCGATCGTACAGCCAAAATAATTTCATACAGACGATCCAAAAGTAACTTATTTTTCTGTCTCTTGAAAACCGTCCCCTACAATGAAACGACATCTGTTCGTTTGGACGAACCAAAAATTCGTACAGACGAAATCCATATTTAAAACTATCTTATCCACTCAACCGCTGCATTCAATCGTCTCGACGTTTGAGAAAAAGAAAAATTTCGTCCTAGACGATCGTCAGATCGTACAGACGATCTAATTAAAAAATGCTCTCAAAACGGTTAAAATTCGCGCAAACTAATTTTTCTCACATCGTCTAGTACGAAACAAAAGTCGTCTAGGACGATTTCCTCCAATTTTTGAATTTTGAATTTTAATTTAAGAAAATCAAACTAAACATTCAAAAACACAGAAAACATAAAGCAAAACCATAGACTCAAAAACAAATTCATTCAAAACACACAAAATTTCACAAAATCAAAAACAAAACATAAACATAAATATCAATGTTGCAAAGACATTTTGTTTAGGCATTTAAATCAATAACACCAAGCCTTGTTCTTAAAGTACTGAAGGTATCAAGGGCTAAAGGTTTTGTAAAAATGTCTGCAAGTTGATTTTCAGTTGAAACATGTGTGAGTTCAATTTCTCCTTTGGATACATGATCCCTTATGAAATGATGTCTTATATCAATGTGTTTGGTTCTAGAATGTTGAATAGGATTTTTCGAAATGCAAAAAGCACTAGTATTGTCACAATAAATCGGAATAGTGCCTACAGATAATTCTAAATCAATCAACTGTTATTTTAACCAAAGTACTTGTGCCACACAACTTCCTAATGCAATGTATTCTGCTTCTGCAGTAGATAGGGCTACTAAATTTTGTTTTCTACTGGACCAAGAAACTAATGAATTTCTAATGAATTGACATGTTCCAGAAGTGCTTTTCCTATCCACTCTACAGCCTGCAAAGTCAGAATCTGAATAACCAATAATTTCAAATGAAGAGCTAAACTTAGGATACCAAATTCCTAAGTTTTGAGTTCCTAGTAAGTATCTTAAAATCCTTTTCACTGTTGTCAAATGTGATTCTTTTGGATCTGATTGAAATCTAGCACATAAGCAAACACTGAACATAATATCTGGTCAGCTAGCAGTCAAGTAAAGCAAAGATCCAATAATTCCTCTATATTTCTTTTGATCAACAGATTTTCCCTTAAGGTCCTTATCCAACTGAACTGAGGAACTCATTGGTGTACTAACAGGTTTAGCATTATCCATTTCATATTTCTTGAGGATGTCCTTAATATATTTAGTTTGACTAAGAAATGTCCCTTCCTCAAGTTGCTTGATGCTAAAACCTAGAAAGTAATTTAAATCTCCCATTAGACTCATTTCAAATTCACTACTCATTGTATTAGAAAAATCATCACAATGATTTTTATTTGAAGATCCAAAGATGATATCATCCACATAAATTTGAACAATGAGTATTTCCTTTCCAAATTTCTTTAAGAAGAGAGTTGTATCCATACTTCCTTTTTCAAAAGATCTTTCAAGTATGAAAGTGCTCAATCTCTCATACCAAGCCCTAGGTGCCTGTTTCAATCCATATAATGCCTTTTTTAACTTAAAAATATGATTTGGGTATTTTGAATTTTCAAATCCTGGAGGTTGTTCTACAAAAACATCTTCTTCAATAACACCATTCAAAAAGGCACTTTTGACATCCATTTGAAACAATTTAAAACTTTTAAAACAGGCAAAGGCAAGTAAAACCTTAATTGCTTCAAGTCTTGCTATAGGGGCAAAGGTCTCCTCAAAATCAATTCCTTCAATTTGATTATACCCCTTAGCAACTAATCTAGCCTTATTTCTAATGACTACTCCTGAGTCATTCATTTTATTTTTGAACACCCACCTAGTTCCAACAACACTTTGATCTTTTGGCCTTGTAGTTAATTCCCAAACTATATTTCTTACAAATTGATTTAACTCTTCTTGCATGGCCAATATCCAAAATTCATCAGAAAGTGCCTGATCAATATTAGTGGGTTCTATGGTTGAAATAAAAACTGAATGATTGACTTCCTTATTTAATCCACGCCTAGTTCTAACACCCTCACTAGGTTCTCCTATAATCAATTCTCTTGGGTGGTTTTTAGAAAATCTCAAATCTCTAGGCAAAGGGTTTTCTCTTTCCAAATTTTCTTCCACATTTTCTTCTAAATTTAATCTATCAATCTTTTGGGAGTTTTCCTCAATTTCTTCTTCAACAATATTTGGCTCTTCTAAATTTCCAGATTCATCAAATACAATATGTGTGGTTTCTTCAATAACTAAAGTTCTTTTGTTGAATATCCTATAAGATTTTCCAACACTTGAATATCCAACAAAAATTCCTTCATTTGATTTTGGATCAAATTTTCCTAAGGCAGATTTTCCATTATTATGAATGAACACCTTGCAACCAAAAACATGCAAATGAGACAAATTTGGTGTTCTACCTTTTAGTAACTCATAGGGTGTTTTATTTAACTTCGATCTCACATTCACCCTATTCAGAACATAACATGCAGTGCTAACCGCCTCAGCCCAAAAATATCTAGGAAGTGAGTATTCTGCTAACATTGCTCTGGCTGCTTTTATTAATGTTCTGTTTTTCCTTTCAACTACCCCATTTTGTTGAGGGGTTCTAGGTGCAGAAAAATTGTAAAGATATTATTTCACATCCTAGTTTTCTCTGTATCCAAGTTGAAAAATTTCTGAATTCCTCAAATGATTCATTTTTATGAAAGAGAAATCTAACCCAAGTGAATCTTGAGAAATCATCCACAATAACAAATCCGTATACCTTCCCTCCTAGACATACAGTTCCTACTGGTCCAAAAAGATCCATGTGAAGAATTTCCAATGGTTTACTAGTTCTAAGATCATTATTGGACTTAAAAGAGGACTTCACTTGTTTTCCTAATTGACATGCATCACAAAGGTGGTCCTTAGTAAAGTCTAGTTTTGGTATACCTCTTACTAAATTCTTTTGGGTAATTCTCCTAAGATTTTTCATACTAGAATGACAAAGTCTCCTATGCCAAAGCCAAGATTCATCAGAAATAGTTTTCAAATAGAAAGCAATAGGAGTATGAAATGAATTTAAATCTAGCATGTAGACATTATTTACCCTTTTTCCATTTAAAACTTCTTTCCCATTTAGGCTTAATATGCAGTTAGTAGGTAAAAATTTCACATTATATCCCTTGTCACATAGCTGACTTATACTTAACAAATTATTCTTTAAGCCTTCAACCAATAACACATTGTCTATAAAAAAGTTTTTGAAATTACCAATCATACCAGATCCAACCACTTTCTTTGTGGTATTATCTCCAAGTGTAACCTTGCCTCCATTCCTGGCTTCTAGCGATATGAATTGTGCAGTGTCTCCAGTCATATATTTTGAACATCCGCTATCCAGGTACCATATGCTCCCACGAGGTCTTGTGTGAGAACAATCCTGCAAAAACATCAAATGTTAGACCTGGGAATCCAAACAAGTTTGGGTTCACCTTTTAGAAATTTATAATCAGATGCATGTATGATATGTCTAGGTTTATGCATCTTAGGTCTCCACACCAAATTTGATTTCATCATCAAGGTACAGGTGTGAGCTATATGTCCCAAAAATCCACAATTATTACATTTAACATTAGGAAAAATATTCCTAAGTTTTCTTCCATGTGATTATCTTCTAAGGGATTTCATGAATTTATAATAATATTTAGGATTTGTAAAATCTTCAAGTCTGGGGGGTTTCCTATTATCCTCGAGAGCTCTTATAGTTAGTTTGTAAAATGAATTCATATCTTCCAAAATTCGATTGGTATAATTAATTCTATATGCTTTGCTCTCAGATTCGTCCTTAAAATTTTTAAAATCTCTTTCAAGTTCTCCATAGGATGATTTTAGATTTTCAAAATTCTTATTCAACTCATCATATTCATCAAGTAGTTTCATGTAGTTGTCATCTATTAATGCATGATCTTTCCTAAGGATTTCATGTTCCTTCTTGAGTTCTTCCAGTTCTAAGCTAACACTAGCATGCATCTTTTTCATTTTCCTATATACATCATGCATGTGTTCAGAAACTTCAAATAATTCATCATAGGTTAAGTTACATACCTCTTCTTGATCTGAGTGATCCACATTGTCTGCCATCAAGCAAAGATTAGTAACTTCTTCTTCTTTTTCCGTCTCAGATGAGTCTGAAGCTGAGTCCGCCCAGAAAGCTCTTTGAAACTTCTTCTTGCCCTTCTTTACCATAGGTTTCTCCTCCACCTTCTCCTTACCAGGAGTGGCTTTGAGTTTTGGGCAATCAGTCTTGATATGACCTGGTTTTCTGCATTCATAACAAATCACTTCATTAGAAACCTTGCCATTTATGTTAAACTTACCTCTATTCCATTGCTGGCGTCTCTTCTGCTTCCTCTTTAAAAAGCTTCTGAATTGTCTAGTCATCAGTGCAATATAATCTTCATCCTCAGGTTGTGAGTGTTCACTCTCTGACTCTTCCACTTTTAGTGCTATATTCTTCTCCTTTCGTGGTTCTCCTGCATCAATCTTCCTTTGACTTACTCCTTGCTCATAAGCAATGAGTGAACCAAGAATATTGTCAATAGAATAAATGTTTAAATCTTTAGACTCTGTAATTGCAATAATTTTTGCATCATAAGCAGTAGGTAAACAACGAAGAATCTTATTAACCATTTCAGCATTAGTTAATTCCCTACCAAGTGCATGCAAAGAAGTGATAATTTGTGTAAATCTTGTGTACATGTCGGAAATAGATTCATTAGGTTTCATGCGAAATAATTCATAGTCATGTAACAAGATATTGAGCCTTGATTGTTTAACCTCATTTGTCCCTTCATAAGTTATACAAAGTCTATCCCATATGTCCTTTCTGCTTTTGCAAGTGAAAACCCGCATGTAGTCTTCAGATTTTAAAGCACAAAAGAAACTATTTAAACATTTGGCATTTAATTGTGCTAAGTCACGTTCTTCTACAGTCCAATCTGTAAAAAGTATTTCTACCATAACTCCATCAACTAATCTAGTTGGTTTTGTGTAGCCATCCTGGACTAGCATCCACATGCGATAATCAAGTGACTGTAAGAAAGTAGACATGCGTGTTTTCCAAAAATCAAAATGAATATTGTCAAACAGTGGAGGTCTAGTGATAGAGTAACCCTCAGGTGTGTTTCGGTTTCTGAAAGTAGCCATCTACATTAATCAAAAAGTAGTTCAAACTTATGATTTTGAAACGATGCTCTGATACCACTTGTTGAGTCTAGTAATTAGGTTGTTAAGCCTAAGTGAATGTCCCAAGCCTACCAAGAGGGGGGTGAATTGGTAGTTTAAAAGATTTAAGTCCCCTTTAGAAAATTATTGAACCGAAATAAAATTTCTTTTAAATTTTGTAGAAAAATGTTTTTCAACCACAGAGTTTTTAAAACTGAAATATAAAGTGCGGAAATGTAAAAACAGTAAAGTAAATGACACCAGATTTATAGTGGTTCGGTCTATAACCAGACCTACATCCACTCCCCAGAGGCACCCTCTGAGTATTGCACTAATACCAATAGTGACTCTACTTTTGCACCCACAGCAAGGTGGAGAAGCCTTTACAACACACTTTTTTCACCACTCCCCGGTGCGGTAGAGAACCGTCCATCCTTTTACACAATCCCCAGTGTTGGCAGAGAACCGTCCATCCTTTCACACTATCTCCAGTGTTGGCAGAGAACCGTCGTCCTTTCACACTCTCCTAGTATGGGTAGAGAACCCTTCAGCTGTTTACACTCTCCAAGTGTGGGCAGAGAATCCTTCGGCTGTTCACACTCTCCAAGTATCGGCAGAGAACCGGATCTCCTTGACAGATCTTCTCACAAGAATCTAGAAGGAAGAAGGAAAAGAGTGAAGTAATCCCAATTCACAAGTAGAGACTCTTACCTTTGAACTCCAAGTGAAGCCTTCTCGCTCCAGTGGTAGGAATCCTCCCTTGAATGCTCTCTTCCACTCTCTCCTTGGCTATTCTCTCAAGAGGCATGAAGATCAAATCACAAAAAGATTGAGTGGTAGTCTAATTTGGAGTATTTATACAAAAGACAAGAAAAACTGCCCAAAAACTGCAAGTTTTCAATTATGTACGCAGTGGATCGTCCCGTACGATCGTGGATCGTCCTGGATGATTTTACTTAAACGATCTGAAATGACCCTATTTGAATATGTGTACGAAATGTCTTCGTACAGCTGATCGTCCTGTACGAACTAGGTTCATCCAGTACGAACGGTTATTACAAGGTTGGTTCTAGAAACTGCTGAAAACTGTCCTAAGTCGGTTAATCGTTTGGACGAAAATTTATTCGTCTGGACGAAATTTTTACAGAGGACCGATCGTCCTGGACGATTCTTGACTTCGTCTGGACGAAAATTTTCCATAGGACCAATCGCTACGGACGATAATTTAATTTCTTCTGGACGAAAATTTTCTAGAGACCCGATCGTCCTGGATGATTTTTAATTTCGTCTGGACGAAATCTTTCCAGAGAACCAGTCACCACGGACGATAATTTAAATTCGTCTGGACGAAAATTTTATAGTGAACCAATCATCCTGGATGATAATTAATTTTGTCCTGGACGAATAGGACTTAGAAAAATTTTTTGAGCAAGTTCCTATTCGTTCCATATGCTCTATAGGAGATAACTGTCTGATCGTCCAGTACGAACGGATATCGTCCCGTACGATCAGTATAAATTTTATATGATCTCCTTATGTGTGTGTGTGTACAATCACTCCCTTTCAATTTGATTTCTAAGAAAAGTGCAAGCTTTAAATTTTACACAGTATCTCATGTTGAATTTAATTTGACGTCTTCGTAGTCTGGAGTTCGTTTTTCCTGAAATATCAGTACACACAAGAGCAAATATAATTCTTCTAAAAAATGTTAGGAGATAACTACACATTTGAATAATAATGTTTGGAATCATCAAAACTTCATAAGTTGCAAAAATGTAAAGCATGCAAATAGCAACTATCTTAACAAGTTACACCATATGATAATTTAGAATCAACTGGCTAACATTTTTACTAAACCACTGATCTTCAATACCTTCAGCATCTTAAGAACAAGATTGTGTGTGATTGACATATATGCATGAACTTAATTTCTATTGATTTTTTATTTTTATTTTTCATATGTTGTTTATGTTTTCCTTATTTGTTGATTGAAGTTTTCTTTATTTATTTTTCTGTCATTCTTTTCATGTATCCATTTCTATTATTTAATTTTCTTTTTTTTTTTAAGTTTCCTTTTTCTTTGATCACTACTAAATTGATATTTTGTGCCTTATTTTTATTTTTTGAAAATTTGTTGTCCCTGTTTGACATCCCTAAATTAGTTAACGGGAGAAACACCGTTGATTGTTTCCCTTCCTCTAATTTCTTTTAGTGGTGTAATTTCTTTTCTAAATAAAAATCTATCTCAAATTAATAACTGGACTTTGCGATTGAGATCTTTTCTATCTTGCTATAGTAATCTAACTTATATATATAATGTTCAAAGTCTTTATATTACTTTCAAAATTTTGTAATCTTGTCGTTGCATTTATCATATGAACTTGATTCAATTTTATCGTTTCTTCCTTATATTAGAGAGTGAGTTTTTTTTTCTCTAAATATCTGTAAGATATACTCACAACTGAGAGTATTTAAGAGTTTTGAAAAGGGATCTAGTTAGATCTTTAAGAGTTTTGAAAAGGGATCTAAAAGGAATATTTTTTTGGAACCAAGTTTTGAACAAATCTCTTTTTCTTATCAAATTGATTTTTTTAGTTAGATCTTTAATTTTCAAAAGGCAATTTGCCAAGAGAGAAGTCCAAGCTCGAGCTAATAGGATCGACTATTTTACTAATTTTTGGATTTCAATGATGTTAAGTCATTGTTCTTACAAAATTTTAATTCAATTACATGGAGAATTTATCATATTCGTACTTTGATAAAAAAAACTATTCTTTCATTCTTATTTGTTGTCTTTTATTCTGCTTTTATTTTTTGGTTTCCTCCGCTTTTTTGTGATGTCAAAAGGAGAGCAGTGGGTAGTGTTGGGTTGTGTTTGAGTTGTTTCGTCATACTATTTTACTTCTATTTATATTTCTATTAAACTGCTTAATTTTTTTTTGTTTTCCATCATAAAAAAAGGGGAGATTATTGTGAATCTGATTTCAAGAAATATAATTTTGATGATAACAAACATTTTTGAAACTTCTATTTTTTATGACTGGCTTTCCTATTAATGTTTGTGGTCCACAAGATAAAATTGCAAATCAAACTAACACAAGATTGGGTGGATTAGGACCAAGTTAGTTTGTAATGAATGTCAAGTATCTTTTACCTTTTCTTGAGTCAATTGTATTGATGTGGGTCCTGATGCTAAGTAACCTTGCACACACACACTCAGGAAAAAAATTCTATCTATTTTTTGATCAAATTGTCTGGGACGATCCAAAAATTGTCCTGGATGATCAGTTATAAACATAAACCCTAATTAGAGCATCCTGGTTAAGGCAATCACAATTAAGAAAATCATCTTAGACGGTATTAGCATCATCGAAGATGACAAGCTCAAATATAAAAAGAATCAGCCGCCAGATCTATTTAGGCATGTTTTATTTTTGGACATTATCTAGGACATTGTCCAGTACATCGTCCTATTTGCTATAGTGCAATTATGCCTAAATTAGCTTGGTAATTAAGGAAATCAATTATGATTTGATTGCTTGATCATATCATCCTGGATGATGAAAAAGGATCGTCCGGGATGATCAGTTAAGAAAACATTAGTTTTGTCTTGGAATACTAAGGCAAAGTACTAGATGATGTGTATTATTTTGTGCTAATAACTCGGGATTATCCTATATCCTCCTGGACGATCATTTATTTTTTCTTCGTCCAGACATGCATCAAGGGTGATGTTCTGGTTGATATTCATCATTTTGTACTAATCGGCCTAAACGATCGTGAGATCATCCTTGACGATCAAGTTATTTTTTCTTTATCAAAATATATATCCAGGGTGATGGTCTGGATGATATTCAACAACTTGAACTAATCGTATCCTATCATCCCAGACGATTAAGTTATTTTTCATCATCTTGACATAGGTCAAGTTGACCAAACCACTATAAATTTCTGTGTGTTCTTTCTTAGTGTTTTTCGCATTTAATTTCTACACTTAGTTTTTCTGATGGTGAATTTTGGATTGGTTTAAGGTTGTGTTTTTGATTGAAAAATTTTTAAAATACCAATTCACCCCTCTATTAGTTAGCTTTGAGCTAGTTAACAAGGCCTTAACATCCCTAACAAACTTTCAAGTGGCTATGAAAAGTTTAATTATCCATTTGCTTCGTAATAAATCCAAGGAAATAGGTAAGCTCTCCCATCATGCTCATCTCAAACTCCTCATACATTATTTTTTGAGAAATCATCACAAAGAAGTTTATTTGTAGATCTAAATAGTTTATCATCAACATATATCTAAATAATGAGTAAATCTTCTTCTTTTCTCTTTAGGAATAGGGTGGTGTCTACACTACCCTTAACAAAAGCTCTATCTAGGAAAAACTACTTAACCTTTCATACTGATCCTTAGATGCTTGCTTCAATCCATTAATTATCTTCTTTAGTTTGAATACATTTTTAGGAAATTTAGAGTTCTCAAAACCAGGGTGTTGCTCAACATATACATCTTCTTTAATTATCCCATTTAGGAAATCTCTTTTAAAGTCCATCTAATATAGCTTGAATCCTTTAAAACAAGCAATGGCTAATAGCACTATAATGGCTTCTAGTCTAGTTACGAGAGCAAAGGTCTCTTCATAATCAATTCCTTTAATTTGATATCACCCCTTAGCTACTAATATAACCCTATTTCCGATCACTTTTCTAGAGTCATTTATTTTAGTCGTGAAAACCCATTTAGTCCCTATAATAATATGGTCTTTAGATTAATTAACCAACTCTAAAATATCGTTCCTAATAAATTGATTCAATTCTTCATGTATGTCTAGGATAAAGAATCCTTCAGATACAGTTGGATATATATTTGAGGGTTCTATTATATAGATGAAAGTAGAGTGAATAACTTTTTTTTAAGTCCTTTCCTAGTCCTTACTTCTACTGATATAACTCCTAAGATGAGCTCCTTAAGGTGAGTAGATGAATTTCTTTATTCTCTAAGCAATGGGTCCTGAGGCTCTACTCTATTTTTTAAGTTAATAGATTCTACTCCTTGGGTGACCTCAACCACACCTTCTTCTTCCGACATAGGCTCAACCACTCTATCTAATTCTTCAAACACTACATCGATGACCTGTTCTACTGTTAATGTCCTCTTATTTAAAACTATATTTGGTTTACCTATAGTTGAATATCTAAGGAAACTCATTCATCCAATTTATGGTAAAATTTTCCTAATGGAGATTTTCCATTCTTTAGAATGAACACCTTACATCAAGAAATAAGAAGGTGAGAGAGATTGGGTGTACTTATTTTAAGTTTCTCGTAGGGTTTCTTATTGAGGTTGGATATTATATTAACCCTATAAAATACATAGCAAGATGTATTTACTACTTCTATGCAAAAGTACTTAGGAAGTGAATACTCAACAATCATGGATCTAACGACTTCTATAAATGTCATATTTCTCCTTTCAGCAACCCCATTATGCTGAGGAGTTCTAGAAGCTAAAGAATTATGCTCTATTGTTGTCTCCTGGAGAAATATTTCAAACTTATGATTTTCAAACTCTCCACCATGATTACTATGAATAGTTGATATCTTACATCCTAATTTTCTCTATATCTATGTGGATAAGATTCTTAATTCCTCAAATGATTCACCCTTTTGTGTTAGCAGCCTACCCCAAGTGAATCTAGATTAGTCATCAACAATCACATAACAATATAATTTCCTTTGTAGGTTGGCTATACTAACATATACAATTAGATCAATATGAGGAATTTCTAGTGGACTCATGGTGATGAAGTCCTTGATTGAATGAAAGGAAGTTTTGAATTGCTTGCCTAGTTGACAGGCATCACAAAGGTGGATCATAAGGAATTCTAGTTTGGGTATGCCTCTAATTAGGTCCTTTTGGGTTATCTTCCTAATATTTTTTTTGCTTGTATGACATAGTCTCCTATGCCTTAACCAGAATTTATCAGTGATTATTTTTAAACATATGGAATTAGTAGACTCGATATAATTCAAATCAAGCATATAAACATTATTATTCCTTTTTCCTTCTAAAACAACATTTCCATTTAAACTAATCATGTAATTAGTAGAAAAAAATGTAATATTAAAGCCTTTTTCACACAGTTGCTAATGATAAGCAAGTTTTATTTCAAGCTATCTGCTAGCAAATTATTTTCAATAATAAAATTCTTAGATTTACCAATCATATATGTACCTACCACTTTCCTAGTGGTATTATTTCAAAGTGTAACTTTGCCCCCTAAACTAGCTTCCAGCATGATGAATTGCTTCATGTCTCCAGTTATATGCCTTGAGCATCTACTATTTAGGTACCTCATCCTCTCACTAGGCCTTTTGTGAGAACACTCCTACAAAGTCAATCAAATATTAGATTTAATAATCCAAGTGAGTTTAGGTTCCACCTTATGCCTTAATGAATAACTTGCATTCATGCTATGTTGTAGTGTAAGTCATTTGGGACTACACACAAGGCGTGTCTTATGGTGTATCATACATGTATTGGCTATATGACCTAGCATGCCACAAGAATCCCACCTAATCATAGGAAATGCATTTACTAATTTATTGTGGGGGATTTTTCTCTTCCTAGGGATATATGATGCTTGCTCTAATGTGGGGTTGTGCCAATGTGCTAGTGTATGTGGTGTTCTATTTTGTTCAAATGCATGGATTTTTGCTTTTAAGAATTGATTGACACTTTCAAGTCTTGCAACTTCTAGTTTTAATCCATGCTCTTTCCCATCTATTTCGGATGCACATGTTTATAATTTTTTTGCAAGATGCTTTGAGTTCGAGGATTCATATGTATTGGTTAGATCGATATGCTTCTTATTTATTGTATAAAATTATTCAAGTTAAGACATGTGATCACTATCTAAATTAGAATGCTCAACTATCAAACCATCATACTCTTTTATAGATTAGAAAAGTCAATGTATAAGTTAGAATATATCTTTTAAGCTTCCTATATGAATAATTAATTTTTATAAATATAATAAAAAGTTTATCAAAGGATAATTGACATACCTCATCTTGATATGAATGATAAAGATTATCATTAACCATAAGACAACTTTGTTAATTCCTCTGCTGCTTCTTGCTCATATGATTCTGAGGAAGAGTCAGCCCAAAATGCTTTATGTGTCCAATGCTTCCCCTTTTTGATTTTCCCCTTGTCTTCCACCTTCTCTTTTAATGGGCCAGTCTTTAGGCTGGGGCAGACAGTTCGCAGGTGGCCTAGTTTTCTTGCAATAAAAAAAGATTATGTTAGATGATGCTTTAAATTTTTTGATATTCTTACCTTTGCTCCATTATTGTTGATGACACTTTTACTTCCATTTAGGAAACTTTTAAACTGATAGGTCATCAAATCTATGTTATAATCCTCCTTAGTTACAGAGCTATCACTTTTTGAGTCATTAGCTTTCAAGGCTACTATCTTCTCCTTTTCTTGTCACCTGTATCAAGTAAACTTTGACTCATGCCTTGTTCATAGGAAATGAGCGAGCCAAGAAAGTTATCAATCGAATACACATTCAAGTCTTTTGATTTACAATGACCTTAGCATCATAAGCACTTGGTAGGGAACATTAAATCTTGTTAACTTTTTGTATTAGAAAGTTCTCTACCTAATGCATGCAGGGATGTCACTATCTGAGTGAAGCTAGTGTATTTTTTAGACATTCTCTTCCTAATGCATATAGGGATGTCACTATCTAAGTGAACCTAGTGTATATTTCAGATATAGTGCAGCTAGATTTCATCGGTAAGAGTTCATAGTCATGTAGTAAATTGTTTAACCTAGACTGTTTGACTTCACTAGTTCCCTCGTATGTGACACACGATCTATCCCATACTTCCTTCCCCATAGAACATATAGACACTCTCATATAGTCTTCAAATTTCAAAACACAAAAAAGCAATTCAAATATTTTGCATTTAATTAAGCAAACTCTTTATCCTTATGACTCCATTCAATAATTGGGGCATTAGTTTTAACTCTTTTAACTATTTGAGATGGAAGTGAATATCCAGTTTGAATCATATGCAAAATTTTAAAACCAATAGATTACAAAATATAGACATACAAATTTTTTAAAAATTAAATGGTATGTTGATGAATAAAGGTGGATTAGTTATAGAATAACTTTTTGCGAGGTTTCTATTTCCATGATGTGCCATAGATCATTTTCTTTAGGTTTTCAAAAACACTATTTATGAGAATCACTCTAATACTAATTTAAAGTTTTATGTAGTATGTTGAGCCTGAGTAAATTATCCCTAGGCACACAAAGAAGGGGGGGGGGGGGGGGGGGGGGGGGGGGGGGGGTGGGGGGGGGGGTGAGTGAATTGCTCGTTCTAAAGATCCTATTAAAAATACAAAACTAAAAAATAACAACATATCACTAAACGTGAAAGAAAATAATTTTATCAAAGTTTATAATAGTGATGATGTTATTTTAATCAATAAAATGAAGCATCAATAACCTATTTCCAACAAGCAATTATCACAAAAATAAAATGTAGCAAAATTAAAGTGTGGAAAATGAAAAAAAAAACATAATAAATTTAATAGTGGTTTAGTCAAATAATGACCAACATCCACTCTCCAGAGTCCTCTTCTCTAAGTTTTACACTAAAATTTAATGTCTCTCCTTTAAACCACACAGCTAGGTGGAGAAAACCTTACAATCTTTTCACCAACCTAATGTAATAGAGAACGTTCACCTCCTTTCTCACCCTCTTGGGAATGGCTCTCTCACCTTGACCTCCTTTCTCACCTTCCTAGTGAAGGCAAAGAACATTGACCTCCTTTCTCACCCTCTTGATGATGGTAGAGAATTGTGAACTCCTTTCTCATCATGCTTATGCTGACAAGGAACATTAATATCCCTTTTCACCCTTATGGTAAAGGAAGATAACCTATATTGTCTATGAGATAAAGAACTTCTGAAAGTTTAACAGGGATGTTAAGCCATAATGAATTAGTCCCAAGGCTAACCAAGAGGGGGAGGGGGGGGGGGGGGGGGGGGTGAATTAGTATTTTAAAATTTCTTTAAGTAAAAGCACAAACTTAAACCAAAGTTCACCTCAGAAATTAAATGCGGAAGCAGTAATAAAGAACACAGAAATTTATAGAGGTTTGGTTAACTTGACCTATGTCTACTCCTCGTAGCCTCTCCTCTAAGTATTACACTAAATACAGTGTCTCTCCTTTTTCCCCCATAGCAAGACAGAGAAGCCTTTACAAACCTCCTTTACACCGACCCCGGTGAGGCAGAGAACCTAACTCCTTTTGCTTCCTCTAGAAGCAGGCAAAGAACCTAACTCCTTTTGCTTCCTCTTGAAGTAAGCAAAGAACCTCGATCAGATGATGAAGTAGACCTCTCTAGAACTCCCAAGGAACTAGGGACCATGATGAAGAAGATGATGATGGATCCTTATTTGGTGCAACCTTTGTGAAACTCCTCACGAACTCCCTCTCACAAGATCCTCTCTCTTTTTCCCTTGCTCTCCCTCTCCTCTTGGCTCTCTCTGGTCAGAACATTAGCAAAAGATAATCTCTTGGGTAGAATAAGAGGTCTTATATAGAAGAGCTTCGGAATAGCTCTTAATTGCAACAAACCAACTTTATCATCCAGGATGGTATAATATTATTCTATATGTTCAATATAAATTTTGCTCAATCAGCTAGGATGATTTGGGATGATCAGGAGGTTTTTCTATATCGTCCAAGATAATAGGATATCATCCTATATGATTAGTACAAATCATAGAATATTACCAAGAACATCGCCCTGAATGGATGTATGGACGATATAAAAATAACTTAATCATCCAGGCTGATGTCACGATCATCCCGGACGATTAGTTTAATTTAGTACATATTATTCAGAGCATTGCCCTGAATAGAAGCAGGCTGATGTTTGATCATCCAGGAATAACTAAGGTTTTTGAACTGATTGTCTCGATCGATCCTACGATTGTCCAGGATGATATAATCAAGCAATTAAACCTTAATTGCTTTCCTTAATTACCAAATTAATTTAGGCATAATTATTCTGCATCGTCTAGGATGATGTCCAAAAATAAAAGATACCTAAATGGATCTGGCGGCAGATTCTTTCTGATTTGAGCCTATCATCCAGGCCGATGATAACATCATCTGGAGTGATGTGTTTAATGATGGCTGCCTTAACAAGAATGCCCTAATTACGATTTTTGTTTTTTAACTGCCCTAAAAAACTCTAAAACAATTAGAAATTTTCCCCCAAGTGTGTATGTGCAAGGTTACTTAGCATCAAGAACCACATCGTTTACAATTGACTCAAGAAAAGGTAAAATATTATAAAGTGACTTAAAAATAGTATACCCAATCTTGAGATGGTTCAAATTGTATTTTGATCTTGTGGACCAAAAATGTTAGTAGGCAAGTCAATCGTAGAGAAATAAAAGTGTTTGCTATCATCAAAATTATATTTCCTAAAATTATATTCGCAATAACTTCTTCCCAGAGTCACCTAAGAATATAGACAGACATGAAAAGGAAATAAGGCATGGAACTTACTAAAAGCTACCATGTGAACCCCTTAGACTACATCTCCCTAACACATAAGCTTTCCCTTTTATATTCCTAAAGCTTTCCTTGATCCCTTCTCCAAGCTTTATCTTGGAAACACTCAGCAGCCAAAGACTTGAAATAAGTCTAATTGGAGAGCTTAAATATAAGGCCTAATATAAAAGCCCTAAAATTTAACTCTATCGATACTAATCATACAACACGATTCAAGATCATACAGTATAATTAGATTAAATAGCCCTGTTAGTACTATATAAAGAATAAGGTGTTATATGATTAGTTCAATAACTTAAGCTTATCGTCCATAATTATTTTATAATCGACTAATATGATTAGTTCAAAATGAATTAGATTATAATTCTATATGATTGGTTACAATAAAATATAATCCCATGCAATGAACCAGGACATATAGTGTGATTGGGTCCAATCATCTTGTACTATCTAACTGGATAAATTAATCCAAAACTATTTCCTGATCAATTATTCCAAAATTGCTTCCTACTTAAAAGATTAATTTAGGAAAGATTTAATTACATAGTTTAGTATGATACCTATCATACAATACAATTTGTATGAATTTTGAATTTTAAAATATTATCCAAATTGTGATTAGCGGTTGGGATCTTAATTTCAAATGATTGTCTTTTACAATCTAGATCTTACAGTATGATTATTTCAAATGCCTTTAATTATCTTAATAAGTCATTTCATTTTTTTTTTTGAAAAACTGCTAATACAATATGATATGGATCATACAGTAAAATTAGTTTAGAAAATAATACACCTAATTTTCTCACTATCTCACTATCTTGAGTGTGTGTCTGTGCTTGATCACCAAGTTTGGAATCCACCAAAATATATTACATGACACAAGAAATATAGAAATAAATAAAAGTAAAATTATAAACATTTTTAGATACTTAACCCTATTCTACCCAATTTTGAGCTGATCAATTTGCACAGTGTATGGAGGACCAAAAAGTTAGTGCATAAGAAAACATTTATGAATTATTAACATGAATATGATATAGAATGATAAAGAATCCAATAATTTTTTTTTCATCAAAATCACAAGTCTTAGGTCCAAATTTAGAGTAATATTACCATAATAAAAAGAATTTTAAGATATCTCATAGAAACCCAAAACTTAGGGATCTGGTATCTTAGAAATATCTTTACTTTTGACTTAGTTTAATACTTAGATTTATGCTTTAGTGGTTATAGAGTAGATAAGATAAGTGTATTAGGAACATATCAATATGTAGGATATTAATTTGTTTATAGGTCAATTAGGAAATAAATATTCATAGCCTTATTCAACGTAGAAGCGGAATATGCAGCTATTGTTGGTGGAATTTTGAAAATATGTTTTGAAAAATATTAGTTTTCTTTGGGGATTTTAAGATTAAGGATGAGTTCTAATTCTAAGGTCGAATCAACTCGTTAGAAAGAATATATCACCCCGGGGGACGAAGATAAACTTTCATAACGGTGTTCAGGCTTAGAATTATGTAAACACATCTTGAATATTATGATCGGGTTCTAAAGAGAACTTCATATGGCCCCGAGGGAACAAAATAGAGTTCAACTAAGTACCCAATTACAATATCCAAGAAGTATGATCGTCGCATTCACATCCAAAGCCTTATCGAAGAAGGATGTATCTCCCCAAAGGGAAATGACACCATTCTACGATAATTCTTCTAATGCAACGACGACGATCATTCTTTAACTTTTCCCAAAGAAATCTAGTGAAATTTTAAAATCAATTTTAAAATCAGGTGTGTGGGGTTCCAAATCTCCTACGAGCGCAAGCCCTCGTAGTTAATTACATCGTAGGGAGACAAAGTCTCCTACGAAAACTCTCGATTAAAATAATGGCAAAATTTTGTTAGAATTTCTAGGAGTGATATCAAAGTGTGAATAGAATTATTGGAAAATCAAAATGGAATGGATCAAGATTGAGCAGTTATTAACGGAGTCAAAGGATGAGAGGTAGGGGACACTTTGAGATTCCGGAACCATCCGGAAGTGTCCCAACTTAATCTAAGTGTTAGGCTTTATGTTTTGGATTGAAACGATATTTAATTAGAGTTGAGCATTTTATTAGAAATTTGGGACTAGATTCCCGAAATTTGGGGTCTTACAATCAAAGATCTGCCCCGGATCCTAAATCTATTTTGGACACTGGATCACAGTCGTCCGATCCTAACTAATGCAGTGCAAGGTCTGGACTTACCCCGGCCTGGATTGGGGAGCCAGCTAACCACCTAATCGATTTAAAATACATGAATCCGGTCTTTTTATGAAAGAATGGTAGGGACGTTGTAATTAAAGTTTTGGAGAGTCGGGGCCGACATCTAGAGATTTTCCTAATTGGCCCCTTTGACACATGTTGGGTGCAAAAATGCTAAACTGGTGCAATTAAAATTTTGACTCTTTTAGTTTGTATCTAATGCAATGCATGCTAGTTAAAAACTTCCAATCAAGTATGCTTGAAATTTTAAAAACAGGCTTATAAAATAGTTTTTTAGAAGACTGGACTTCCCCAGGTCCGGCACCTCGTCCTCATAGGTCAGACTATCCGGACTCTACCCGCAGGCGGGGAAGGGTCTAAAGCAAGGAAAGAGTAATGCAAAAATATGCATGCGACCCCGGGGGTCGATCCCCGGCTAATTCCCTAGATTCGTTATCTTTCTATGTTATTTAGACTCACTAAAATTTTAGACTTTTAAAATTATGAGTAGAAAAGTTTCACACCCTCACGAGCCTCACGTATCCAGGCGAAAACAAAGAGCGGCATGCAATCGCCAAAAAACTAGTAAAAACAAGTAATCCTAGAGGCAATCAAATCATCATATCAAATATAAATTAATTAATAAATGTCCATAGGCAGAATTGCCTTGCTTATTACAAACCAGAATATTGCAGAAAGTAAAGTGGCCGGGCACCACTGACAACAACCCGGATTCTAAACCTAGTAACGACGCAAGTTATTTTGAGTGGGATACTCTCAATCTTCAAATCTTCAAATCTTCAATTTCATTCTTCTTTGGACTCCTTTTCTTCAATCTTCTTGGAATCTTCGTAGTGGATTACCCAAATGGACAAGAGGGTACTTCCCTCTAAGGGGGAAGGCCACTCTTTCCTCTTTGGGTAAGGAAGAGGTATGATCCAAATTTGGATTTCCAAATGGAAAAGGAGTGTTCCCTAAAGGGGTATCCTTTCCTCTTTGGAATCCAAGCTTTGGATCTATGTATCCCAATTCAAAATAAACTTTCACAACACTTGACACTTGCACAAATTACATTTATATCAAAATAAAAGATCTAGACTCACCTGCAGGGTTATCCTAAGCAATTAATATATATAAAGCAGTTATTCCCAAGCAGTTGTATATGAGCAAAAAAAAGTAAACACACTGGCCACGCTCTTTTTATGATTTGGGGGCTTTAGCAGCTGAAGCACCTGTGCAAAGAGTTTATAATATTTATGCATTTTTTTTATGATTTGCCCCCTTTTTATATTGCCCTGCATGAGCGTGGCCACCTGCAGAAAACTGTGTCAACATCCCGATCGTACCTAACCTAAGGGTAATCTAGTCGCCAAACACATCAATCCATCCACAGAGTACAGAAGAAGTAAGCAGACATAGCAAAGCAATTTCATCCACAACATGCAGTGAAAACTACGAAAAATCCGGCACACAGCAGTAAAGTAAACACCGGCCTAACCTAGATCTAGAGTTGGTTGTCCTAGCACATCATCTAAAGTGTGTGTAAAAGGTCGTGTGGCTGGGATAGATTCTAAAGTAGGTGATTAGTTAAAGTTGTCTAAAAGTTTGAGTTTGTTAAGGCTTAGGAGGGAATTTAGATTAAAATTCAAGTATTAATAAATTAGGAATTTTAATTAAATATATTTTAAAAGTTAATTGATTACTACCTTTGTTTCACACCGAGGCCGTGAAGTTTATTTCACCTTCCTTGGGGCTAAGCTAATAGCCTCGTAGGCCTGGGTTACCCAGTAGCAATCGGGATTGATTAAGTTATTTAAATTGGTTGGAATTAAAAAAAGTGGATTAATACAAAAATAAGTTAATTACTGATTTTTAAAGTTGATTAATTTGAGTTTGCCATTAATTGATTCGTGGCGTTGTGCCACCAGGCTCGAGGAACTAGCCTCCTTAGGACACTTAGCCCCGCAGCCCGGAGTAGTCCAGCCGATAAACCAAATTAATGTAATTGAATTAGAGACTTTTAAAATGTTAAATAATTAAAAAAAAAATTAATCCATTTTAAGGTTTGACACCCTTTAGAATCCATTCGTGGCGTTGTGCCACCAGGCTCGAGGAACCAGCCTCCTTAGGACACTTGGCCCCGCAGCCCGGAGTAGTCCAGCCAATAAACTTCAACTTTAGGGTGGTTGTTGTGTTTTAAAGGATTTGTTAAGTGTTTTGGACATTAAACCAATATTTTCTGAATTTTAGAATGATTATGAGTTTTATGGATTTTGAATATTTTAATGATTTAATAAAGGGGTTAAAAGTTGAAATTTTGATTACGACCAACTTCTGGAATGTTTGTATTTTTATTAAAATACTAGACCTTACTACGATTAGTTAGAAGGTAAGTACGTTAAAATCGGATTTTTCTACATTTTATTACAAAGGTTTGAAGTTTTGAACTAGTTTTGACTTAAAGTTGACCGATTTGTTGACTTTTTTTAAAATATTGCAAATTTCTGGAATTTAATATTTTTAATAAATACTAGACATCAATATGAGTTGAATGCAAGTGAGTTTGGGTAATTTGGATTTTTCTAGGATTAGTTATGGATTATTGAAGTTTGGGCACTTTAATGAATTTTAGGGATTTCTTAATTAGAGGGTCTCTTTTGTGATTTTGCTTTAAATAAATTCCCAATCTCTTGAAAACACCTCCAAAGGTCAGGAATAATTTAAGGAGAGATCCCCAAGTGTTTGGGAGATTTTTTTTTGATTTTTTAATTATTATTAATTAATTATCTCAATTAAACATTGGTTTTTTACTTAAAATTAAATTAGGGTTTAAATTGCTGTCAAATCAAGGGGCTTCCAATTATCATAGATTAAGGACTGAATTCTGGTCAGTTTGAGGGTTTATATGTAATTTTTGGATTTAAATTGTATTTATTACAATTTTTAGAAGTTTTAAAGGCTTAATTAAGGGTTTAAGACTTAGAAAATTAATTAGGAGACCTAATGATCTCAAAAATCAGTGAAAATTTCCCTAGGGGTTGAGGGTGTCACTAAGTTCAAATGTTCAAAGTTTCAACTCAAGGGAAAGTGAACCCTAATTATGGAAATTTTTCTAAGTTTTCTATACATGAGTCCTTAATTATTGTCCTTAATTATGTCACTAATCTTGATGGGCTTGAATCAATGTTTGAACTAACCCTCATACTCAATACATAAGGCATGCATGAAGCACATAAACACATTCAATACCTAAATCTAGGAGAGCCTTAGACTAAGTGGTGTGTGCACCTTAAGCATGCAATTAACTAATTAACATAATTAAGACAAAATTAGTGAATAATCAAAGAATGATTATCCACTAATCATCCCCTTTACTTCTATTCAAATATGCTCAATCAACATTTAAGATCTCAAGTGACTTCTTAAACACTTAAAGATTTACATATATATAGTTTCAAAATATATATTAAAATACATAAATATAAATGGATATATATATATATAAATAGAAATATATATTATAAAATAATTAAATATATTATTAAAATACATGTTAATGAGTTGAAGGATCCACTGATCTCCATAGAAGTTTGAAAATAATAAAAAGATTTTCCTTGTATTTTTCAAAATACTTGACATTTAATTAAATATAAAAAAAAGGTTAATAGGCTTCAATAATTCAAAATACCATCAAAATCTATTCAAATAATATTGAAAATTTTTCTGGAGACCAGCCATACTCTCAACAACATGCATGCCAAATTTCAGATAAAAATAATTTATACATAATTAATTAAAAATAAAATACATATTTCTGTATTTCTTAAATTACTAATAAAATAATAACCAAAAGAGTTTGATTTTATTTTTAAAATAAACTAGCTGAAATTTTGAAAATTTTGATATATTGTACTCAATTTTTGGTTATGTATTTGATTTACTGTAATTTTTTTAAGTTTCTGTAATTAAAACTAATTAAAACACAATTTCCTTAATTAAATGGCGGCGGTCAGACACGCGGCGCGCTCGAATTGGCTGGATCGAAACCGCGTGACGGCGGGGACACGCGTCGGCCGCGGGCCGCTTCACGCGGTTTTCACTTAACCACGTCAGCGGCGCGTGGCAGCCGTTGGATTAACCCGCGGGTTCGATCTAACGGCTGAGATCAGATCCCGCGGTTTGATCTCACCAGGAGAGGATCGAACGGCGGAGATTCGATCCCGCTGTTCCGAATGGACGGCCCTGATCTCGCCGGACGGCTGACCGAACGACAGATCGAATGCGCGGTCGGATCAGATCGCGGAAGGGCTCGATCTGGACCGTTGATCGAGCGATCAACGGTCCAGAAAACGTACACTCACCGGAGACCGTGAGTGACGCCCTAGAGAACGTATTTCGCCTCGTTCTTTCGATCGGATTGATCATTTCACTTGAAATTTTAAACGTAGATTGAAGACATGAACAGAAATCGTGGGGAATGGTTCGTTTTGGCTAAAACCCTAAAAGCATAAAGCTATTTAGATCTAACTAATGTGAACTAGATCTAAGGTTTTAGGAAGTTATACCGTTGGATCTTGGAAATTTCTGGATTGATGAGCTTGTAGACTGTCCAAGTGAAGATCCCCAGCACAAAAACGGGCTCGAACGCGCCTGGATCGGCTGCCACGAGCTTGGGACGGTCTAGGTGGTGAACTCGCCGGAAAACTCGCCGCCGGTGACGTGCAACCACTTGGACTTTGTAATGGGGAGGTAGAGGGAACTCTATGGATCCAAAACGAACAGAGAGCTCGCTCTGGGAGGCTAGGGTGAGTGGGAGAAAGTGCTTTGATCCAATACCCTCAAAAGTCACCTTTTCCCCTATTCAAACGGCCTGGGCTGGATTGGATGGCTGGGATCTACTCCTGGACTCTCCAGATGATGCCACCTGTCCCTGGGAAAGCTGGAAGGCTGCGGAAAGGGCTGGACATGCCTCATTCCCATTGGGTGGACTTGGGATGAGTGGGGGGGACCATTGCCACTTAAGGCTAAACCAAGGGCTGAGCTCGGTTATGGGGCCTATTAGAGAGCCTTAGGGCACTAATAGGTCGGCCTTGGGGAGTTAAATCAGGGGAAAAGGGATAAAAGGCTGATTAAGACCTTTTAAAAGGGTCTAAACCCTTGGTTTGACTAAATTGACCAGTCAACTGGTCAAGGGAGGCTGAGGTGGCATGGGGGAGGTCAAGGCTACAGTTTGGAGAGGCTCCAAACCTGATCTCACACTCTTTGAGGTCAAATAGGAGGTTTGACCAATTCAAAGAGGTGCTTAAGGCTTTTGTTGACTTGGTTTGACCAGTCAACCAGGTCAAAACTGGTGATGTGGCATTTGGAGAAGTGAGGGTTGTTTAGAGTAATTCAATCAAGGGTCAAAGGTCAAAGTTAGGGCTTAGTAGGAATGGGAGCAAACACCACCAAGCTTTGACCTAGAATTGAGGGTTGAGTTAGTCAAACCAGGTTGGGTTGAGCTCAAAATTGGTTTAGAAATGTTCAAGGTATTGAATGGAATGATTTCAAGGGTTTGGAGATATTGACATAGTTAAATGGGTCAAAAAAAAAAAAAATTCATTTGAACTCTTAAGGGTTCATTGGGTCAAACCCTGTTGACTGGGTCAACCAGGTTGACCCAAGGGGTGGGTCATAGCTGGATAAATTTGAAATGGTATTTAAAAATCGTTGGAGGTGGTCCCTAGGTCTGGGGAGGTCAAATTGGTCAACATCCCTTTTTGAGCCCTTAAGGGCTTGTTTGGTCAACCTAGGTTGACTTGGTCAACCAGGTTGACCCAGGGTCTGGGTTCGGGCTCAACAGGTTTGAAATGATACTTTAAAGTTAATGGAAGTGGTTGGATGACTTAGAGAGGTCATTTGGGTCAAAACACATGTTTGGACCCTTAAAGGGCCTCTTGGGTCAAATCAGTTGACTTAGTCAACCAGGTTGACTCAAGGGTTGGAAATAGGTTCAAAAGATTTGAAATGACATTTGAAATTTGTCAAAGGTGGTTGCATCCAATTTGGAGTTCATTTGGTTTGAAATCCCTATTTGAGCCCCATAGGGGTATTTTGGTCAATTTTGACCTATTGGTCAACTATGGTCAAAAATGGGTCTGAAAAATGCAGTTTACTGCTCGATGGGTTAAAATCAAGGGTCTGGAAGTAATTGGAGGCTTGGGTAAGGGTTCCAAGGTCAAGATCCCAAAGGGGTTAGGTTCAGTGGCATGGGCTGTAAATATTTGAAGGTTTCACAGCCTTTGGATTTTAATTCAAATTCTGGGGTTAAAGACCTCAGAATGGGCTCAAAATTGGAGGGTAGCCTCTAGAGACATATCTTATCACTTTGTGAGTGATAGACCCTGAATCAGAGGCCATTAGACTGGATTTTGGGATGTTTGAAAATTCTCTGAAAAGGGTCTTTAGGGCAAGGCCTTAAGGCTTTAGATTTGAGTCTGGATTTCTGGATTTGGAATGGATTTCAAGTTTGAATGATTAATATTGAAGTATCCAAATCATTAACAATCATGCTGTGACTGTTAATGGATGGATAAAGTCAAAGCTAGATTAAAGGTGGGATCAAAGTCTAGGTTGAAATTTGGATTCTCAAGTGGATTGAGTCAAAGTTTGGATATGTTTGAAACTTGAATTAATTTGGATTTGAATTGAATGAAGTTTGAGATTTGAATTGATCAAGGGCTGAATCAAGTTGAAGCTGGAGTTGATCAAGGGTAGGAATTGATTTGAGGTTGAGGTTGATCAAGGATGTGGATTGGTTTGAAGTTGGAGTGATCCTAGGATCTAGAGGAGTTCTAAGATCTAGGATTTAAGGGAATCCTAGGCTCTAGAGTAGGCCCTAAGGTCTGGCTCTAGGAAAGGATCTTAGGGTCTAGAGTGGATCCTAGGATCTAGAATTAATCTAGAGTTTGGAAGGGCCTTAGTGACCTCATACAAAAATGAGGTCAACAAATGGACCCCCAATGTGTGTGGTTGAAGGAACTTCTGCTGCACACATTGGCGTTGACCGAATAGAAGTGGAATCTTAAGAGTGTAAGGGAGGGCATCTCCCAACCTTAGGCCTATAGGATGCTATTAAAAGGCTTACACCTACTAGACAGGAGAACTGGAGAAACCAAGGTAGGGAATACCTAGCCTTGGGTCTAAGGAAGGGCATCACCCAACCTTAGGCCTATAGGATGCTGATAGAAGACTTACTCCAAATAAGCAGATTAACTGGAAACCAAAGTAGGGAATACCTAGCTTTGGGTCTAAGGAAGGGCATCACCCAACCTTAGGTCTACAGGATGCTGATAGAAGACTTACTCCTAGTAGACGGATCAACTGGAAACCAAGGTAGGGAATACCTAACCTTGGGTCTAAGGAAGGGCATCACCCAACCTTAGGCCTATAGGATGCTGATAGAAGACTTACTCCTAATAGGCAAAATTAACTGGAAACCAAAGTAGGGAATACCTAGCTTTGGGTCTAAGGAAGGGCATCACCCAACCTTAGGTCTACAGGATGCTGATAGAAGACTTACTCCTAGTAGACGGATCAACTGGAAACCAAGGTAGGGAATACCTAGCCTTGGGTCTAAGGAAGGGCATCACCCAACCTTAGGCCTATAGGATGCTGATAGAAGACTTACTCCTAATAGGCAAAATTAACTGGAAACCAAAGTAGGGAATACCTAGCTTTGGGTCTAAGGAAGGGCATCACCCAACCTTAGGTCTACAGGATGCTGATAGAAGACTTACTCCTAGTAGACGGATCAACTGGAAACCAAGGTAGGGAATACCTAGCCTTGGGTCTAAGGAAGGGCATCACCCAACCTTAGGCCTATAGGATGCTGATAGAAGACTTACTCCTAATAGGCAAAATTAACTGGAAAACTAGGATAGTGCCACGAAGGGCGTACTCCACCACTAGCGAATGGTCATGTGGGGAGGAAACTTGCTCCACACAGAGGACCGAAACTGGCAAACTAGGGTGGTGCCACGAAGGGCGTACTCCACCACTAGCGAATGGTCATGTGGGGAGGAAACTTGCTCCACACAGAGGACCGAAACTGGCAAACTAGGGTGGTGCCACGAAGGGCGTACTCCACCACTAGCGAATGGTCATGTGGGGAGGAAACTTGCTCCACACAGAGGACCGAAACTGGCAAACTAGGGTGGTGCCACGAAGGGCGTACTCCACCACTAGCGAATGGTCATGTGGGGAGGAAACTTGCTCCACACAGAGGACCGAAACTGGCAAACTAGGGTGGTGCCACGAAGGGCGTACTCCACCACTAGCGAATGTGAATCAGGATGGTGCCACGAAGGGCGTACTCCACCACTGATCCCCAAGTCAAATGCCAGGGTGGTGCCACGGAGGGCGTACTCCACCACTAGCAGGTGTGGTTCTAAGGGAGGGAACGATCCGACCCTAAGAAAAAAAGCTGAGAGCGTTAAGAAAAAGAAAGACCTTAAACAGGGAAAGGTCAACGTGCAAATCAAAAAAGAGAAATTTTATTAATTGATAAAGTGAGCCACATCAAGCATAGTATTTCTTAAGGAAACGCCCATTAACAGGTAGCATTGGGTGGTTCCCTTTACAATCTACTAACTGATACGAGCCTCCTTCGTAGACAGTCTCTATAACGAAGGGTCCTTCCCATGTAGGTTCAAATTTGCCTCCCAGCTTCCGATGGGCCAAGATAGGCCTCCGAAGGACCAATACCAAGTCTCCCGCTTGGAAGGTCCTAGGTCGCACTAACTTATCGTGAGCTTGAACCATACGGGATTTATACAACTCTAAACTTTGTTGAGCTTGGAGACGTCGCTCTTCAAGGCCTTCGAGTTCTTCCAATCGTAGTTTTGCATTTTGTTCATTGGTAATTTGATTCTGAACTGCAATTCTAAGCGAAGGGATTTGTATTTCCAAGGGTAGAACAGCCTCAGATCCATACACTAGTGCAAACGGGGTGGATTGGGTCGGGGTTCTATAAGTGGTACGATAAGCCCACAGAGCTTCCACCAACCGCTCATCCCACTGTCGTTTGTTATCATCAAGGGTCTTTTTGACAATTTGCACCAAGGTTTTGTTGAAGGCCTCGGCCAATCCATTTGCCCGAGGGTAATAGATCGTCGAATATCTCCAATCAATATTATGGCGCCTTACAAAACTATTGATTTTTGTAGACTTGAATGCGGACCCATTATCGGATATGATTCTGCGGGGTACGCCGAATCGATATACAATATGGTCACGAAAGAATTTTAAGACATGGTGTGATGTTACGTTTCGTAGGGGAATTGCTTCCGCCCATTTTGAAAAGTAATCAGTTGCTGCTAATATGAAACGATGACCTCTCGCGGAGGGAGGGTCAATCGGCCCAATGATATCCGTGCCCCAACTCTCGAAGGGCCACGAGGCTATCGTAGGGTGTAACACATTAGGCGGCTGATGTAAAACCACACCATGGACCTGACATTGATGACAGTGCTTTGCAGTATTCATGCAATCGTCAATCATTGTAGGCCAATAGTATCCAAGTCTTTTAATCTTTAATTTCATTTTTGGACCCGATTGATGTGCACCGCACAGTCCTGAATGGACTTCATTAACAATCTTCTGGGCTTCTCGCTTGTTCAAACAGCGCAGCCACATGTGATCGAAAGACCGACGGTACAACAGATCGTTAACTAGTGCATATGATAGGGCACGTTTCCTAATCTGGTTGGAGAGTGATTTATCCTGGGGAAGCTTCCCTTCTTTAAGGTAATCGACTAAGGGTCGTCTCCAATCGCCTTCTTCGTCAGTTGTCGAAGAGGCAGAAAGGATCTGAAGGGGAGTCTTATTAATGTATTCCAAATCTATAAGAGAAAGAGTCTTACGACCCTGTATCTCTATAGGGATGGAATCCTCCTCGGGACACGCAAATTCCTTTGCAAGTTTTGCTAAGGCATCCGCCGCAGAATTGCTTCCACGGGGAACCCTATACAAAGTAGCAATGGGGATTTGTTCCAACAAGTGAAGCGTGTACTGGTGATATTTTAGGAGATTCGGATTCAAGACTTTATAAGTTCCGGCGACTTGGTTAATAACTAGTTGGGAATCTCCAAAGATCTTAATCTCTTTAATCTCCATTAGAATTGCAAGTTCCAAACCAGTTATCAGAGCTTCGTATTCAGCTTCGTTGTTTGTGCAAGGCTCCGATAAGTGGTAGGAAAAATGCATCATTCCTTTTTCTGGTGTAATAAAAATTAGACCGACTCCAGCCTTTCCAGGAATTACAGATTGTTGGGTCGCAATCCTACAAGAGGATGCTGCCCCATCAAAATATAATTCCCAGATGGCCTCGCTAGATTCCCCCAAACTCATGATTTGTTCGTCGGGTAAGTCATCATTCAGAGGAGAATCTGCTGGCAGCGGGTGTGCTGCCAGAAAGTCGGCAACAGCCTGTCCTTTCACAGCACGGAGAGGAGTGAAAGTAATCTCAAATTGCAACAATATCATAGACCAACGGGCTAAACGTCCTGACAACGTAGGTCGGGTCATAAGATATTGCAAAGGATTAACTCTTGAAATCAGACTGATTGAGTGGGAGAGCATGTAATGCCTCAGTTTCTGAGCTGCAAAAACTAAAGCAAGACAATGCTTCTCAATTGACGGGTATCGAATTTCAGTAGGAAGGAGTCTTCGACTAAGGTAGTAGAGAGCGTTCTCTTTTCCTTCGTCGTTAACTTGAGCTAACAGAGCACCTAAAGACTCATCTAGAGCTGCGGTGTAGAGGATTAATGGCTTTCCGGGAATCGGAGCTGCCATGACTGGCGGGTTAGAAAGGTATTGTTTGATATCGTCAAAAGCATTTTGACACTTCTCGCCCCATACGAATTTAGTATCCTTTTTCGCAAGGACAGAAAAGGGTTGACATCTCCCGGAAAGATTAGAAATAAACCTCCTTATATATGCCAATCTACCTTGTAGAGACCTTAACTGAGTAAGGCTCTTAGGGGATGGCATATCTAAGATGGCTTCAATTTTAGCAGGATCTATCTCAATTCCGCGGTGCCTTACTACGAATCCTAAGAATTTTCCCGAAGCGACGCCGAAGGCGCACTTCAAGGGGTTCATTTTCAAATCGTAGCGGCGCAACCGTTCGAAAACAACTCTTAAGTCATACAGGTGAGCCTCTTTAACCTTGCTCTTGACAACTAAATCATCAATATAACATTCAACTTGATTATGAATTAAGTCGTCAAAGATACGGGTCATGGCCCGTTGGTAGGTTGCTCCGGCATTCTTTAGGCCGAATGGCATTACCTTATAACAAAAGATTCCAATAGGGGTTCTGAACGCCGTATTTCTCTCATCTTCAGGGGCCATCTTGATTTGGTTATAACCCGACGAGCCATCCATGAATGAGAAAATAGCATGTGAGGAGGCAATGTCCACCATGAGTTCTGGTATTGGTAGGGGAACTCATCCTTAGGGCATGCCTTATTCAGATCCCTATAGTCGACACAAATCCGAATCTGACCATTTTTCTTTCGAACTGGCACGACGCTGGCCACCCAAGAGGGGTATTGTTCCTCTCGAATGAATCCGGCTTCTGCCAATTTCTTAACTTCAGAAACGACTTGTTGCTCAATCTCTAAGCGCATGCGTCGAGGAGCTTGTTTAACAGGAATGGCATCATGCCGAACCCCAAGTTTGTGAACTGCTACCTCAGCAGGCAAACCTGGCATTTCATCGTATGTCCAGGCAAAGCAATCCCTGAACTCGAATAACAACTGGATTAAGTCTTGGGTTTCACCCTCGCTTAACAAAGTACTTATGAAAATCGGACGGGGGTCATCATCGTTTCCCAGGTTGATTTCTCTCAACTCATCGACTGTCGACTTAATTTCCTCTTCAAATTCAGGGGGTGCATCCCGAACTTGAAGATCATCGGGATCGTCTAAAGTCTCCAAACAGAGTCCATCTAGAGGACAAGGAGGATCTGTAGGGACATTTGGAGAATCGAGATGGTAAGTTATCATTAGGCAATACTCATCATCATCGAATGAACTAATTGTTCCAAAGCCAATACCACTTGTTGGATTTTTATTTATTTTTGTTCGCCAAATATTCTCGTGGTATCTAGCTTGACCCTTAGTCCATCGGTACGGTATAGAACCTTTAGAAAAAGTATTTTTTACACAAACAGGGAAGTAGCCGAAAGGTAATTCCATTAATTCATTAAAATCTGCCTCCTCAAGGGTTACATCGCCTTCGTCCCTTGCGGAGGAGGAGCCAGGAAAGAATTTCTGGACTTTCTTAACTTCACCATCCAAGTTGGGGGCCACTTTGACTTCCAACCCTACAACCCTGCCTGCCGACAGTGGGGTCAGAGAAAGGGCCTCAATCCTTCTAGTGAGCTTTTCATACATTGTTAATTCGGGCTCGTCACTTTTAACTTTTGAAATATCTACCTCAGGGTCACTGTCCTGGTCTAAGGTGAGATCAAATTTTGGAGGAGTATTTATGTTTTGATAATCGAGGGAGAGGGCAGCACCTTGACTTTCTAGTTCACCATCGGAATCTGATTCCAAATCAATATACACAGGTGCTGTTCTTCTTTCTAATGAAGCACGGCCTCGACCTCGTGCCCTCAAAGCCATCCTCCCACCTCTTTGAGGTAATGCGCTTGGAGGTCTAAGGACAACGATATCAGAGTCGTCTTCACTATTCGATTGAATCATTTCTTGATTGATATCCTTATCTTTTTCTTTCTTTTGGTTGAATTTTTGTCCAACCATTTTCTCCTCAAATTTGATCTCTAATTTAGAACGGGACGAGGACCCTTTTGGTACGAAATATGCAGCATCTTCGTAGATCCCAATTTCTTGAATCGAGAATGGTTGCAAATCACCCTTAATCACATGTTCAATGCCATCTCGTTGATACTTAATGCATTGGTGCAGGGTAGATGGAACCATTCTATATTCGTGAATCCAAGGTCTACCTAGAAGTGCGTTAAAGGACGTAGTCGAATCAATTATATGAAATTTAGCTTCAGTTTTTAAACCTCCTATTTCCAGGAGTAGAGTGATCGAACCTAAAGCTCTCTCGCCCTTCTCGTTGAACCCACGAAGCACCAACCTGTCGGTTGAAAGCTTGCTAGTATCAACTCTGAGATAAGCAAGGGTCTTTATGTTCATCACGTTGACCGATGCACCCGGATCAACAAGGACTCTTGATAACTTGAAATTTCCCACATTTACAGTAATGTAGAGGGGACGATTGTGGTCAGCAGTTCTCAAGAGTAAATCTTCGTCTGAAAAGGTAACCCCAGGGACCTCTTTGAAGTAGAGAGCTTCACCTTCTGAAGTTGCAGCCAACTGTGTTAAGCAAATCTCGGGATCGAGAAGTGCTTTAATTAAAGACTCCCTCATTTCTTTGGAAAGAAGGAGGGCGTCATAAATACTTAATTTTGCTGGCAACTTCCTAAGGTGGGCTAGAACATTATAATCAACCTTAGGAACGACAGACTCGAAACCCGGAGGAATTAAAGGGAATTCTGGTTGTTGAGGGGAATCCGGACTTAGATTTTCGAATGAAGGTTGTTTGCCTTTATCCTGAGGGGGCAACCTAGGGGGTAAGACTTTACCGCCACGGAGTTGCACCTGCTCGACATCTTCGGGCGGGCAAACTAGGGCAGTGTCTACACACACCATAGGTGTTGGATCATCATTTCCTGAAAGCGAGTCAGAATCTGAAAGTTCTATCAAGATAGGATTTCCTTGGAAATTGATCTGAGGGAAATCACTTTCTGATAAAGCTTCACATTCGACTTCTTCTTGAATAGTCGAATCGGTGAGGTTGGTTTGATTAACTTCAATATTTATTTCATTAGGAGTTTGATTCAAAACAGGAGAGTCATCAATTTGCATTTGAGATTCATGGTTAATCATCAAGACAGAAGTAGAAGGATGTTTTTTATTCATCTTTTGACCCTTCGCCTTTGATGGGGCAAAGTAAAAGTCAGATAACAAAAGAGGGGAAAGGGTTTTAACACCACCATCCGCCATTCTAATACATCTCTCATCTACACACTTCCTCTCTACAAAATCAAATTTTTCTTCTTTTACATTTTTCTCAGTAGTTCCTAAGACTACTGGAGAGGAAAGTGGCTCAACATCCTTCTGCGAAGCATCCAGGTCAACCTTCCACACCGGGGCCTGGGCTATCGTAGCCAGCTGTTGAGAAAGACGAAAAGACTTGTTAATCGACTTTTTAAGTGCCCGGGACAAAGCAATGTCCCAACCATCTTCAACAAAACAAGAAGAGTTAAGAGGATTACCTGAAATGGTCTTAATTGAAGCCTTTTCTGGATCAACCAAGTATTCTTTAGGTATTATAATGTTACCTTGGGTG
Organism: Dendrobium nobile; assembly: GCA_022539455.1. Lineage (NCBI taxonomy): Eukaryota > Viridiplantae > Streptophyta > Magnoliopsida > Asparagales > Orchidaceae > Dendrobium > Dendrobium nobile. Next base: position 36,663,071 of record CM039724.1, on the reverse strand, counting down.
TAGTTCCTCTCAAGCCAGTCTTTAAACACAACGCAGTCCTCAAGAGGGTGACTAAGCATCCTGTGGTACGGGCAATACTTGGGATCATCTTTCTTACTCTCATCCTCAGGCCTCCTAGCCTCTGGCAACTGAAAATCTGGTTTCTTTAACAGACTTCTGAAGATCTTCTTAACTGACTCCCTTTTAAATGGATAAGGCTTTGCCAATCTCTCTCTAAAAGGGATGAAGGAGGGATCTTTAGTATGCTGAGGAACTATCTGAAAGGGCTGCTTCTGAGGCGGCTGTGGTGGAAGTGGAGTGCTAGGCTGACTAACCACTGGCCTCTTTCCTTTATCTACTGCTGAGACCACAGCTTTCTTTTCAAATGTCTTCACCAGTTTTGGACCCTTCCTTTCTTCAGACTGCTCTCGTAAGAATGGCATCCTAGGAGCCTCTTCCTGCAAATTGCTAGCCTTATTAAGAAGTTTCTCAAAAGTTTTAATAGTGAAACCCTTCAGGAGAAAAGCAACAGGACCGTGGATATTCTTCAACAGAATCTCCACAGCATGTTGTTCTTGCAACTGGGGTTCACACTTCATCGAGAGGTTTCGCCACCTCAAGATGTACTCAACTAGAGACTCTCCCGGCTTTTGCTTTTCAACCACGAGATCGCCCACGGTGGTGCGTTGTTGCGCTCCAGAAAATCTCTTAAGAAAGAGGTTTTCTAGGTCGCTAAAGGTTCTTACTGAACCGTTGGGCAGATCGGCGTACCATTCAAAAGCAATGCCGGACAGACTACTTACAAATTGGCGAAATAGCAGAGCATCTGACCCTCCTGCGTTGCAACAGCTTGCTCGGAAGTGGGCCAGATGCTGTCTCGGGTTTTCGATTCCAGTGAAAACTTTAAAAGTTGGTGGCACAAAGCCCTTTGGGTAAGGAACTAAGTCATATTCCTCGGGGTAGGGTCTACCCTTTGAAATAGACACAGTTCCTTGAGCATGGGCTAAGGCCTCCCTTACCTGGTCCTCAATTAATTGCTTGATATCCTTCTGAGGTGGGATTGAAGGGATGGAGGAGACTGCAGGGTGAACTGGAGGTGTCTCTACTGGACAAGGGAGAGTCACAGGTGGTGACTCGAGAGGTCTGGAATTAAGTTCTGCCCTTTTGGCCCTTTCTGTGAGCTCTCGAGCTGACTGGTGGATCTTAAAAGACTCTTGCTGTGATTTGTCCAACTTCTCTTGCATTTCTCTAACTTGTGACATCATGCTAGCGAGCTGAGTCTCCAAGTTTTTTATATGTTCTTCATCTCTATCTTTCACAGACTCATCTGACTCTGACTCAACAGCATGCGGATCATCATCCTTGACAAATCGGCGTTTGCTGGGCTCAGCTTCTTTATTAGACCCTCTAGTTTCAACCACATGAATGCCCCCAACATAATCATCTTCATCTCCGAGGAGATCATCCATATCAGGGTCGAAAGAAGCCGTTCCTTCTTTGTTCAACAAGATGTTTCTTATTTCTTGGACTACCTCCTCGACCGGTCTATCCCCAATTGATTTAGGGTCAAGGGGTAAGTATCCTTTATACTCAGCCATATCAAACAACTCTTCAGAATCCATAAGGGCGATGATTTCTGTAAGCTTTGGATTAGGATCTGGTTGAGACTTTGTATCCGGTTCATCTTCCATTTCTAAATCCTGGTCCATTCTCTCCTCTTCGACTATCCCAGAGCTGGTAGTCAGAAGAGTGGCATCCTCTACAGGGAGAGGGACATATTCCTCAGGAGAAGTAGGAGCTTGTAAGGTGATAGTTCCCACATCTGGTAAGGTAAGGTCCTCAGACACCTGACTAAGGGGCCTAGGAATGACACTCGGACTTTGGGGATCATCAACTGGGGTAACAGGAATGGTAACTATTGGATCCGGGGTCAGACTGGCTGTGGTAGGGCTGTCAACTGTAACAACTGGAGTACTAGCCTGAACATCCATCAATTCAACTGCACTCGGAGTAGGGTCGACTGGAACTCGTTGGAGCTGCAGAATGAACTTAGAAGTTCTAGGAGGTGGTGGTAGATTCTCCAATTTAGTTCTTTTTGGCACATATCTCCTTTCAGGAGATTTAGGTCTTTTTCCTTTAAGATCCACAGACTTTTGAACTTCAACCCCCTTTGGTTTAACAATCACAGAGGCCAATCTTACAGGTTTATGTGGGGGTACCGGGGGTCTACCAGTAGAGTGGCGGCCTCTCTCGGACCCAGTCAACACAATACCCTCTGTTTGAGACGGAGGGTGTGGCACCCAGTGATATCCATCAACCAGTACTGAAGTAGCAGGCTGTCTGACATACTTCTTATTCTTTCTAACAAATTGTGGGGTTAAATTCTTTGCTTCAGATACTTCTTCCTTCAGCACTTCTTTTTGGAAGCGATGTGAGATCACTCCCTTTAACTGTTTCACATATTCCTCTTTAGTCTGCCCAGTCTGTGCGGCGCAGGTATGAATTATATTTCTCAAAGTTCTTGTTTTTTGGAGATGTTTTTCTTTCTGAGTCTTCTTGGTCGAGTAGTCGACCGGGCATGGTGGGGAACGAGCTATCCTAGCTATCCTCTCCTCCCCTTGAGCTGAAGCCAGGGGGTAAAAGCGACTTCCCTTCAGGAGGGGAGAGGAAGCAGGAATAGGTAGCTCCTCAACAGCCTCAGGTTCTACTTGAGCCAAGGTCTTAAAGGGTAGAACTCTCTTAGCCTTAGAGATTTTCTTTCTAAGTCTCCTCAAGTAATTCTTCTTCTGATTCTTCGTGGTGAATCTAAGTCCAGAACTAGACCCTTCTTCAAAAACAGACTTAATTTCAGTGGAAGGCTCAACAACTGGTTCAGGTTGTTTCTGATCATCACTGACTGCTGGCAAGGTGGGTGCAGATCCCACAATTAACTCAACTACTGGGGGAGTTTCCTTACTGGCATCCAGGCTCACAATCTGGTGTCCATCCATAGAGAGCTCCAGAGTACTAAATCCCATTCCAAAAATAACAGTGCTTCCTTGGTCATTAACAGTTGAATACAACTCTCGGTCAAAGGAGAAAATCAGTTGGCCAGCCATTTGAAATTTTCTGAAAGTTAAAGAAGATGATTGAAATTAGATTTTTTTGAAAAGAGTAGTAAAAAGCATTTTATTATTATTTTTTTTGAAAGTATGACATATATTGGCCCACGAGGAAATCGTATGGGGTAACATATGTCGACTTGGAGTTTAAGAAGATTTTTGAGGAAATTTTGAGAATTTGAAATGGGTTTTCTTACAAGTTCGAAAACACAACGGACAGAGTTTCCCCTTGCCCGAAGGCTTATGGAATTGTGAGAAAGCCCAAGTAAAAAGGAATAGTTCAACCCTCCCCACCCTTAGAAGTCAAAGGGGAAATGAGGGGGTTAAAACTAACAAGTTTGGAATGAAATCAAAAATTTTGAATGCTTTTCAATTTTAAGGATTTATATGTCGAACGAAAAATTTATTGACCATAAATCCATAAAATTAAAAAAGATATCCAGAGATCTGATTTGACACTGTCGCCTCACAGACTATGCCGGGGCAGAAGGTCAAAATCAGAACAGAAATCTAAATGAAATCAAATTTAGAGGTAAAACCTCTCTTTTAATATTTTGTTATTATTTTAGATGTTGGCCACACTAACCCAAGGAAGAAATGAGTAAGGGACCAACAGAAGAAATGATAGTTAAAACTACCGATGAAACAAATTTTTGCCATTATTAAAGATGGGGAGAGAGATTTGTCCCACCGGGCGTGCCATTTTTTGTTGGTGGAATTTTGAAAATATGTTTTGAAAAATATTAGTTTTCTTTGGGGATTTTAAGATTAAGGATGAGTTCTAATTCTAAGGTCGAATCAACTCGTTAGAAAGAATATATCACCCCGGGGGACGAAGATAAACTTTCATAACGGTGTTCAGGCTTAGAATTATGTAAACACATCTTGAATATTATGATCGGGTTCTAAAGAGAACTTCATATGGCCCCGAGGGAACAAAATAGAGTTCAACTAAGTACCCAATTACAATATCCAAGAAGTATGATCGTCGCATTCACATCCAAAGCCTTATCGAAGAAGGATGTATCTCCCCAAAGGGAAATGACACCATTCTACGATAATTCTTCTAATGCAACGACGACGATCATTCTTTAACTTTTCCCAAAGAAATCTAGTGAAATTTTAAAATCAATTTTAAAATCAGGTGTGTGGGGTTCCAAATCTCCTACGAGCGCAAGCCCTCGTAGTTAATTACATCGTAGGGAGACAAAGTCTCCTACGAAAACTCTCGATTAAAATAATGGCAAAATTTTGTTAGAATTTCTAGGAGTGATATCAAAGTATGAATAGAATTATTGGAAAATCAAAAGGGAATGGATCAAAATTGAGCAGTTATTAACGGAGTCAAAGGATGAGAGGTAGGGGACACTTTGAGATTCCAGAACCATCCGGAAGTGTCCCAACTTAATCTAAGTGTTGGGCTTTATGTTTTAGCTTTAATTAGAGTTAAGTATTTTATTAGAAATTTGGGACTATATTCCCGAAATTTGGGGTCTTATAATCAAAGATCTGCCCCGGATCCTAAATCTATTTTGGACACTGGACCACAGTCGTCCGATCCTAACTAATGCAGTGCAAGGTCTGGACTTACCCCGGCCTGGATTGGGGAGCCAGCTAACCACCTAATCGATTTAAAATACATGAATCCGGTCTTTTTATGAAAGAATGGTAGGGACGTTGTAATTAAAGTTTTGGAGAGTCGGGGCCGACATCTAGAGATTTTCCTAATTGGCCCCTTTGACACATGTTGGGTGCAAAAATGCTAAACTGGTGCAATTAAAATTTTGACTCTTTTAGTTTGTATCTAATGCAATGCATGCTAGTTAACAACTTCCAATCAAGTATGCTTGAAATTTTAAAAACAGGCTTATAAAATAGTTTTTTAGAAGACTGGACTTCCCCAGGTCCGGCACCTCGTCCTCATAGGTCAGACTATCCGGACTCTACCCGCAGGCGGGGAAGGGTCTAAAGCAAGGAAAGAGTAATGCAAAAATATGCATGCGACCCCGGGGTCGATCCCCGGCTAATTCCCTAGATTCGTTATCTTTCTATGTTATTTAGACTCACTAAAATTTTAGACTTTTAAAATTATGAGTAGAAAAGTTTCACACCCTCACGAGCCTCACGTATCCAGGCGAAAACAAAGAGCGGCATGCAATCGCCAAAAAACTAGTAAAAACAAGTAATCCTAGAGGCAATCAAATCATCATATCAAATATAAATTAATTAATAAATGTCCATAGGCAGAATTGCCTTGCTTATTACAAACCAGAATATTGCAGAAAGTAAAGTGGCCGGGCACCACTGACAACAACCCGGATTCTAAACCTAGTAACGACGCAAGTTATTTTGAGTGGGATACTCTCAATCTTCAAATCTTCAAATCTTCAATTTCATTCTTCTTTGGACTCCTTTTCTTCAATCTTCTTGGAATCTTCGTAGTGGATTACCCAAATGGACAAGAGGGCACTTCCCTCTAAGGGGAAGGCCACTCTTTCCTCTTTGGGTAAGGAAGAGGTATGATCCAAATTTGGATTTCCAAATGGAAAAGGAGTGTTCCCTAAAGGGGTATCCTTTCCTCTTTGGAATCCAAGCTTTGGATCTATGTATCCCAATTCAAAATAAACTTTCACAACACTTGACACTTGCACAAATTACATTTATATCAAAATAAAAGATCTAGACTCACCTGCAGGGTTATCCTAAGCAATTAATATATATAAAGCAGTTATTCCCAAGCAGTTGTATATGAGCAAAAAAAAAGTAAACACACTGGCCACGCTCTTTTCATGATTTGGGGGCTTTAGCAGCTGAAGCACCTGTGCAAAGAGTTTATAATATTTATGCATTTTTTTTATGATTTGCCCCCTTTTTATATTGCCCTGCATGAGCGTGGCCACCTGCAGAAAACTGTGTCAACATCCAGATCGTACCTAACCTAAGGGTAATCTAGTCGCCAAACACATCAATCCATCCACAGAGTACAGAAAAAGTAAGCAGACATAGCAAAGCAATTTCATCCACAACATGCAGTGAAAACTACGAAAAATCCGGCACACAGCAGTAAAGTAAACACCGGCCTAACCTAGATCTAGAGTTGGTTGTCCTAGCACATCATCTAAAGTGTGTGTAAAAGGTCGTGTGGCTGGGATAGATTCTAAAGTAGGTGATTAGTTAAAGTTGTCTAAAAGTTTGAGTTTGTTAAGGCTTAGGAGGGAATTTAGATTAAAATTCAAGTATTAATAAATTAGAATTTTAATTAAATATATTTTAAAAGTTAATTGATTACTACCTTTGTTTCACACCGAGGCCGTGAAGTTTATTTCACCTTCCTTGGGGCTAAGCTAATAGCCTCGTAGGCCTGGGTTACCCAGTAGCAATCGGGGTTGATTAAGTTATTTAAATTGGTTGGAATTAAAAAAAGTGGATTAATACAAAAATAAGTTAATTACTGATTTTTAAAGTTGATTAATTTGAGTTTGCCATTAATTGATTCGTGGCGTTGTGCCACCAGGCTCGAGGAACCAGCCTCCTTAGGACACTTAGCCCCGCAGCCCGGAGTAGTCCAGCCGATAAACCAAATTAATGTAATTGAATTAGAGACTTTTAAAATGTTAAATAATTAAAAAAAAATTAATCCATTTTAAGGTTTGACACCCTTTAGAATCCATTCGTGGCGTTGTGCCACCAGGCTCGAGGAACCAGCCTCCTTAGGACACTTAGCCCCGCAGCCCGGAGTAGTCCAGCCAATAAACTTCAACTTTAGGGTGGTTGTTGTGTTTTTAAAGGATTTGTTAAGTGTTTTGGACATTAAACCAATATTTTCTGAATTTTAGAATGATTATGAGTTTTATGATTTTGAATATTTTAATGATTTAATAAAGGGGTTAAAAGTTGAAATTTTGATTACGACCAACTTCTGGAATGTTTGTATTTTTATTAAAATACTAGACCTTACTACGATCAGTTAGAAGGTAAGTACGTTAAAATCGGATTTTTCTACATTTTATTACAAAGGTTTGAAGTTTTGAACTAGTTTTGACTTAAAGTTGACCGATTTGTTGACTTTTTTAAAATATTGCAAATTTCTGGAATTTAATATTTTTAATAAATACTAGACATCAATATGAGTTGAATGCAAGTGAGTTTGGGTAATTTGGATTTTTCTAGGATTAGTTATGGATTATTGAAGTTTGGGCACTTTAATGAATTTTAGGGATTTCTTAATTAGAGGGTCTCTTTTGTGATTTTGCTTTAAATAAATTCCCAATCTCTTGAAAACACCTCCAAAGGTCAGGAATAATTAAGGAGAGATCCCCAAGTGTTTGGGAGATTTTTTTTGATTTTTTAATTATTATTAATTAATTATCTCAATTAAACATTGGTTTTTTACTTAAAATTAAATTAGGGTTTAAATTGCTGTCAAATCAAGGGGCTTCCAATTATCATAGATTAAGGACTGAATTCTGGTCAGTTTGAGGGTTTATATGTAATTTTTGGATTTAAATTGGATTTATTACAATTTTTAGAAGTTTTAAAGGCTTAATTAAGGGTTTAAGACTTAGAAAATTAATTAGGGGACCTAATGATCTCAAAAATCAGTGAAAATTTCCCTAGGGGTTGAGGGTGTCACTAAGTTCAAATGTTCAAAGTTTCAACTCAAGGGAAAGTGAATCCTAATTATGGAAATTTTTCTAAGTTTTCTATACATGAGTCCTTAATTATTGTCCTTAATTATGTCACTAATCTTGATGGGCTTGAATCAATGTTTGAACTAACCCTCATACTCAATACATAAGGCATGCATGAAGCACATAAACACATTCAATACCTAAATCTAGGAGAGCCTTAGACTAAGTGGTGTGTGCACCTTAAGCATGCAATTAACTAATTAACATAATTAAGACAAAATTAGTGAATAATCAAAGAATGATTATCCACTAATCATCCCCTTTACTTCTATTCAAATATGCTCAATCAACATTTAAGATCTCAAGTGACTTCTTAAACACTTAAAGATTTACATATATATAGTTTCAAAATATATATTAAAATACATAAATATAAATGGATATATATATATAAATAGAAATATATATTATAAAATAATTAAATATATTATTAAAATACATGTTAATGAGTTGAAGGATCCACTGATCTCCATAGAAGTTTGAAAATAATAAAAAGATTTTCCTTGTATTTTTCAAAATACTTGACATTTAATTAAATATAAAAAAAAAGGTTAATAGGCTTCAATAATTCAAAATACCATCAAAATCTATTCAAATAATATTGAAAATTTTTCTGGAGACCAGCCATACTCTCAACAACATGCATGCCAAATTTCAGATAAAAATAATTTATACATAATTAATTAAAAATAAAATACATATTTCTGTATTTCTTAAATTACTAATAAAATAATAACCAAAAGAGTTTGATTTTATTTTTAAAATAAACTAGCTGAAATTCTGAAAATTTTGATATATTGTACTCAATTTTTGGTTATGTATTTGATTTACTGTAATTTTTTTAAGTTTCTGTAATTAAAACTAATTAAAACACAATTTCCTTAATTAAATGGCGGCGGTCAGACACGCGGCGCGCTCGAATTGGCTGGATCGAAACCGCGTGACGGCGGGGACACGCGTCGGCCGCGGGCCGCTTCACGCGGTTTTCACTTAACCACGTCAGCGGCGCGTGGCAGCCGTTGGATTAACCCCGGGTTCGATCTAACGGCTGAGATCAGATCCCGCGGTTTGATCTCACCAGGAGAGATCGAACGGCGGAGATTCGATCCCGCTGTTCCGAATGGACGGCCCTGATCTCGCCGGACGGCTGACCGAACGACAGATCGAATGCGCGGTCGGATCAGATCGCGGAAGGGCTCGATCTGGACCGTTGATCGAGCGATCAACGGTCCAGAAAACGTACACTCACCGGAGACCGTGAGTGACGCCCTAGAGAACGTATTTCGCCTCGTTCTTTCGATCGGATTGATCATTTCACTTGAAATTTTAAACGTAGATTGAAGACATGAACAGAAATCGTGGGGAATGGTTCGTTTTGGCTAAAACCCTAAAAGCATAAAGCTATTTAGATCTAACTAATGTGAACTAGATCTAGGGTTTTAGGAAGTTATACCGTTGGATCTTGGAAATTTCTGGATTGATGAGCTTGTAGACTGTCCAAGTGAAGATCCCCAGCACAAAAACGGCTCGAACGCGCCTGGATCGGCTGCCACGAGCTTGGGACGGTCTAGGTGGTGAACTCGCCGGAAAACTCGCCGCCGGTGACGTGCAACCACTTGGACTTTGTAATGGGGAGGTAGAGGAAACTCTATGGATCCAAAACGAACAGAGAGCTCGCACTCAGGAGGCTAGGGTGAGTGGGAGAAAAGCTTTGATCCAATACCCTCAAAAGTCACCTTTCCCCTATTCAAACGGCCTGGGCTGGATTGGATGGCTGGGATCTACTCCTGGACTCTCCAGATGATGCCACCTGTCCCTGGGAAAGCTGGAATTGCGGAAAGGGCTGGACATGCCTCATTCCCATTGGGTGGACTTGGGATGAGTGGGGGGACCATTGCCACTTAAGGCTAAACAAGGGCTGAGCTCGGTTATGGGGCCTATTAGAGAGCCTTAGGGCACTAATAGGTCGGCCTTGGGAGTTAAATCAGGGGAAAAGGGATAAAATGCTGATTAAGACCTTTTAAAAGGGTCTAAACCCTTGGTTTGACTAAATTGACCAGTCAACTGGTCAAGGGAGGCTGAGGTGGCATGGGGGAGGTCAAGGCTACAGTTTGGAGAGGCTCCAAACCTGATCTCACACTCTTTGAGGTCAAATAGGAGGTTTGACCAATTCAAAGAGGTGCTTAAGGCTTTTGTTGACTTGGTTTGACCAGTCAACCAGGTCAAAACTGGTGATGTGGCATTTGGAGAAGTGAGGGTTGTTTAGAGTAATTCAATCAAGGGTCAAAGGTCAAAGTTAGGGCTTAGTAGGAATGGGAGCAAACACCACCAAGCTTTGACCTAGAATTGAGGGTTGAGTTAGTCAAACCAGGTTGGGTTGAGCTCAAAATTGGTTTAGAAATGTTCAAGGTATTGAATGGAATGATTTCAAGGGTTTGGAGATATTGACATAGTTAAATGGGTCAAGAAAAAAAAAAAAAAAATTCATTTGAACTCTTAAGGGTTCATTGGGTCAAACCCTGTTGACTGGGTCAACCAGGTTGACCCAAGGGGTGGGTCATAGCTGGATAAATTTGAAATGGTATTTAAAAATCGTTGGAGGTGGTCCCTAGGTCTGGGGAGGTCAAATTGGTCAACATCCCTTTTTGAGCCCTCAAGGGCTTGTTTGGTCAACCTAGGTTGACTTGGTCAACCAGGTTGACCCAGGGTCTGGGTTCGGGCTCAACAGGTTTGAAATGATACTTTAAAGTTAATGGAAGTGGTTGGATGACTTAGAGAGGTCATTTGGGTCAAAACACATGTTTGGACCCTTAAAGGGCCTCTTGGGTCAAATCAGTTGACTTAGTCAACCAGGTTGACTCAAGGTTGGAAATAGGTTCAAAAGATTTGAAATGACATTTGAAATTTGTCAAAGGTGGTTGCATCCAATTTGGAGTTCATTTGGTTTGAAATCCCTATTTGAGCCCCATAGGGGTATTTTGGTCAATTTTGACCTATTGGTACAACTATGGTCAAAAATGGGTCTGAAAAATGCAGTTTACTGCTCGATGGGTTAAAATCAAGGGTCTGGAAGTAATTGGAGGCTTGGGTAAGGGTTCCAAGGTCAAGATCCCAAAGGGGTTAGGTTCAGTGGCATGGGCTGTAAATATTTGAAGGTTTCACAGCCTTTGGATTTTAATTCAAATTCTGGGGTTAAAGACCTCAGAATGGGCTCAAAATTGGAGGGTAGCCTCTAGAGACATATCTTATCACTTTGTGAGTGATAGACCCTGAATCAGAGGCCATTAGACTGGATTTTGGGATGTTTGAAATTCTCTGAAAAGGGTCTTTAGGAGCAAGGCTTATTAGGCTTTAGATTTGAGTCTGGATTTCTGGATTTGGAATGGATTTCAAGTTTGAATGATTAATATTGAAGTATCCAAATCATTAACAATCATGGTGTGACTGTTAATGGATGGATAAAGTCAAAGCTAGATTAAAGGTGGGATCAAAGTCTAGGTTGAAATTTGGATTCTCAAGTGGATTGAGTCAAAGTTTGGATATGTTTGAAACTTGAATTAATTTGGATTTGAATTGAATGAAGTTTGAGATTTGAATTGATCAAGGGCTGAATCAAGTTGAAGCTGGAGTTGATCAAGGGTAGGAATTGATTTGAGGTTGAGGTTGATCAAGGATGTGGATTGGTTTGAAGTTGGAGTGATCCTAGGATCTAGAGGAGTTCTAAGATCTAGGATTTAAGGAATCCTAGGCTCTAGAGTAGGCCCTAAGGTCTGACTCTAGGAAAGGATCTTAGGTCTAGAGTGGATCCTAGGATCTAGAATTAATCTAGAGTTTGGAAGGGCCTTAGTGACCTCATACAAAAATGAGGTCAACAGCTATAGGAAATTTTGTTGCCCAAGTCCTTTAGTTGAAGTAAGAAATTCTTAATTTTGGACTCCCATAGAAATTAATCCTATCATGTGTGATAATAATATTGTGATTTATATCACAAAAAATCTTATTTAAAATTACAATAATAAGCATACTGATATTAGAAATTACTTTATAAGGGATCACTTGGCTAAGGGAGATGTAGAATTACAACATGAGGATACTGAAAAATTAATTGGTAGATTTTTTCATAAAACCCATAAAGTATGATATTCGTAGAGCACTCAAGACTAGAATTTTATTATTGATATATGTGCGTAGGAATTTGTCGTCATTGGATGCTTAAGATTATTATTTATAAATTTATTTTTTTTGTTTGTATTTATTTTGTGCTTGATTTTTGTGCTTGTTTTTTTGAATGTATGGGTTTTTATATACTTTGTATGTTATTCTTTTGTTTATCATTATAATAGTGTTCCCCTTTTTTTGAGATGTCAAAAAGGAAGAAGGTATATTACTGGTATTGTACTAGCTTTTTCAATTAGTTCAATCATCTGTTTTGTAGTTTTTTTTTTCCAATATGTGCGTTAGTTCTTTTAACCACTTGTTTTGTTATATTTTCTTTAAAAGTTTAAAAAAATTTCATGTTAAAAATATGTTTCAAAATTTTAAATTAAGGTAAAAGATCAAGGAGGCTGTAAGACCTCAAAAATAAGCTAGAGGCTAACCAAGAAGGGGGGGGGGGGGGGGGAGGGGGGGGGGTGGGGGAGGGGGGGGGGGGGTAGTAATTGGTAATTTAAAAATTTCTTTTACAAAAAGAAAATCTTTTTATAACTTTATCAATATCTAAAAAATAGAAAATTATATCCCTTGATGTGGAAGTGAATTATATAAAAAAAAGATCAGATTTTTGAACCACGTGATTAATCATAGAAAAAATAATGTATGAAAAATAATAAGAACAAATAAGCTAGAATTTATAGTAGTTCGGTTCAATCTCACCTCCATCACCTTCCCAGAAACCTCCTTTCTAGTTTTGCACTAAAACTAATGTCTCTCCTTTGCTACCACAATAAGGTAGAGATGCCCTTACAAAATCTCTTCCATGAACCTAGTGCGATAGAGGACCTACCCTTTTTTCACCCTCCTAGTGAAGGTAGAGAAACTGAAAACCTTTTTCTCCCTCCTGTAGATGGAAGAGAACCACGTATTCTTTATCTCCCTCCTGGATATGGTACAGAATCATGGCCCAGTGCTGTAGAATATCTCTCTAGAGCCACCAATGATAAAGGTAGAAGCTTGAAGAAGATAGGGAAGAACCTTGCTTGTAGTAGTCTTATGAATCCCTCACAACTCTCTTCTCTCCCAAAGAACTCCTTAACCCCCTTTCTATACTATCTCTTAAGACACTTAGCAGCAAAAGACTTAGAAGCAAGTATAAGTAAGAGTTTAAATAGAGAGTCTCTCAAAAAGCTTTAAATTTCAATATGCTGACTCTTATTGTCCAATATGATCCAAGATAATCTTATATGATTATTCAAAGACTGTTAATACTTTACGAAGAGATAAAACCTGTATAATTAATTTAAGGAGATGAATTGATTGTCTAGAATGATTGAGAAAATTATTTAATACGATTTATGTAAAGGAATATTTTTGGACAATACAATCTATATTTTCCTTTACAATTAGTTTAAGAATTTGTATTGATCATCTAGTACCATAGGCCATAGGCATTGATAAATTATCATCCAATGTAGAGCTCGGTTCTTACAGTACAAAATTTTGGGGGGGGGGGGGGGTTTGTCATCCTGTAGTATTACTTGAAAACTATTGTTATTTGTCTTGGGTGATAGGTGATGATAAATTATCATCCAATGCATCACTTAGGTCATACATTACGCTCATCACCAATCATCTTAGATAATTTGATTGACACAAATTAACTTTAATTACTACCATAATCATAGAATTAATTTAGGCATAATTGTCGTATAACATACAATATAATGCATATCGATAATACGACTAGTCACAAATCTTTAATATTAAAATATTACCAAAATTAGGATTGGCGGCTATTTTGTTTATTATAATTAATCTTCTGTATGATATGTATCATATAGTACGATGAGTATATTCAATCTTACTTATCACAGGTATCCTAATAAGGATTTTTTGGATAATTGATAGTCCAACAATATATAGATCGTACAGTACGATTAGTTCAATTCAGTGCATATCGTCCAAAGAATTGCTCTAAATAAAAGCAGGCCGATGTTTGATCTTCTAAGAATAACTACGGTTTCTGAACTGATCGTTTCGGTTGATCCTACGATCATCCAGGATGATATGATTGAACAACTAATCCTTAATTGCTTTCCTTAATTATTAGATTAATTTAGGCATATTCGTACTACATCATCTAGGATGATGTCTAAAAATAAAAGTACCTAAATAGATTTAGCAGCAGATTCTTTTTTTTTGAGCCTATCGTTCTGGCCGATGATAACATCATCCGGGATGATGTGCTTAATGGCTGCTGCCTTAACAAGGATGTCATAATTAGGGTTCCTATTTTTAACAGATCATCCAGGACGATATTTAGATCATCCCAGATGATGTGATCAAAAATAAAAACTCTAAAACAGTCAAAAATTTTCCCTCAAGTGTGTGTGCACAAGGTTACTTAGCATCAGAAATCACATCATCTACAATTGACTCAAGAAAAGGTAAAAGAATATAAATTATCTTAGACCTAGTCTAGCCAATCTTAAATTGGTTCAAATTGAAGATGATTTGTGGACCTGAAATGTTAGTAGGCAAGGCAGTTGTAGAGAAACAGAAGTGTTTGCTATCATCAAATTTATATTCCCTTAAAACAGATTCACAACAATCCCCCTTTTTTGATGATGGAAAACAATCAAACAATCAAAACTAAATAGAATGAAAACAAGTCAAACACTACTCCCCCTTTTGACATCACAAAAAAGGAGGAAAAAACCAGAAAAGAAAAAGGAAAAAAGAAGTAAAGCAAAGTTTTTTTTAATCAAAGCATAAATATGACAATGTCTCCATGTGATTGATTTTAAAGACTTGTAAGACCAATGAGTTAACATCATCAAAAATTTAAAATTGGTAAAATATCCGATCTAGTTAACCCTAGTTCGGACTTCTCTCAGGGCAAAATCATCTTTTGAAAATAAAAAACCTAACTCAAAAAAACTAATTTGATAAGAAAAAGAGATTCGTTCAAGACTTGGTTTCAGAAAAAATATCTTCTAGAATAATGTATCGAAGTAATTTTTCACAATTGCAAAATTTGAAATCAAGCCTTTGAAAATATCAAGTGACACATGAATTCTTCTAAGTTTTAAAAGTTTGAAAGAGAAGAGAACTCGCTTGGTGGGTTCATTTTATGGCTCTTATCAATTGAATGGTGCACTTTGTACTTCTTTTAATTTTTGATATATTTTGTTATAATTCTTAAATTGGCATTATTACACATCTTTTGATTTGGCATAATTAGCCACTTTGTTTTTTTATTTTTGCAAGCTAGATCCCTTTTCAAAACTCTTAAATACTCTCAGTTGTGAGTATATTTTCTAGATATTAGAGAAGGAAACCTCGCTCTCTATTATAAGGAAGAGTAAACCACAAAACAGAATCAAAATCATATGATAAATGCAATGACAGGATGACGAGAAAACTTGAAAGTAATATAAAGACTTTGAATATTATAATATAAGATAGATTACTGTAGCAAGATATAAAAGATCCACAATCGCAAATCCGTATTAATTTAAGAGATAGGGCTTTTATTTAGAAAAAAAATTACACCACTAAAAGTGGTTAGAAGAAGAGAAACAATCAACGGTATTTTCTCTCTTTAATAGATTAAGAGATGTAAAAGTAGACTAAAAATTTTCAAAAAATAAAAATATGGCATAAAATATCATTTCAGTAGTGATAAAAAAAAAACTAAAATAATAGAAATAAAATAAAGAAGAGAAATAAAAACTAGTAAAAAGTAAAACAAGCAAAGTGAAACAAAATAAAAAAATAACAAAACAAAAAATTCAGAATTCAGTAAATAACAAGTTCATGTATTTATGTCAATCACACCCAATATGGTCATTAAGATGTTGAAAGTGTCAAAAGCTAGTGGTTTAGAAAAGATGTCAACCAATTAATTCTCAGTTGTCACATGGTGTAACTCAATGTCTCATTTGGTCATATAGTCTCGAATAAAGTGATTCTTTATATTAATGTGTTTGGTCCTTGAAAGTTGGATAGGATTCTTAGAGATATAGATGAAACTAGTGTTGTCATAAAGGATTGAAATTGTGCCTATAGATAATCCTAAATCCAGAATTTGTTGCTTCAATTAAAGGACTTGGGCCACAAAACTTTCTAAGGCAATGTACTCAGCTTCAGCAGTGAAAAGTGCAATAGAGTTTTGTTTTCTACTTGACGAGGAGACTAAAGACTATCCTATGAATTGGCAAGTTCTAGAAGTACTTTTTCTATCCACCCTACATCATGCAAAATTTTAATTAGAATATCCAAGAATTTCAAAAAAAGTGTAGTGCCTAGGATACTAAATTCTTAAGTTTTTGGTCCCCAAAAGATATCTAAAATTTCTCTTAACTGCATGCAGTGGGCTTAGGACTAATCTTGAAATCTAGCACAGAGATAGACACTAAACATTATATCAGGTAGACTAGCAGTTAGGTAAAGTAAAGATCCAATCATCCCTATATACCTTTTTTAATCAACAAATTTTCCATTTGAGTCCTTATCCATCTGAATATTAGAAATCATGGGAGTATTAATTAGCGGCTTTATCCATTTCAATATTTCTTAAAGATGCTCTCTTATGTACTTTGTTTGACGATAAATAAAGGTTCCATCATCATTAATTTTATTGTTAAGAACCTAAAAAAAGATTTGGATAACCTCATCTCATCATACTCATCTCAACCTCCATACTCATTATTATTAGAAAAACATCATCATATAGCTTTTTAATTAGAAGAGTGCAAAAAGTAATCATCAATATAGATGCTGAATATGAGTAACTCAATCTCCTACTTTCCTCAAAAAAAAGGTGGTGTCTACACATCCCTTAACAAAATCTCTCTTTAGTAAAATATGTACTAAGCCTCTCATACCAAGCTCTTGGTGCCTATTTTAATCTAATAATCCTTTATTTAATTGAAAAATTGAATTTGGAAATTAGGAACTCTTAAAACCTGGGTGCTCTACAAACACATCCTCTTTTATTACCCCATTAAAAAGGCACTCTTCACGTCCATTTAGTAAACGCTTAATCCCTTATAGCAGCAAAGGCTATTAAGCACTCTAATGGCTTCTATTCTAGCTACAGGGGGAAAATGTCTCCTTAAAATCATTCCCTTTTATTTGGTTGTACCTCTTAGCTACCATCTTGCCTTATCCTAATCCAACAGAATCATTCACTCTGAATCTTACTCTCAGACTCAAACATTGATCTATCTTCAACTACCTTTGGTCCCTTTGCTCTCTTTCAGATAAGGTCCCAACTTCCAAATACAACATTTCTGATATTTATATTTCAACTTTTATCTTTTGGTCTTTTTATTCCTCTTACATGGCTAAGATACAGAAATCATTAGATAAGGCTTGATTAATGTTTGTGGGTTTAGTCATTGAGATAAAGGCAGAGTGGTTTACTTTCTTTCTAAGTCTATGCCTAGTTCTAACACCTTCAGAAGGGTCTCCTAAGATCAATTCTTTAGGATGACTCAAAGAATTATCTCCAATCCCTAAGCAAGGTGTGTGTAGGTTCTACCATTTCCTCCAAATTTGTATTTAATTTCTACTCGTGTAATCTCACCTACACCTTTAATATTTTGTTGCTCTACACTCTTCTCCAAATTTTTAACTCCTTGGGTAATCTCTTCAGCAACATCTTCATCCTCAACACTTGACTCCTTAGGATCAGATTCATCAAACACTACAGGAGTAGTCTCTTCGACTACCAAAGTCCTCTTATTAAACACCCTAAAAGACTTCCCAATACTAGAATATCCTAAGAATTCTCCTTCATCAAATTTTGGGTCAAATTTTTCTATGTGTGACTTCCCATTATTTAGAATAAAAACCTTACAACCAAAGACATGAAGGTGGAAAAGGTTGGGTGTCCTACCCTTAAGGATCTCATATAGCATCTTATCAAATTTGGCTCTAACATTTACCCTATTCAACACATAACAAGTATGTTTACGCTATGCCCAAAAAGTATTTTAGAAAATTAACTACTATCCATGCTATGCTCTAGTGCCTCAACTTGGTCCCATTCTTCCTTTAACTACACCATTCTACTGAGGGGTCCTAGGAGCTGAGAAGTTGTGACTAATCCCTTTATCCTCATAAAAGTCTCCAAATCTTTCATTTTCAAACTCTCCCTCAGGGTCACTATGGATGGTCAAGATCTCACACCTAACGTTTTTCTAAATTCAAGTGGAGAAGGACCTAAACTCATCAAAAGACTCACTCTTATGTGACAAAAATTTAATCCAAGTGAACCTTGAGTAGTCATCAACAATCACAAATCCCTAGACTTTTCGCTCTAACCTGGTAGTGCTAATGGGTCCAAACAAATTCATGTGAAGGACTTCTAAAGGTCTAGAGGTACTAATGTTCTTAATGGAATAGAAAGAGGAATGGACTTGCTTCCCTAGTTAGCAGGCATCACAAAGGTGGTCTTTGGTGAATTTAAGATTTGGGACACCTCTAACTAGGTCATTTTGGGTCACTCTCCTAAGGGTTTTTATACTTGCATGACATAACCTCCCGTGCCACAATCATGAATCACCAATAGCAATTTTTAAGAAAAATGAAGCAGCACATTCAATATTATTTAAGTCAAGCATGGAAATATTGTTAATCCACTTTCCCTATAAATCAGTGTTGCTATTCAAGATAATAATGCATGTATTTGCCCAAAAATTTATGATGAAGCCCTTATCATAAAGCTGACTGATGCTTATCAAGTTAGTCCATCTGCATGCAAAACATTTTCAATGAAAAGGTTCTTGGAATTTATGATTATATCTGCTCCCACCACTTTCAAGGTGGTTTTGTGTCAAAGAGTAACCTTGCCTTGAGCCCTGGCCTCCAAAATAACAAATTGATCGGCATCTCCAGTCATGTGTCGTGAGCATCCGCTATCCAGGTACCATATGCTCTCACGAGGTCTTTGGTGAGAGTACACCTATAAAGTCATCAAATATTAGATTTAGGAACCCAAATAGGTTTGGGTCCCTTCTTATGAAAAGTAGAATGTAATGCATGTGTGTTATGATGTGAATCATGCAATTTGAGTCTCCATACCCAATGTTTACTATGATAAATAGTGCAAGTGTGTGAAATGTGTCCTAACATGTCACATGAAAAACATTTAACTCTAGGAAAAGGATTCACTAATCTATTTGTTTTATAATGCATCTTCCTAGGTTTGGCTTTAGATCAAGTGTGGATGTATTCCAATTTCTCTTAGGTGCGTATAATTTAGCTTTAAACCTCAAGTAAGCACTTTCTAAAATATTATTATCATAATTTAAATAGTGCTTCCTATGCTCGAATTCTTAGAAATAAGTTTTAAAATCAGATTAAAGTGAGGTGTAGGATGCTTTTAAAGAATCATGCTCAACAATCAATTCAGAATGATTTTTTATTTAATTCATCAAACTCATCAAGTAATGATATATGATTGCTATCTAGTTGAGTGTGCTCTTTACTTAAAATTTCATGCTCTTTTTACAAATTTGGAGGTTCTAATTTCATACTAGGATGAGTTTTCTTAAGTTTCCTATATGATGCATGAATGTTCACAAAAACTTCAAGTAATTGATTATAGGTTGGTTTACATACCTCTTCTTAATTAGATTGACAAAGATGATCAACCATTAAGCACAAGTTTGTTGTCTCCTCTTCAGCTTTAGTCTTAGGTGAGTTAGTTGTAGAAACCGCCCAGAAAGCCTTTTGGTACTACTTCTTTTCCTTATCTTTTCTAAACTTGGGTTTCTCCTCACCCTTCTCTTTGCTTGGTTGATCCTTAAGTGAAGGAAATTTTGCTTTGACATATCTAGGCTTTCGGCATTCAAAATGAATAACATCAAAAGAACTTTTTATAATTTTTGCTACTCTTACCTTTATACCATTTCTGATGGTACTTGTGATTCTTCCTTAGAAAGCTTTTAAATTATCTCATGATTAAAGCAACATCATCACTTTCAGACCCAGAAAATCAGTGTCCGTGTTGTTGGCCTTTAGCGCCATAGTTTTCTCCTTCTTTCGCTCACCTGCATCAAGTTATCTTTGGTTCTCCTTGCTCATAAGAAATGAGTGATCCAAGTAAGTTATTATAAAATAGTATTTAAATCTTTGGATTCAGTAATTACAGTGATCTTACCATTAAAGGAAGAAGGGAAACATCTAAAAAATTTATTCACTCTTTCATAGTTACTTAGCTCGCTTTCTAAAGCATGCAATGAGGTGATAATTTGAGTAAATCTAGAATACAGTAGAAATAAATTCAGTAGGTTTTATATGAAAAAGTTCATAGTCATGCAATAAAATATTTAACCTAGATTGTTTAGCTTCATCGGTTCCTTCATAAGTATTATACAATCTATCCCAAATTTTTTTACCAGTAGCACAATTTGAAACATGCACATAATCTTCTTATTTCAAAACAAAGAAAAAATATTTCAAGCATTTTGTATTAAGTTGCTCTAAATCCCATTCATTAAAAGTCCATTTAGTAAAAGGAAGTTTAGATTTAATGCCATAAATTTCTCGTGACGGAGGTGAATAACCTTCTTTAATAAGTATCCACATACGATAGTCAATTGATTGGAAAAATGTAGACAAGCAACTTTTCTAAAAATTAGAAGGAATATTATCAAACAAAGGTGGTCGTGTAATAAAATATCCTTCTGTAATATTATGATTACCAAAGTTAGCCATTGATCAAAATTCAAAAATTTTCAAAAACTAAATTTTATAAATCTCGCTCTTATACCAGTTGAAAGTTCGGCAAAGATGTTAAGCCCTAATGAACTAGTCATAAGGCTAACCAGGAGGGGGGCGGGGTGAGTTAGTTTTTTAAAAATTCTTTAAGTAAAAGTACAAACTTAAACATAAGTTCACCATAGAAATCAAAGTGCAGAAATAAAATGCAAAGTAGTAATAAAGAACACATAAATTTATAGTGGTTTGGTTAACTTGACCTATGTCCACTCCTGGAGCCTCTCCTCTTAGTATTACCCTAAACACAATGTCTCTCCTTTTGCCCCCACAGCAAGGCAGAGAAGCCTCTACAAAACTCCTTTCCAACAACCTCGATGAGGCAGAGAACCTAACTCCTTTTGCTTCCACCAGAAGCAGGCAGAGAACCTAACTCCTTTTACTTGCTCTTGAAGAAGATAGAGAACCTCAATTAGATGCTAAAGTAGACCTCTCTAGAACCCCCAAGGAATTAGGGATGATGACTGGAGAAGACAATGATGGATCCTTGCTTGGAGAAACCTTTCTGAATCCCTCATAAACTCCTCCTCACAAGATCCTCTCTCTCTCTCACTTACTCTCCCTCCCCTGTTGGCTCTCTCAGATCTGAATAGTAGTAAAAGATACTCTCTTAGGTAGAATAAGATGTCTTATATAGAGAGCTTCAGAATAGCTCTTAATTGAAACAAACAAACTTTATTTTATAGGATAATATAAATATCGTCATATACAATCAGTACAAATTTAGCTCAATCGACCAAGATGATTTAGGATGATCAGAAAGTTTTTTATTTATATTATCTAGAATGATAGGATATCATCCTATACGATTAGTACAAATCATTGAATATCATCCAAAAAATTAACCTAAATGGATGTCTAGATGATGTAAAAATAACATAATCATCTAGGCCGATCTCACGATCATCACAAAAATTAGTTCAATTCAGTACATATCATCCAGAGCATCGCCCTGAATAAAAGCAGGCTGATGTTTGATTGTCAAGGAACAACTAAGGTTTTTGAACAGATCATCCCCACCAATCCTGCGATCGTCCATGATGATATGATGGAGAAATCAAGCCATAATTACTTTCCTTAATTACCAAATTAATTTAGCATAATTATACTGCATCATCTTGGATGATGTCCTCGATGAAGTCTAAAAATAAAAGATGCCTAAATAGATCTAGTAGTAGATTCTTTTTGATTTGAGCTATCGTCCAGGCCGATGATAACATCGTCAAGGATGATATAATTAATGATGGTTGCCTTAACCTCGATGCCCTAATTAGGGTTTCTATTTTTAACGGATCGTCCAGACCAATGTTTAGATCGTCCTGGATGATGTGATCAAAAATAGAAAACTCTAAAATAGTCAGAAATTTTCCTCCAAGTATATGTGAGCAAGGTTACTTAGCATCAGGAACCACATCATTTATAATTGACTCAATAAAAGGTAAAAGATTACAAACTGACTTAGACCTAGTATACCCAATCTTGAGCTGGTTCAAATTGCAGTTTGATCTTGTGGACCCAAAATGTTAGTAGGCAAGGCAGTCATATAAAAATAGAAGTGTTTGCTATCATCAAAATTATATTCCCTAAAATCATATTTGCAACAACTTCTTTCGAGAGTCACCAAAGAATATAGACAGAGACAGAAAGGAAATAAGGCATGGAACTTACTAAGAGCTACCATGTGAATCGCTTAGACTACTTCTCCCTAACAAATAAGCTCTCCCTTTTATATTCCAAAGCTTTCCTTGATCCCTTCTTTAAGCTTCCCTCGAAACACTCAGCAGTCAAAGACTTGAAACAAGTGTAATTGGAGAGCTTAAATATAAGGCCTAATAGAAAAACCCTAAAATTTAATTCTATCAATACTAATTATACAAAATGATTCACGATTATACAGTATAATTAGTTTAAATAGCCCTGTTAGTACTATATAAAGAATAGGTGCTGTATGATTAGTTCAATAACTTAAGCTTATCATCTATAATAATTTCATAATCGACTTGTATGATTAGTTCAAAATGTATTAGATTATAATTCCATATTATTGGTCACAATAAAATATCATCCCATGCAAAGATCAGGACATATAGTGTAATTGGGTCCAATCTTCTTGTTCTATCTAACTAGATCAATTAATCCAAAACTATTTCTTGATCAGTTACGCCAAAATTGTTTCCTACATAAAAGATTAATTTAGGCAAGATTTAATTACATCGTATAGTATGATACCTATCGTACACTACAATTAGTATGAATTTTGAATTTTAAAATATTGTCCAAATTGTGATTGGCGGTTGGGATCTTAATTTCAAATGATTGTCTTGTACGATCTAGATCTTATAGTATGATTAGTTCAAATGCCTTTAATTATCTTAATAAGTCATTTTAATTTTTTTTTAAAAAAAATGATAATACAATATGATATGGATCATACAGTAAAATTAAAAACAATACATTTAATTTTCTCATTATCTCACTACCTTGAGTGTGTGTCTATGCATGATCACTAAGTTTGGCATCCACCAAAATATACGACAAGACTCAAGAAATATAAAAATAAATAAAATTAAAATTATAAACATTTCTAGATACTTAACCCTATTCTACCCAATTTTGAGTTAATCAATTTGCACAGTGTATGGAGGACCAAAAAAGTTAGTGCATAAGAAAACATATATGAAATAATAACATGAATATGATATAGTATAATAAAGAATCCAATAATATCTATTTTCATCAAAATCATAAGTCTCAGGTCCAAATTTAAAATATTAAACTATGAAAAATAATACAACAAACAAGCTAGAATTTATAATAGTTCTATTCTGTCTCACCTAGTCCCCTTCCCATAAACACACTTTCCAGTTTTGCACTAAAACTAATGTCTCTCCTTTTGCTACCACAGTAAGGTAGAGATGCCCTTATAAAATCTCTTCAACCAACCTGGTGCGATAGGGGACCTTACTCTTTTTAACCCTCCTAGTAAACGTTGAGAAACTGAAAACCTTTTTCTCCCTCTTGTAAATGTAAGAGAACCAAGAATTATTTTTCTCCCTCCTGGATATGGTAGAGAATCATGGACTAGTGCTATAAAATGTCTCTTTAGAACCACCAAAGGATCAAGGCAGAAGCTTGAAGAAGATAGGGAAGAACCTTGCTTGGAGTAATCTTATGAGTCCCTCACAACTCTCCCTTTATTCTCTTCCAAAGAACTCGTTAACCCCCTCTCTATACTATCTCTTATGACACTTAGAAGCAAGTATAAGTAAGAGTTTAAATAGAGAGTCTCTCAAAAAGCATTATATTTCAATATGCCGATTCTTATTGTCCAATATGATCCAAGATCATCTTATATGATTAGTTCAAAGCCTGTTAATACTCTACGAAGAGATAGAACCTATATAATTAATTTAAGGAGATGATTTGATTGTCCAGAATTATGAGAAAATTATTTAATACAATTTATGTAAAGGAATCTTTTTTGACAATATGATCTATATTTACCTGTACGATTAGTTTAAGAGTTTGTATTGATCATCTAGTACCATAGGCGTTGCTAAATTATCATCCAATTCATAGCTTCATTCTTACAAAACAAATTTAATCTTGTACTATTAGTTGAAAACTATGGCTATTCATCTTGGGTGATAGGTGATGATAAATTATCATCTCATGCATCAGTCAGGTCATATAATATGCTCATTACCAATCATCTTACATCTGATTGACACAAATTAACTATAATTACTACTATAATCATAGGATTAATTTAGGTATAATTGTTATATAACATAAAATATAATGCATATTGATAATACGGCAAGTCACAAATTTTTAATATTAAAATATTACCAAAATTATGATTGGCAGCTATTTTGTTGATTATAATTGATCATCCTCTATGATATGTATCATATAGTATGATGAGTATAATCAATCTTACTTATCACAAGTATCCAAATAAGGATATTTTTGGATAACTAATACTCCAACATGATATAGATTGTACTGTACAATTAGTTCATAAAACTTAAATTCTTCCTAACTCATTAATGCACCCCCTTGAATGTGTGTGTGCAAGTTTACTTAACTTTATGATCCAACAAAATACATAATTTACTCAAAAAAGATAAAAAGGGTTTAAAATACATACTTTAATCTTAGTCAACCAAATATTTAGCTGGTCTTGGTTGCAAGTGAGCCATGGACCTGAAATGTTAGTGACAGGGCAAAATTAGATATGTAATAAATTTAATTATCTAGACATAATATAGTTAGACATTCAATAATGTTTGCTATCATAAAAATTAAAGAACTTTAGTCCATCTTTGAAATAACCATCCTCTCCCCCCCCCCCCCCCCCCCCCCCCCCCCCCCCTTGATGATGACAAACATTATTGGTTTATGATTCAAGGGTATTTTGCTATTCCCTAAACTCCCCCTAACTAACTGATTTTTTTTTTAAATATAGGGGAGGTGTCATTTTTTTTTATTTTAAAATTAAAAATACCATACAATAACAAAACACATAAAATTAAATGACAAATATGTAGTTAATCATTTCAAAGAAAAATACAAGCTACCAACACTTGCTACTCCTCTTTTGACATCACAAAAAGAGGAGAAAATAACAACAAACAAATATGAAAAAAAAAATAGCAAAAGTAAAATGATCCAAAAATAAATAAAAAAATAAGAAAAGGATGGGTCATGATCAGGTGGAGGTGGGGGAGGTTGTGACTGAAAGTATTAGTGGATCAAGGAAAATTATTTCCAAGCCAGTCCATATACTGTTCATGATGTTGCTACTACTGGGCTATGTAATGATCAAAGCAAGCTAAGTCATTCTAATGTTATTGTTACTGCTCAACTATGTAGGAGTCAAAATGGAGCTCCCCCTGATCAAATCTTTGGACCAACATATCATACTGAGATTGCTGGTGGGTAAGAACAAGTGCTAGAATAGGTTCTCCCTCTTCTACTATATGCTATTTATTCACATAGTGAACATTATGACAATGATCAATATGAAGGACATGGAAGGAGCTATTGCTATAGTAGACTGGGAGGTAATTAGGTGGTGCAAGAAATTAGAAGTTGTACTTAGTTTGTAGGACATATGCAAAGAGATGTCCTAAGGCTAGATTAGGCTTTCTCTTATGGCGGGGATCTCTAAAGACGATCAAAATTTTAAGATAACGGATAATAAGATTGGCTATATTGAAATTAGTTTGAGCCATAATGAAATAGGTTGTAAGAGAATGACCAAAAGTAATGTTAATTCTATCATAAACTTTTGGAAGACATAGTTTCTAAGTATGTGCTTGATGAATCGGGCATCTTGAACAAAAGTGTTGACTTGGGCTATGTTGTATCTAACATTGACTTACCTAAGGGTTATTTTGGTAGGTATCCAGTATTAATTAAGATTTTTAGCCACAACGTGAATTTTTTCACTGGTAGTAGAAAGGGGTAGGTTGTCATGGAAGTCCTAGTAAGTTACTAGTCGATTATTAAGATAAAATTGAAGGGAAACACCCTCACTTTTGATTCTAAGGCTTACACAAAAAATCAAAAAATAGTTTAGAATTTAAAGGATATGCAAGACTAAGAATGAAAGTGAGTGTGGTATTAGTGAAAGTGGTAGTACTTGGAAGTTCAGATCGTCTTGTTTGATTATTTTGGAGGGAGTAATGCTAGCAGTCTTATATCTGTGATAGGCCTCTTCATTAGTGGCCTAGGAAATCTGGGATCTTTTGAGTGTTGGGAGGAACATCTCACAAGTGCTCGATAATGTTTTCCTTCAGCCATTTCCAAGATTAAGAGCTCAAGTGAGAAGGAAAGGTGTTTGGAAGAATTTGAGTGAAGAAAATATTAAAATTGGTTTATTTATATAAAATTAGCCAGATCATATAGTATGATCGTCAGATCATGACGGATGATAAAGTACAATTAATTCATCCAATCTGATCTAATCAAAAAGTCAAACTTATCATACAGTACGATCATAAATATACTAGATGATTAGAGAAAAGGCGTTCATCCCGAAGAGTCAGTCTTGATGATTGTTGACTAAATGGATTGTATAATATGAATAAGTGATTGTATAGTATGATATGATATTAAATATCATACCCACTGAATTCAATTCATCTAACGTCTATTGCCATGTGGATCATATAGTACGAAGTAGGTGTTTATATTGTATGATAACTTATGACTGATGAATATAAGCTGTTGGACACACTGTGATCAAATCTGTGATGATATTTATGAAGATCATATAGTACATTGTGTATCATAGTACAATTTGAGCAAAAATTAGGTACATAAATTGTTGATGAGGAAAGCTCTAAGAAGGAAAATAAATCAAAAGCACAATAAAAAGTAAAAATAAAAACATAATAGAAATCAAACAATCAAGAAAGTACACATCAAACATCATTTTTTTTTAATCGATCAATTGCAGGAAATGAAAATTTTATTTATGATTAGATTAAAAACATAATAAGAAATGCATTAACCATGCCAAAACAAGAAATGTTAGAAATTTGATACTTGTCAACCCTAGCTCATGATTCATACAGATTAAATTCTTTTTTAAAAAAATCTAATTCAAAAAATACCTTAGAAAGGAATTTTAATCTTTTCAAACTTCTTTTTAGAAATAAATCTAAGAGAATACTAAAAGTTTGTTAGGTATGTTAGGCCCCTTATGAATTAGCCCAAGGCTAACCAAGAGAGAGATGAATTGGAATTTTGAAGATCTTTAAATCAAAACTCAAACAAACCAAATCACCACAACGAAAATCAAAGTATGGAAGAAATAAATGCAGAAATAATAAAGGAAATAACACACCAGATTTATAGTGGTTCGGTAAAACCTTGATTTACATCCACGCCTTGGAGGCACCCTCTGAGTATTGCACAAAACTAAGTGTCTCTTCTTTAGCCCCTACAGCTAGGCGGAGAAGTCCTTAAAAAATCACTTCCACCTTCCCCGATGCGGCGGAGTAGCCGGGTCCTTTGACACCAAAGAGATGTTCTTCTTCTATGAACTTCCCTTAAGACAAGCCTTGAATCTGATGGTACTAAGGTGCAAGCTCGTCGAAGCAACCGAGTGAAATCCCCCTCCACACTCCCTTGAGTCACCCTCCAAGGATCTTCTTCCTCTCTCAAACTCCACCCTTTCCTCTCTCCCTTTCAAGTTCTCTCTTCAAGTTTCACCCAAAAGAACGAAGCTACAATGGATGCCAAAGATGCTTACAAAGTGCCTTGTCAAAGCTTAAATGGAAGATCTCAAAATTAGCTCATTAATGCAATTTATCGACTTTATCATCCAGGCCGATATGAATATGATACTGGCCGATCAGTACAAAATAAGCTCAATCAGTCAGGATGATCTGGGACAATCAAAATAAAAATGGTTACATCATCTAGGCTGATACAATATCATCCTGGCAGATTAGTTCAAATCTGAGCACATTCATTCTGATCATCGCCCTGAATAGAGTTTGGCCGATGTCAATTATCCAAGACATCGTGCTGGCCGATCCTGCGATCGGCTCGGCCGATGTGATCGTATCAATCAGTCTTAATTGCTTTCTAAAATTACCATATTAATTTAGGCCTAATTATGCTGCATCGTCCAGGCCGATGTTGAGATTGTCCTGGCCGATTTCCTAAAATAAAGAATACCTAAATTGATCATGGCGGCTGATTCTTTCTTAATTTAGCCTATCATCCTGTCTGATACAAGTTTCGTCCAGACCGAACGGCTTAATGATGGCTGCCTCAATGAGGATTATGCCCTAATTAGGGTTTCTATTTTTGAACTGATTATTCAAGCCGATATAAATATCACCCTAGATGATGTTACCAAAAATAATTAACTCTTAGGAGCAGTCAGAAATTCTTCTAAGGTGTGTGTGTGTGCAAAGTTACTTAGCATCAGGAGCCACAATAATTACAAAAGACTCAAGAAAAGAAAAAGGTATAAATTGACTCAGATCTAGTCTACCAAATCTTAAGCTGGTTCCAATAGAAGTCTGATTTTATGGACCTGAAAGGTCAGTAGATAAGATAGTCGTAGAGAAATAAGAGTGTTTGCTATCATCAAAATTATAAACCATGAAAATAGATTCATAACAATCTCCCCCTTTTTGATGATGGCAAACATTATTGGTTGAATTTGCAAAAGAGAAATCATGTTCTCCTAATCTCCACCTTACTAAAATAAACTTCTAAAAATAGGTGAGATCAGATCAAAAATTTTTGTTATTTTTATTTTTGAAAGATGAAAAAGGTACAAATATAATAATACGTTTCTCCCCCTTTGACATTATCAAAAAGAGAATGGGCAGAAAAAGTCTTGAAAAGAAAAAGTTACATCTTAATTTAAAAAAAAACTTAATAAGAAATATATTGACAACGCATAATCCAGTAGAGGTAAGAAATTCAAAAATTGATAATCCAAGCTCAAGTTTTTTTTAAAGGATCAAAAACTTTTTAATCCAATATCTAAATCAAGAAATAAATTAGAAAAAGAAACACTGATATTTTAAAAAAAACTCATTTCCTAAAATATATCTAATAGAAGATTAATGCACGATTTGTTGAATCAGGAATCGTGATTTTCAAACTCAAGTATCGAAAGTATCAAGGGTTTTCTTAACTTTACGAACTATAAGAATGGTAAGCATTTAAATTTTGTGGGGTCATTTTATGCCTCTTATCAAATTGTTGGCGCCCCGCGCATCTTTTGATTTTTGATACACATTATGTATCCTTTTTTTTTAAATTTGGCGTCATTATGCATCTTTTCTTTTTGGCATCATTGACCCATTTTTTTTTAGTATGCTACCTTTCTGAAGTCTTAAAAATAAAAGTAAATCCATTCTATTGACAAAATGAACTACTTGATTAAGAAAATTCTGAAGTGGATTCAACAACTTGCAAAAAGATTCTTATACGATAAATAAAATGTAGGGAAATGGAAAAAATCCAGTTTCAAAGTCTAATTTAAAATATGATGAATATTTTAAATCAAAAGTAGAATAACCTCTTTTAGGAAATACGTATTGAGAGTCAAAATCATGAGTTTTCTTCCTATGATTGTTTTTAGAGAAATCAATCACAACTAACATAAGAATTCAAGAAAAACAGGAGGTAGATTTTTTATTTTTTTTAAATTTTAATCCCTTTTTTTTAATTTTAAAAGGATGGTGAGAGTGTGTTGACAAAAAGGAAAAAGTAAAGAAAAAATTTAAAGAAGAAGAAAAAGAAAAGGAAAGAAAAAAAGATGAAAAAAAAAAGAATAAATCCAAAACAAAAAAAAACACTCGAAAAATATAAAAAAATAATAAAACATGCAAACAAAATAAAAAAAATACAAACAATGGTTTAAACATCATCTTGCTCCTGATCAGATGATTCAGAAGCTAAGTTTGCCCAAGAGTTTTTTGCTTTTTATTATTTGGCCATTTTAAAATTTGCTTTGCTTTTTCCTTTTCTTTTCCTAGAGGAGTTCTCAAATTAAGGCACTAATTTTTCATATGTCCATGTTTCCTACATCCAAAGAAAATAATGTCAGAAGTAATCTTAACATTCTTACCATTTTTACATTTATTCCACTTTTATTGAGGCTTATGCTTTGGTGAGCTTTTTAATTTTCTTGACAAGTCATTATTTTCGTTACCAATTAAGCCACTTTCCTCCATATTTTCAGCGTTTAGCAATATCATTTCACCTACATTTAAAAGTCTTTGACCCAAACTTTGCTCTTAGGCAATTAGTGAGTCATTAAATTATCAGTAAAATATTCATTCAAATTCTTTGATTCACAAATAACAACAACTTTAGCATCAAATTTATCAAGTAAACAATGAAGAATTTTATTGACTTTTCAAAGTTTGAAAACTCATTTCCTAAAGTATGTAATGATGTAACAATTTGAATAAATCTAGTATACATATCTAAGATTGTCTCATAAGATTTCATGCAAAATAGTTCATAATCATGCATTAAAACATTCAACTTGGATTGCTTGATTTCACTAATGCCTTCATATATGGTGTGTAATTTATCCCAAATTTCCTTACCAGTAGTGCACGTGAAAACGAACATAAAGTCTTCAAAATTTAAAGAACAAAAAAATAGTTTAATGATTTAGCATTTAATTAAGAATTGATTTTCTCTTCTCTACTCCATTGATTAAAAGGAATATCAATTTTGATCCCATCTAAAATATGAGATGGTATAGAATAACAAGTTAAAATCATATGGCACATTTGAAAATCAATTAATTGCAAAAAGGAAGACATGCGAATTTTCCAAAAACCAAATGTAATATTTTCAAACAAAGGTGTTCTGGTGATTGAATAACCTTCCACAATATTATGAATAAAAAAATTAGCCATGGATCAAAAATTTAAAAACTTTCAAAAACTTATTTTAAGAAACTCACTCTGATACCACTTGAAAGTTCATTAGAGATATTAGGCCCCTTATGGACTAGCCCAAGGCTAACCAAGAGAGAGGTGAGTTGGAATTTTGAAGATATTTAAATCAAAACTCAAACAGACCAAATCACCACAATGAAACTTAAAGTGCGAAAGAAATAAATGCAGAAATAATAAAGGAAAGAACACATCAGATTTATAGTAGTTCGGTCAAATCTTGACCTATGTCCACTCCTCGGAGGCACCCTCCGAGTATTGCACTAAACTAAGTGTCTCTCCTTTAGCCTCCATAGCTAGGCAGAGAAGCCCTTATAAAATCACTTCCACCTTCCCCAGATCCTTTGACACCAAAGAGATCTTCTTCTTCCACGAACTTCCCTCAAGACAAGCCTTGAATTCGACGGTATTAAGGTGCAAGCTCGTCAGAGCAACCGCGTGGAATCCCCCTTCACACTCCCTTAAGTCCCCCTCCAAGGATCTTCTCCCTCTCTCAAACTCCACCCTTTCCTCTCTCCCTTTCCAGCTCTCTCTTTAAGTTTCCCCCAAATGAATGAAGCTACAATGGCTTCCAAAGATGCTTACAAAGTGCCTTGTCAAAGCTTAAATAGAAGATCTCAAAATGAGCTCATTAATGCAATTTGCCGACTTTATCGTCCAGGTCGATATGAATATCATCCTGGCCGATCAGTACAAAATAAGCTCAATCAGTAGGGATGATTTGGGATGATCAGGAGAAAAATGGTTACATCGTCTAGGCTGATATAATATCATCCTGGCCAATTAGTTCAAATTCGAGCATATTCGTCCTGATCATCGCCCTGAATAGAGTCTGGCCAATGCTAATTGTCCAAGACATTATCCTGGCCAATCCTGCGATCGGCCTGGCTGATTGATCGTATCAATTAGCCTTAATTGCTTTCCAAAATTACTAGATTAATTTAGGCATAATTCTGTTGCATCATCCAGGCTGATGTTGAGATCATCCTGGCCGATGTACTAAAATAAAAAATACCAAAATTGATCATGGAGGCTAATTTTTTCTTAATTGAGCCTATCGTCCGGGCCGATACAAGTATCGTCCAGACCGATCGGCTTACAGATGGCTGCCTCAATGAGGATGATGCCCTCATTAAGGTTTATGTTTTTGAACCAATCATCCAGGCCGATATAAATATCATCCCGGATGATGTTACCAAAAATAATGAACTCTTAAGAGCAATAAAAATTCTTCCAAGGTGTGTGTGTGCAAAGTTACTTAGAATTAGGAGCCATAGCAATTACAAAAGACTCAAGAAAGGAATAAGGTACAAACTGACTCAGATCTAGTCTACCCAATCTTGAGTTGGTTCCAATAGAAGTCTGATATTGTGGACCTAAAATGTCAGTAGATAAGGTAGTCGTAGAGAAATAAGAGTGTTCGCTATCATTAAAATCATAAACCATGAAAATATATCTATAATAATAACTTTGTAAAGTGATGAATCATGAATCATGATTTTCAAAATAAAGTGACAAAGATATCAATTGGCACCTAGATTTTTCTAAGATGTAAAGAATTAAAAGAAATGGAAGCTAACTCATTATGGGCTCATTTTATGCATCTTTATCAATTTTTGGACCACTTTGCACATCTTTTGATATCGGATACACTTTGTACATCTTTCAATTTTTGTGTACATTTCACATCTTTTCTACTTTGGGCTAATTTTGTGCCTCTTTTCTTTTTGCAAACTTGCTTCCTTACAACATCTTTAAGGATTGTCAACTATGATATTATCTTCCAAATATGAGACATGAAGAAATCACCCTCATATATAAGGAAGAGTAAACCACACAAAAAAAATTGATACATATGATATAGATAAAAAAACTTGATTAAGAAATTTTAAATAGATTCATTGACTTGCAAAATTATTCATATGATATATAAGACTATAGAAAGATGAAACAGATCACCATTTATAGGTCTAATCTTTAACTTAAAATAGATTTCGATTCAAAAAGAAATTACACCACTAAAGAAGTTAGATGAAGAGGGATAATCATCAAATTTTCTTCCTTAACTATTTTAGTGGAGCCAATCATTGCTTACCAAAATATAAAGAAAGGTTCAACTACTAAAGTGAGTAGTGATCATATTCTTAAATTTTAAAAGAAATAAATAAATACATGCATAAAAAATAGAAAATACTGAAAGAGAAAACATAAAACAAAAACACAATAATTAGATTTCATATTTTAAAGTATCCTATTTCATGCATGAATATCTATGACACCAAATCTAGTTCTTAAGCTACTGAAGATTTTATAAGCTAATGGTTTTGTAAAGATATCTATAAGCTAATTTTTAGTGGCTATAAGATATCTCCTTTGGTGACATGGTACTAAAATGGTGTCTTATATCTATATGTTTGGTCATAGAGTGTTGGATTCGACTCTTCGAAGTACATGAAGCACTATTGTTATCACATAAGAATGGAATTGTGCCTAAAGGTAGTCCTAAATCCAAAATTAGTTGCTTTAACTGAAGAACCAGTGCCACATAACTTTCTAAGGCTATATATTTTTCTTCAATAGTGGACAGGGCTAGAGAGTTCTATTTTCTACTAGACCAAGAGACTATAGTTTGTCCTATGGATTTTCAAATTTGAGAAGCGCTTTTCCTAAAAATCATACATCCTATAAAGGTTGAATAAGAATATCTTATAATTTAAAAGGAGTTGTTATGTCTAGGATATCAAATTCTAATGCTTTGGGTTCCTAAGAGGTATCTAAGGATTCTCTTAATGATAATCAAGTGAGATTCTTTTGGATTAGCCTAAAATCTAGTATAGAGACAAACACTAAACATAATATCAGGTCTGCTAGTAGTCAAGTGAGGAAGTCAACACATTATAGGGAAATTATAAATTTTCAAAGCTAAGGGGTTATTCAATATTCACATCTTCTTTTTTTACCCTACTCAAAAAGGCACTTTTAACATCCATTTGATATAATTTGAACAAATCATAATATTGATTCAATACCTCTTGTGTGGCTAGGATAAAAAAATCATTAGATAGTGCTTTATTTGTTTTTTTTTTGTTCAATTACTGAGATAAAGGTAGATTAATTAAATTCTTTTTTATGTCCATGCCTATTACTAACACCTTCAGATCGGTCTCTTAAAAGATCAGTTCCTTAGGATGACTTAAAGAGTATCTCCAATCTCTAAGATGAAAATTTTTAGATTCTACCCTTTTTCAATATTTTTAGATTCTACTCCTTGGATGACTTCAACTACTTCTACTTCTTCTTCTACTTGAGAACCTCTAGAACTATTAGATTCTTCAAAAACTACATGAGAGGTCTTCTCTTCCAGCAATGTCTTTTTATTGGAAACTCTAGAAGATTTTTCAACATTTGAGTATCCTCAGAAAACTTCTTCATCCAAAAATATCCATGTGAAGGACTTCTAATGGTTTGCTAGTGTTAATATCCTTAATTGAGTGAAAGGAGGATTTAACTTATTTTCCTAACTGATAGGCATCACATTGGTGGTCCTTAGTGAAATTTAGTTTGGGTATGCCTCTTACTAAGTCCTTTTGGGTGATTTTTCTAGGATTTTTTATATTTGCATGACACAGTCTCCTATGCCATAATAAGGATTCATTAGTAATTTTTAGGCAAAGAGAAGTAGTAGATTCAATGCTATCAAATCAAGCATATTAACATTATTAATTCTTTTTCTTTGCAAAATAAAATTTCCATTTAAGCTTATCATGTAGCTAGTAGATAAAAATTTTATGTTGAAGCCTTTACCACAGAGTTGGCTAATGTTGAGAAAATTATGTTTTAAGCCATCTAATTGTATGGAATTTTTAATAATGAAATTTTTTGAGTTTCCTTTTATAATTGATCCAACCCCCTTCCTAGTGGTGTTATGTCCAAGTCTTACCTTACTTCTACCCTGGCCTCTGGCATGATGAATTACTTCACATCTCAAGTCATGTGCCCTGAACATCCACTATCCTAATACCATATGCTTTTATAGGGCCTTTTTTGAGAGCATCCCAACAAAGTCATCATGGATTAGATTTGGGAACACAAATATGTTTGGGTGGTACCTTATGGATTGATGGATGAAATACTTATATGCTATGTTTTAATTTATGCAGTTTTGGCCTCCATAAAAAATATATTTTATGGTAAACAGTGCAAGTGTGGGATATATGCCCTAGCATGCCACAAGAAAATCTCCTAACTCATGAGAATGGATTCAGTAATCAAATCGGATTAAACATTCACCTAGTTCAACAATATAATTAATATTACAATACACACATTACTTCTTCAATTAGAACACCAATAAATATATGGGGATGTGTGTGTGTGAGTTTGCATGAGCTATATTTAATATGAGATTAATGATTGAGCTCTAGGGTGAATTATGGTATGCTTAAGTATTCTTTGATATGTACTTTCCTTAAAATATGTAAGTGCATGTGTTGATCAAGTAATAATGTGATTGAGAGAGTGTTAATTCAACGAGGAAGTGTTCTATGAATATTCAAGTGAGCTAGTACTACCAAATACAACTAGATGTTTATCTTATGAATTGAAGATAAGGCTTATGTTTCTGTCACTATAGAGGGTTGTAGAAAAATAAAAGATACATGATAACAAAATATTTTGGACTATTGAAAAAAAATTACCAAAGTTTTTCTAATGAGAATCTTTATTATTAATGTGGATCAGATCAAATACATCTATAAATCACTCCCGTGCTTATAGGGATGTAAATGGAGGTTTATGGCCTTCATAAAAAGATTTAATATCCTTAAACCCTAGTAGGTTAAAAATATTATATATATAAATACACACATTTCATTCCAATACTCTAATTTATTCAAATATTTGTCTACTGAGGCAATATATCACTCTAGTTTTTAATTACATATATGGCTACTATATGCTTTAAATTAAGTTTTAGAGATATTGAAAACATCCATTTCTCATTAAAAGCACTAGAGTTTTTATTGGTGCAAACTTTGTATTCATATCTTTAGCCCAAAACTATGGAAAAAAGCAAATTAGATTTAATTACTTGTGTAAAAGAAAAAATACAAGAGTTAAGCTTGTTTTGATGTCAATTAGATAATACAAATGCACTATCCACATTCTCTTCTTCTCCAAATATCTTGTTGTTTATAATAGATAGGCTAATATTCCCAAATGTAGTATCCTACTCTCCCTTGCTCTCCCTTGGATTTTATTCTAATGGGTCACCATATTGTAAAAAGAAGTAAATAATAGAAATGTGACTAAGTTGATAGAGCTACAATCTAAAAATAACAAAAAATGATTTATACAAAAATAAATTCTGGTGTCACAATGGTTTATATGGTGGCGCTACCATGTTATCCAATGAATTAGTGTCTCGACACTACTGAGCATGTTCCACTGTAGTATTGTTCTAACTTAGCATGTTTAATGGTTGGTTTAATGGTTGAACCATTGCATCGCTTGGTTGATTCAATGGTTCCATCTTTCATAAACTACTATGCTATGGCGCTGTAAAACTTCAATATGTAATTTTGTGCTGCACCATTATAATGCTTAATTCTGACTATATCAAATTCCTAAGACCCTAGTGCTATGATTTGTTGATATGGCATCAAGGAATAGTGACACTGTGGTGCTGGTAGTTTAAGCATTGTGGTGTTCGCTAAAAACTTGAGAATTTTTTTTTTTCATTTTCTTGAGAATTTTTCATAGTATCAACTAAAAAAAAATTTATAAAAATTTTGAATAATAAAACAATATTAAATTTATTCTTTATAATTACTTCAAATAATACTATACAATCTAATCTTTTGTTTTTACATATTGTTGAATCTATATTTCTTAATTAAGGCAAATTAAAATTTAAAATGTTAAACTAATAGTATTATACGATCAAGTTTATATTTTACAAATATTAATTAAAATTACCTAATTTATTCCGATAAATTAAGTAATCAAATTAATCTAATGAAATTATAGATTGTACTGTATGATACAAATACCCTATAGTCTTATCCATTCAAGAGATTTTTTGGATGAATTTGGTTTGTCCAGTGCGATTTATGATTCAATTGAACAAAACATACTAAATAACTTATAATCATGCAAGATGATCTTTAATGTAATTAAATTAACTATATTGTATGATATATGCATAATATTTTATGATCATAAGCTGTTAAATTTAAAATTAGGGTTTTTGAGAGCCCAATTTATAAATGCTTTCTTATCTTATGGGAAAGATACTTTTGGCAGTCATGTAATATTTTCTTTTCTGTGAGAGCTTCGAGAGAGTCTAATTTAACTAGGGAGAAAGGTGGCTAGGTTCAGAGAGTAAGAGAGCCTTAAGGGAGTAAAGAGGTGTAAGAGGGATCACAAGGTTACCATGCTAGCCTATTCCTTGCATCCTTTGGTAGTGTTTTGGCAAAGCTCTTGAAGAGCAACACTTGAAAGAAAAATATTTCTTGTTAAAGACTCGCTAGCTCAGGAGGCTAGGGATTCGCCGTATTCCTTGGGTAGGAAGAAAAAATTGGGGAAACATCTTCATCGGAATGAGGAGTAACTTTCAAGGTTATTTTTTAAGACAAATATTTCAAAAGTTTTTATGAAAACTAATTCAACCCCCACTTTGTGTGCCATTTACACATTAAAATTACATCAAAGAATTTTAGATGCCCCTAAAGGTTTTAGGGAGAGGCATGTGGCATTAGATACATCTTCTTTAAGAAAATATTTGAGATCTTTGATCTTTGAAGCAACAATCTAAGAGTTAAAAGCTTTCTTATTCCATTTTAATTATACATGTATTAATGTTGCAAGAACTATATTGGAAGAATTATTTGTTTCCTCTTTATTTAATCTAGTAGAGCCTCT
Organism: Dendrobium nobile; assembly: GCA_022539455.1. Classification (NCBI taxonomy): domain Eukaryota; kingdom Viridiplantae; phylum Streptophyta; class Magnoliopsida; order Asparagales; family Orchidaceae; genus Dendrobium; species Dendrobium nobile. Next base: position 36,624,977 of record CM039724.1, on the reverse strand, counting down.
AATTTAACTTTAAATTAATTTAAAATATCAAAAGTTCTAAATTTTTATCAAGCCTTTTATCCATATAAATCATAAATCACAGTTCATATAGAATAACAAAAAGTTCAATTTAAAACAAACAAGAATCCATACAAACCTTTATGGTTACAAAATAATAAAATAAAATGTAAATAAAAAGAACCTACAACTCAAACTTTGATCAATCTCACTCTATTGGTCCTCTTCCTGAACCTAAAATTAATCATATCATAATAATGAGCTTACAAAGCCTAGTTGGTTACAATAACCTACCAAAGTAATCAATGCCTGTTAATTGAATCAATATGCTATGAATCAATCAATTAGTATGATCTATAAAAAAAGTCTATATGAATATTATAGTCAATCAATGAATAACATAATTAAAAAATGATAAGTAAATAATGACAATTTAAGAATCGTGTCACTAAAATCTATAAGAATTAAATCTATAGCTAAATATACATTGATGCTCCATTCAATTATTCTTTAATAATATTTTGTTAGTTTTCTTTTTCTTTTTCTTTTTTCAAGGATGCAATATCAATAGCATTAAAAAGGATAGGCCTAATACAAGCAACCAATACAATCACATTCCACCTTTAATAGATGAAGAAAAAGAGGAGAAATATTATCCATACTAGTATCATCCCAAAGAAAATACTACTAAGAGCAAGGTTAGTGAAAGTTTGTGAGGGGTGTTAAACCCTAAAGAACTAGTCTCGAGGCTAACCAAGAGGGGGGAGAATTGGATATTTAAAAAATTTCTTAACAAAAAAGAAAATCATTTTATAAATTTATGAAAAAATGATTTAAATTCACAATAAAAAGATAAATTAATATTTTCACCCAAGCAGTTTGTTACAAGTAAAATATATGCGGAGATACTAAAATGAAAGAACACACCAAAATTTATAGTAGTTCGATCAACCTGACCTATATCCACTCCTTGGAGACTCGCTCTACAAGTATTATAATAAACATAAGTGACTCTCCTTTTTCTTCCACAGTAAGGTGGAGAAGTCTATACAAATATTGTTTTACCTCCCTGTGCGGCCGAGAACCATGACTCTTTTAGAGGTAGAGAACCTCAACTTTAGTTTCACCCTCCTTGTGATAGTCAAAGAACCACAACTCTATTTTCACCCTCTACGTAATGATTAGTGAACCACGATCTGTGCTGAAGGACTTCTTTCCATGAAGCCACAGAGATTCCAGGCAGACGCTTGTAGGTACTTAGCAAGATCCTTTCTTGGAGCAACGTTGTGAATCCCCTCACAACTTCTCTCTCACAAAATTTGCCTCCTCTCACCAAACTTTTCTTCCTCTCTTCCTCAAGCTACCTCTCAATAAGACTAAGTAACAAAAGATTTCTAACAAGAGTGTTAGAAATCCATAAGTAGAGGGCTTCAAAAAAACCCCAATTTCCAAGCAATCCATCTTCTATTCATACAGTATGATATACGTATCATACGGTATGATTAGTTCAATTTAGACTCGTCGAGCAAGATCATTAAGATGAACTATTCAAATTTTATAATACATTGTACAATAAAATAAAAAATTATATATGATATGCAGAAAATCCTTCTATTCATTTGGGAGGATCTTTGGGATGGCCAACTTCACACACAAGTGATCGTCCAACACTGTGGACATCGTATGGTTCATGATTTTTGTTTGGTACGATCTAAGGGACAACAAATTTCATACACGGGTAATCATATAGTGAACTCTTTCATATAGTACGATCAATCACAATAACTCTTTATGATTTGATTGCTTTGTATTGATGGATTAATTAACAAAGATTTTAATTAGGGTGTTCAATATTATAATTAAGAAAGTTATAATCTTCTTTAACCTTTGACGGCTAGGGTTTTGACAAAGCATAACACTTCGTATAATACGATTTAAAAACATTCAATACGAATTTCTTTATATATTAGAAAACTAATATCATACAATATGAATTACTCAAAAAGAAAAACTCTCTCAAAAATATTTTTCTCTTTCCCCATGTATGTGTGCAAGGTTTCTTAGCAAAGATATCCACCCAATTACATGATATGACTAACAAGTTCCACACAAACCATGACATAACAGCAAAATACAAGTCTAAGAGATGCTCCAAACAATAGTTAATAATAGGAAATCTCAGACATATTGAGCTGGATACACCTGAACAAACAAATAAAACTAAAACCCTCCCCTTGGTATTAAAATGTGCAACCGAACCAAAAATAACATTAAAGAAGCTGCACTTTTAAACACCAGATAAAGCAGAGCATAACCAAATTCTAGGGTAAGTAAGAGAGTAGGGAAATAACATCAAGCTCAGGTGTGTAGTATCATATAAATCATGAAGCCAAAATAGCTGCCACTCAAATCTGATCTAATTCCAACCCATAATGTAAATAAAACTTGACCAAATACTGAGATAAAGATTCATATAATTATTGCAACACCCTAATAGGAACTAAAAAATCACCTTCCCCATAGCCAACCATACCCCAAACCGATCTAAGAAGAATAAACATGCAGAACCAGAGATACACATTGATAAGAAAATCCAAACACTGATCGTCTAGACCAAACTCCATAAAAATAGATATTCATAAAGATACAACCAGAAAAAACTCCATAACAAATGATATCCACCCCTCCCACCCCAACAAGGAAAATGATAAGATGAGCAACAATTAATAAAATGGCTATAATGGAAATAAGTCCAATCACTGTTAGATAAAGCCACCTCCGAAACACCACAAAATTTATAAAAATTGCAACCAGTTTTAACAAACTAAACATAAGCTTCCAAGAGTAGCGAATCATTCAAAGAAGAGAACCAAAACCACAACATGGCTGAAAAACATAAGCCAGGATTAATTTCTAATATAAGTGAAACCAATTTTATCTAATACAATAATACGTTTTAAATTTGTCAACAAAATCAAGTAGGATAAATCAATAAGATATTATACACTACAATCGTAATTAGCTAACCAGTTAGCACAGGTATTCCCTTCTCTATATATGTGAGAAAAGTTAGCATTTAATAATATCAATAATTGCTTGATTTCCCTAATAAGATAAAACACCACAGGATTTCAAATTTTTTCATCAATGTCTTTTAAATAGTGAAGAAAATGCATAGTTTCAACCCCAATCAAAATGTTACTAATACAAAAAAGGCATAATTTTAAACCATTTAGGATAGCAAAAAATTCAATAAAAATAATAGAACATCTTGAAAGAGGACTAGCATAAGTTATAATGAAATTACCCTAAAAATCTCTAATAATGCCACCACAACCATAAGCATTATCTTTGAAAGACCCATCACAAATGAGTTTAAAAGTATTGTAAGATTGTTTTTTATTAATTAAAAAGTTTTGGGCCATTAGTAACTTGCATATCATTAAGGACAATCCTAAGATCTTTAGCAATAAAATTAAACCCACTAAATTTTTTGGTAGACAAAAGATGCACATTAAAAAGATTATTTTGAGCAAACCATAGATACCAAAAAATTAGGGAAGGAACAAGATTCCTAATATAAGTTTTAAGATATCTTTGATGCTAATATTACCAAAAAAACGATTAAACTTGAAAATGTCATCAAAATATATCCAAATTTATGAGGCAATAGGACTAGAGATAAATACATGATGCGTGTTTTCTATTTGATAACAACATTGACATCTTGAAGGTAAAATAAAACCTCATTTAATTAAATTATCATCTTTAGGAACATATTTATGTAAAACTTTCTAAGTAAAAATAACAACAGTAGTCGGGATACTTTTCTACCATAACATAAAAATTTTTTTCCAAAAGGTGGTATATATATAATAGTTAGCATTGAACATTATGATTAGAGTTTATTCAATTAGGATTTTTCATGCATTAATTTTGTTAAATTAAGATCCATACATGCTAAAATGCATCTTAATCTAAATTCTCTTAAGCTTTAAATTGCTTGGAGTTTAATAATTTTTTTTACTGGTATAAGTTCATGTATTGGTCCACTTAACATTGAAACTTGCATAAATGTTGATGTTAGAATATCATAGAATTTCATAATCTTCATGTTTTTGAGTCCACAATAATTGATATGATTATGAGCATATGAAAAATTTCCATAAATGTAACTTTGCTTTTTGATTTTTTAAATATTGGAATATATATATATATATATATATATATATATATATATATATATATATATATAGTGGATGGCATAAATTTAAAATTCTATGCATTTAATTAAACATTAATCTGGAATCATTTTCTTTAAATGGATGAAGTATTAAATATGTTTTATTTTTCTTTCAATTTGACTTGAGAAGCATTTTTTTTGTTTTCACTACTTTAAATTATATACATTTTAATTATAACAAAATCTTAATCTCTAGTGACATAGTAAATTCTATTATATCATTCTGCATTGATGAAAATTGGAAACCCTTGTCATGACCCAACACATTGGATAGTATTTATATCCTCTTGATTATCTGACATTTAGTTGAACCAATTATGACTATATTTCTTTGTGTCATTTGTGAGGAATAAATGGAGCTTTTTGGACAATAGGTTTGCAAACTTTCAGTTGCCTATCTTTTATCCAAGTAGACGTATTACGACTAAAATACACTAGATGAGCTCTAGTGAGCCAAGATTTATAAACTTAGATGGCCAAAGTAAGCAAGCCTTAATTGAATATGATTGACAATCCCCCAAGCTTTAGGTCCTTGTAGAAATGCCACTTTTATTCTTTTACCCAATAGGCTATCATGTTTGTTGGCATATTCATTATTTCTAGTTTTAAGATTGCATAGATTTGATTATTTAACTTGGTGCACATTCCTATATGCAAGTTACTAGGTTGAAAACTCATGGACATTTAAGAAACTTGTTTATGCATCTCAAAATTTTACTTAAGTGTACTAAACAGATGTAAATGAAATAATTTAAAAAAAAAATTGTATAAAACATAAACAATACAATTAAATTTAAACCAAATGTTATAAGATTGAATAAATTAACATGTAAATGACCGAAACATGATCTTAAGAAAAGAAATATGTATACAAAATTATTGGGCTTAGAACAAATCGTGATAAAATTTAAGCACATTATAGACCATAATAATAATGATTGTAATCTCTATAAAATAATATTTAATCTTTAACTTGAAATCCTAGTAAAACATACATATATATTGTAATCACATTGAAACCTAAGCTTAGCTAATCATATAAATTAAATCAATTGTTACAATCTAACCAAACATGAAATTTAAAATGGAATCAAAAACTTAAACTATTTCTAAAATTCAAACAAAAACTTATGATGAATAAGTGTTAAATCAAAGAAAAACATGATAGTCACATTAAAAACTTCAAAAAAAATTTTATTTAACAAAATGGAGCAAAAGTTTTAAATGAAAATTTGAATGAAAAATACAGTAAAAATGAAATTTAATCAAGTAAATTTAGCGAACATTAACTTAAATACATGCATGAAATAAACAACATTAATCAAACTCAAATCGAGTTAAAAGAAAACAAATTGAACCTAAAATTAAAGTTAAATTAAATCTAATTTAAACCAAAACAATCAAATTAAAGCACACATTAAAGTAAACTTAAAATAATAGGAGACAAAAACTTATTAAAAAAAATATAATAGAATAAGCATAGAACTAAATTGATAACCTAGAAACTAGAAAAATCATTAAAAAGCTATGAAAAAAACTAAAAATTTCTACAAAAAAATCTATATGGATATAAAATCATAAAGAATAATAAACTAAGCATCTAATTCAATTAACTACTCATTTTCACCCTCAAATTAAATGAATTGCCTAATTGGTCTAGAACTTAAAAATTCATTAAAATATAGAAAAATATTAAAATTAAATAAATCCTTATGAATTCACAAAATTATAAGGAACAATAGTATAAATTAAATAGAATAATACAGAAGACTAAAATAAAGCTTTATTTTATAAACACTTTAAAACTCCAAATATAAGATGCATAACATTAAAATTTAAACATAATCAAACCTTGGTCATCAAAATAAAATAAAATTAAAAAAGTAAAACTTAATGCCTGATAAGTTAACACTCACACTACCTATCACACACTTTAGTTTGTTTATTAGGCAAAAAATCTTAGCTTTATATTAAGAGCATTACTGTGGTGATGCACTTTTGTTGATGTATTTGTTAATAAAAAAATTTTAATAATACTCGTGAATGTGTGTAAATGAATTAGATGGTTGAATGCCTTTGTTTTTGTGCTAATGTGATTCTATGATGGATATTTAGATTGTCCTAGGTTATGAACAATCTGAAAGTTTTTTTTTTGTGCTTGTGAATGGCTTAAAAGGGGGACTAATATAAATAACTTTCATACTAATCCACTTTATTTAGGTTTTTTAAAAATTTTTCTAGCTCCCTTAAAAAAAGAATCATGACCAATAAATAGATTTATCTTGAAATGAGCAATTAGTTTTGCATTATGTGATGTGCATATGTTTGGAAATTTAATACAAACTATTTTATTTACCCTGTATGTAGTATAGAGAATCTTTTTTAAATGTAAATATAAATAAAATGTTAATGCCAAATGAAAATCATCATTTTAAAAGGAAAATGTGACCAAAAGAATCAGCCTCATACATGAAAAGCCTTTTGGAAACTTTTAAAAATTTATCATCACTAAAGAACTTGAAGAATTTTTTTTAAAAGAATGATATTAAATCTAGGTGTAAATTCTAGATTTTAATTTAAAAGCATTACCCAGATGCCTCTATAAATGATTGTAATTATGTAGAATTTTCCATATTGGACTTTTCTTCTACTTTGCTTTGCTACTTTTCATATATTGATGGTTAGGTGAATGTTATATTTATTATTTTTTGTGCTAAATAACTACCTACATTTTTATTTTAAATTATTTTGTGCTTGTTCTTTCACTGGATTTTTGCTAGGCTCTTAGAAAATTAATTTCTTCTACTTATAAGCAATTAAATTTAAGATTAAGTAACATAGAAATATAATTAGTTTAGAATGTAAACTAGAGTTTGACTGTGGTCCATTTCATTTAATAATCTGCTCCTTGCTTTAGCACCTTCCCACCTATGAGTTTGGACAAGCCACAAGGCTTATTAAGGTGCTTATTTTGACACATGTCATGCCCATTTTTTAAAGAAAAATCTATTTTCTCAACCATTTTAAAATTTTAAATCATTTTGATCTTTCATAGGTCAACAACCATGCATTATCTTAGAAATAAATTTAATTACTATTAGCATTAAGTGCATAACTACTGCTCATGAGCTTGGGATCATTTAGGATCTTTAGATGTTAGTTACAAATTTCATAATCAAGTAATAACTTACTATCACATATTTGCATATGACTAGACATCAAGATATTAAAATTTCATTAGTAGTATAGTTGGATTTCCAATCCAAGTGAGATGTATGTTTATAGGAGTTAAACATTTTTGCTCTTTGTTAGAATATTTTTAGGCTACTACCCTATAGTCCCCACCTTAGTTATAAGTTATAAGCCGATTGCACATTATAAGTTATCACCCTCTAGGTTTTAAGGCCGATTGCATGTCCTATCTCTCATTCTTTGAGTATAGAAAAATATAAATACTCTAATTTAAAATAAATTCACCTTGAAAATTTCATAATTCAATAATTCTTAATCCTAAACTTTGAAATTCCTAAATCTAATTATCACAACAAAAATCAAAAGTTTTCTTATGGGATGCCCATCTTGTAAGATGTAATTAACTATAAGAGCTTGCTCTTATAGAGAATAAATAACCCTATTTAAAATAAACTATACTCTTTTTACCTTCTAAATAAAGTGAAGGAAAATTCTAGAAAAAATCCCACCAAGGCAAAGCTTGTGATCTCTATAGAGACTCGAAGGCGATTTAGGGTTTGGTCTTTCATGCTCCTTCCTCGCTTCTGGCGTGGATTTTTTTTGGTTTTTTCTCTATGATTTCTTTCTTGTTGTTTGTTTCTTCTGTTTTGCAATTTGTTTTATGGTTTTTTGTTTTTGGTTTTCTATCTTTGGGAGATGAAGACTCTGTCGTCATCCATCTTCTTCATTTTTGGATGGAAAATCTTGGCCTTTTAAGGAGGTTTTTCCAGGCACTTATCTTCTTCTGCTAAGCTTCAATTGTGCAAACTTCTTTTAAAGTTTTTCCAATGTTAATATTTGATAATTATGTGGTTTTGCAGCTAGCCACTCCTTGTGCTCTCTCTTTGGTTGGGAAGTTTCTTCTTCTCCGTCCTAATATGGTTGTTATACATAATTTTTTTTTGTAAATCTAAAGCTTTTTGGCTCTTTTATATATCGGTTTGCTGGATCCATGCCATATTACGATTCAACTTAGTAATGATTTTGATTATAATCACTTTTTCTTAAGGAGATCATACTACATTCAAATGTGTCAAATGAGATTACTCAAATGGACACCAGATTTTGATGTGCGTGAGAAATCACCTATTGCCCCTGAGTGGATCTCCTACCCAAATCTAAGAATTAACTTCTTTAATTCTCAAATTTTATTTGGATTGGCTTCAATTTTTTGTAGGACTTTGTAAACAAACCAAGCTACGGCATCTATCTCTTATCCATTTGTAGCTCATGTTTCAGTTGAGTTAAACATTTTTAAAAAACATCATAATGAGATTTGGATTGGTTTAGAGTTGAATGGTTATTTCCAAAAAGTTGACATTGAAAATTTGACCATTTTTTGTTCTCATTGTAAGATGCATGGTCATGGGTTAACTGACTATTACAGTTTACATCCCCATCTCTGAAAGGAGAAGGAATCTTCTAAACAATATCATGGAAATACTGTCCCATCAGTTGATCATGATAATGTGATTCGTAATCTTGATGTGAATGAGAGTAATGCTCCTAAAGTGTACGATAATATTTAGGAATCAATACAACTTGCCATAGTTCATATTGAACCAGCTTCCACCAAAGTCAATGATCTTATTTGTGTTCAGGGAGAAAATCTTAGCTCTACTTCTTGTTTATCTCATGGTTGTCAAAATGTGGATGAGCAAATGTTGGCTACTACTACTAATCAAAATATTGCTTCATCTTCTATTATTAGTCCTTATGCTCTTAACAAAACGTGCATGATATGGACTTTATGATGCTAAAAAATAGTTGTTCTAATAAAGTGCCTACTCAATATATTATTAATGACTAGGAGGATGACCAAATATGTATGGTGGAAGGTAATGTTGGCTGTGACTTGAATAGTAAAACTAATATGGATGATGGCTCTATTTTTGAGGATGGTGAATTACCTCAGGAAGTGAGGTAGGTAGGTATGATCAATTATAGTAAGCTTCCTTTAAACTCTCATTATCATATTGATGCTTTTACTGATATTGAGGTTATAAATATTATGGCTAAATGTTTTGCTAGAGATAATAATGATACTAGTTATATCAAATTTCAAAAGTGGTAGGAAAAATAAGAACATCATTTTATAATCTCCTAGAACTACTTGTTTGCATACTTCTCATAAATCCTTTTTTTTATGTTTAATTCTATTATTTGGAATGTTATGGGCATTGGGTGTCCCTCTTCTAGGTTAAGAGTTAAGAACTTATGTTGTGTTTACAATGTTTCTATTCTTATTTTACTTAAACCTCTTATTTCCTCTGCTAAATTATTCGGTACTGCTAGATTTTTGGGTTTTAAGTACGCTATTTAGAATGTGGCCAATAAGATTTGGGTGTTATGGAAGGATCCTGATAGGATTGATGTTATCCAAGATTTCACTCAAGCATTTCATTATAATATTGAAGTTCTAAATTTATATTGTTATACCTCTTTTATTTATGCTGCGTCTTGACAAGAAATTATTATGAGAACAACGCAGCAACTTTATAGTATTTGTAACTTACCATGGCTTATAGGAGCTGATTTTAACACTATTTCTAATCCTTCTAAATGGATAGGGGGTTCTTCTCCCACCTATCACTCTATGGAGGATTTTAATAATATGATTATAGAATATAATTTAATTGACATTTGCATCTTTGGTAAAAAATTCACTTGGAATCGTGGTCATTTATGACAATGGTTAGATCGGGTGTTATTTAATGATTGTTGGCTTAACTCTTTTACTTCTATTACTGTTGAGCATCTTAGCAGGACTCTCTCTGATCATTTCCCCTTGTTAGTTAACCTTAAGACTAGGCATATTAATTCCTTCCCTCAATTTAGATTCTAGAATATGTGGTTACTTCATGACTCTCTTCTGGACTTGGTTCAAGAAAATTGGCAAGCCCCTTTACATCCAGATAACTCTATCTTTGGCAAGAGGTGATTTTGGTTCAAACTAAAAAGGCTTAAGAAAATTTTAAATTGGTGGAATCATAATATTTTCAAAATTCCTTTTACTAATATTTTGAATGCTGAGTAGAAAGTGAATTCTTTTGAGCGAAACTATTAATTAATTCCTTCTAATGTTAACTTCAGTTTATTAAAAGATGCTAAAGACTGCCTTTTTAAATTACAAGCTTAGGAGGAAGCTTTCTGGAAGTAAAAAGCAGTTGTGATTGTAAAACACCTTTCTAAAGGTGATAGTAATACCAAATATTTTAATGCTTTGCTTAAGAGAAAACATGCTAAAAAATTGCATTAATACAATTCATCGTGTTGATGGCTTTGTTACTGAGGATAGCTTAGAAATTACTAATTTGGCAGTTCAACATTTTCAAAAACATCTCAATAAGGATTTAAGTCTTGGTCATATTGATAACCCTTCTATTTCCCTAATCTTAATTCTCAAGAGGATAATGATTTACTTTCTAAACCTCCTTCCTTTGAGGAAGTTAAATATATTATTAATGGCATGAAGGAATGGCGACTCTGTGGCCAGGCCATATGGATTTACCACTAAGTTTATTCAGAAAGCCTATAATATTAATAGAAATGATCTTTATTATGCTATTAAGGATTTTTTACAGTTAATTCTATTCCTAAGTTTTTTAATTCTACTTATATTGTGCTTATTCCCCAAAACAACACTATTAGTGATTGCAATGACTTTCGACTTATTAGTCTCTGCACCTTCTTTAATAAATTGCTTTCTAAAATTCTTATGAGTCATTTAACTTCTATTTTGCCTAGAATTATTTCTTCTTTTCAAATAATTTTTGTTAAAGGGTGGGAAATTATTGATAATATTTTGTTGGCCCAAGAATTTTGTCAAGACATGGATGTTAGGGTTAGATGTGGCAACTTGATTTTCAAACTTGATATTTCCAAGGCTTATGATAACATTGATTAGAACTTTATTTACAATATTTTGCATCTATTTGGTTTTCATTCATTTTTTATCAATCCTATTAGAAATTGCATTGAGGGTTTTTATTTCTCAATTATTATTAATAGTAAAAGCAATGGTTTTTTTAAATCCTCACATGACATAAGACAGGGGGATCAGATCTCTCCTGCCCTCTTCATTATTACTATTGAGTTCTTATCTAGAGGTCATTCCAACCTTTTTGAGAATTCTCCTTGCCTTTATTTTAGATCGTTGGGTGATTTTCTATCTATCACTTATATATTGTGAATGATTTTAACATTTTATGAATGCTTCTATTAACATAATTAATAAACTTATGGGTTATTTTCATCAATTTGAAATAGTTAGTGGTCTTTCCCTAAATAGACAAAAGTGTTGCTTTATTGCCTCTAAGAAATTACCTAATGACCATATCTTGGCTATTAAATATTAACTGGTTTTGTGCATGGTCACTTATCTATTATTACCTTTTGGTGCCTCTTTTTAAAGGAAGAAAGAAAACTTTTCTTTTTGATAATTTAATTACTTTTGTATATAACAAGCCTTTATATTGGGATTCTAATTTTTTGAGCTTTTGGGTTAGATTAATTCTCATTAGATATGTCCTTGGCTCTTTATCTGTTTATATATTTCAAACTCATCTACCTACTCAAGCTATTTGTAACAGAATTGATAAATTTTTCAATAATTGTATGTAGAAAGGGGCTAGTAGTAATTCTAAAATTATATTGTCCTCTTGGGACAAGTGTTGTGGTGTTCTGGGAGAAGGGGCCTTAGGGTGTATGAGCATGAATGATTTGGCCTATTCTTTTTCTTTCAAATTGTGGTATAACTTTCGTGCTAAAATGAGCCTTTGGGTTAATTTAATGTTTTCTAAGTATTATGTGGGTAAACATCCGACTACTTATTATTTTAACCAAGGAGACTCTAAAGTGTAGCAGTGACTCTAAAGTGTGGTTGTTGTGCCCTTCATCTCTTGGGGGCTTGGTGGTGGTAACATTTTCTTTTGGCAAGATTATTGGTTGAGTGATCAATCATTTGATTCTATTATTAACTACTCTTCCATTGTAGATATTAAGGTGAATTCTTTCATTATTAATAATTGTTGGTGTTAGGAAAGTTGCTATTTGCATACTTTATATTCTTGCAACTTGTATAATATTGATGATTCCAAATATTATTGTTTTATGTGTTGTTATCTCCTAACATTTTTTGGAAGATTTGTTTTTGCTCTTGTGTGGACTAACATTTCAGGACAATCGAACTCCAGACAAACGAAGACTTCAAAATCAATTCATCATGAAATACTCTATGATTTGAAGCTTGTACTTTTCTTTGAAATAAACTTGAAAGAGAGTGAATATAAATTGAGTGAATTAAAATACACACACTTAAGGAGATCTTAAATATTTTGTACTGATCGTACGGGACGAATATAGTTCGTACGGGACGATCAGGTCAGTTATCTCCTCATAAAAAAAATGGAATGAATAGGAACTGAAGAAAAATATTTTTTCAAAGTTCTGATCGTCCAGGACGAAATAATTTCGTCCCAGGACGAAGGGAACCGACTATGACAATTCCTAGCAATATTCTGCAGTTTTTGAAACCGACCTTTGATATAATTGTTCGTACCGGACGAAATATTTTGTCCCGGGACAAACCTATTTCATCCTAGAACGAAATTGGTTCGTACTGATGCACAAATGGTTCGTACGGGACAGTTTTTTACACAGTTCGTCCGTACTAACTCAGGTTCGTACGGGAAGATCCAGTGCGCAAAAAAATATGATTTTAGCAATTTTTTGGATGATTTTTCTTGTCCTTTCTACATAAGGAGTCCTAGAAACTATTACAAGTACCTTTGGAATTGTTTTCTCTTGAGAGGGATCAATGAGTGTGAGTCTTTGGGAGAGATTGTAAGAGTGAAGAGTGAGAGATCAAGTGAGGGGTTTGTGAGGGATTCACAAGGTTACTTGAAGAAGAAGATCTCTTTGTTTATGCCTATCTCCTCTGAAGGCTCTCAATTGAAGTTCAACAACATCGGTCCGGTTCTCTGCCAACACTTGGAGAGTGTAAAAGGACGACAAAGTGTATCTTTGACAGTTATTGTGTCTTCGTTCATTTGGATAAAACTAGAAGAGAGAACTTGAAAGGGAGAGAGGAAACGGTGGAGTTTGAGAGGGAGAAGATCCTTGGAGGGTATTTCAAGGGAGTGTGGAGGGGATATTCACACGGTTGCTCCAGCAAACTTGCACCTCAGTACCATCGGATTCAAGGGTCGTCTTGAGGGAAGTTTTGGTGAGAAGAAGATTTCTTTGGTGTCAAAGAACCCGGCTACTCCGCCGCACCGGGGAAGGTGAAAGTGATTTTGTACAGGCTTCTCCGCCTTGCTGTGGGAGCAAAAGGAGAGTCACTTTATGGTATTAGTGCAATACTCGGAGGGTACCTCTGGGGAGTGGATGTAGGTCAAGGTTTGACCGAACCACTATAAATCTGGTGTGTTCTTTCTTATTTTTCTTCTGCATTTAATTTCATTGCAAGTTATTTACTCTGGTTGAAAAGTTCATTTTTTAAATATTAAATTTAACTTGTATTAATAATTAAAAGGTTTTCTAAAAATCCAAGAGTAGAAGTATAATTTTTAAATTACCAATTCAGCCCCCCTCTTGGTTAGCCTTCGGACATTTAACTTAGATTTAACAACCTATTCACTAGACTCAACAAGTGGTATCAGAGCTTTATTTCAAAATCATAAGTTTAGACTACTTTTTGAAAAATGAGTATGGCTAATTTTAGAAATCGTAAAATATTATAAGGATATTCGATTGTTAAACCACCTTTATTTAAAAATATTTCTTTTAATTTTTGGAAAATTCGAATGTCTACTTTCTTGCAATCAATAGATTATCGAATGTGGCATATGATTCAAAGTGGTTATTCTGTACCATCACGTATTATAGATGGAATCAAAATTGAGACCCCTTTTTCTGAATGGAGTAGAGTAGAAAAAGTTTATGCTAAATTAAATGCTAAATGTATGAATTATTTGTTCTGTGCTTTAAATTTGGAAGATTATATGAGAATCTCTATATGTACTACCGGCAAGGAAATTTGGGACAGTTTATGCATTGCATATGAAGGTACTAGTGAAGTCAAGCAATCTAAGTTGAATTTTTTGATGCATGGCCATGAACTCTTTAGCATGAAACCTTACGAGACGATCTTAGACATGTATACTAGGTTTATTCAAATTGTAGCATCATTGTATGCTTTAGGTAAAGAATTTTCAAACTTTGAAATAGTCAATAAAATTCTACGTTGTTTACTTGACAAGTTTGATGCCAAAGTTGTTGCTATTTGCGAATAAAAAAATTTAAATGAATATTCTATTGATAATTTGATTTGCTCACTCATTGCCTACGAGCAATGTTTGGGTCAAAGACTTTTGGATGCAGGTGAAATAATAATGCTAAAAGAGGAAGACATGGAGAAAAGTATCTTAGTTGGTGAGAAAAGCGATGACTTAACAAGCAAATTGAAAAGTCCACCAAAGCACAAGCATAAGCATCAACAAAAGTGGAATAAAGGTAAAAATGGTAAAAATGTTCAAATTTTTCAAATATTATTTGCTTTGGATGTAGGAAATCAGGACATCTAAAAAGTCAGTGTCCTAATTTGAGAACTCTTCCGGCTAAAGAAAAAGGTAAAGCTAAGCAAATTGTAAAAAGGGATAATAATGAAAAGCAAAAAATCTTCTGGGCAGATCTAGCTTCTAAATCATCAGACCAGGAGTAAAATGATGTTTAATTTTTTTGTTTATATATTTTTTTGTGCATGTTTTTTATTTGTTGTATTTTTTTTATTTTATGTGTTTTTCTATCTTTATTTTTTAGTGTTTTTGTATGATTTTGAAATATTTTCACATCTGATTCCATATTTTAGATCGATCGTGCAAATTTTTCTAAGTATTCTATTTGTATTAGACAAAAAAATTTTTTTTATTGTACGAATTCTGTAGCAAATTGATTGTTGATTTTGACTGATTGCGTTTTGTTTAATTTTTTCAATACATATCGTACTGTACAATCTCCTGATCGTCCTGGACGATTTGTAATACTTCTTCTGTACGCATATAAATGGATATACGGGTAAAATATTGAGAATGAATCTTTTTGTGAGACATTTGGAATGTGATATGAAGATTTTTATAGTTTATGTACTTGTCTTTTGTTTATTTCTTTAGATTTTTTGAATATTTAAGTGATTTTGTTCTGTGTTTGAAATGTTCGTTAGCCTATATGAAAAAACCCTTAAATTTTTTATCTTACAAGTGCTGTACTTTGAACTGCAACATAAAATTGAATTCATTAGAAAATCTAATTTTTCTAAATTTAAGTTGTGTTTATAACTTGATATTTATTAAGATTATCAATTTCATGTCTCTTATTTAGACTACATTAATTTTAATATTATTATTGCAATTGTGATATTTTCTTATTTTGTACTTTACTTATCAATTAATATTTATGCACTTAGAAAGATTTGAAATTTTAAATTATAGATTTTAGAAAGAATACAATTACTCTTGAAAATTGTACAAATGTATAAAAATCAAAAGAAATACGCAAAGATTCACAATGTGAAAAAGAGGCACAAAATAAGCTCAACAAGTAAAAAGATGCACAAAAATGTGCCACAAAATTAAAAAAGATGCGCAAAGCGCCACTTGTGGAAGTTATTTCTTTCCTTAAATTTTTAATCTCTTAATTCAAATTGATCTTATGTACATTTATATTACATATTGAAATATGAAATATAAAATTTTTATATCATCATTTTTACAATGATTTTCTCTATCTTAAATGTCTAAATATACTCATATTTTGATAAATTCTTTTTAGTTTCTATGTTATATCTCTTCTTAAATTCTATGAATTTTATGATTTGCCTAATGTTTTAATTTTATTTGTATACTATATGTCAATCACTTTAAAGGTTAAATTTTTAAATGATTTTCATATGTCTGCTTACATTTCTAGTCTTTTACTTCTTCACTTTTTGATGTTGTCAAAAAGGGGGAGAAATTATTTGTTGTGTCTTGTGTATTTGTGTCTTGTGTATTTTTATATTTTTTATTTGTTTTATCATATATTTTTGTATGTGTGTTTGATTGTTTTTGTTTTGTCTTTTGTGTTGTTTTGTGTTGTATAAAAATTTTTGAAAAATAATTTTTTTTTAATTCAAATGCCACCTTATTTTCATGAGTTCATCATTTCAGGGGGAGTTTAGGAGATTCTTAGAATTTCAAATTATACAAACAATAATTATTTTGCCATCATAAAAAAGGGAGAGATTGTTAGGAAAGTTGCTATTTGCATGTTTTACATTCTTGCAACTTATATAGTTTTGATGATTCCAAATATTGTTGTTTTATATGTTGTTATCTCCTAACATTTTTTGGAAGATTTGTTTTTGCTCTTGTGTGGACTAACATTTCAGGACAATCGAACTCCAGACAAACGAAGACTTCAAAATCAATTCATCATGAAATACTCTATGATTTGAAGCTTGTACTTTTCTTTGAAATAAACTTGAAAGGAAGTGATTGTAAATTGAGTGAATTAAAATACACACACTTAAGGAGATCTTAAATATTTTATACTGATCGTACGGGACGAACATAGTTCGTACGGGATGATCAGGTCAGTTATCTCCTCGTAAGAACAATGGAATGAATAACAACTGAAGAAAAATATTTTTTCTAAGATCTGATCGTCCAGGACGAAATAATTTCGTCCCAGGACGAAGGGAACCGACTATGGCAATTTCTAGCAATATTCTGCAGTTTTCAAAACCGACCTTTGATATAACTGTTCGTACCGGACGAAATATTTTATCCCGGGACGAACCTATTTCGTCCCAGGATGAAATTGGTTCGTACTGATGCACAAATGGTTCGTACGGGACAGTTTTTTACACAGTTCGTCCGTACTAACTCAGGTTCGTACGGGACGATCCAGTGCGCAGAAAAACATGATTTTAGCAATTTTTTGGACGGTTTTTCTTGTCTTTTCTATATAAGGAGTCCTAAAAACTATTACAAGTACCTTTGGAGTTGTTTTCTCTTGAGAGGGATCATTGAGTGTGAGTGTTTGGAGAGATTGTAAGAGTGAAGAGTGAGAGATCAAGTGAGGGGTTTGTGAGGAATTCACAAGGTTACTTGAAGAAGAAGATCTCTTTGTTTATGCCCATCTCCTCTGAAGGCTCTCAAGTGAAGTTCAACAACATCGGTCCGGTTCTCTGCCGACACTTGGAGAGTGTAAAAGGACGACAAAGTGTATCTTTGACAGTCATTGTGTCTTCGTTCTTTTGGATAAAACTAGAAGAGAGAACTTGAAAGGGAGAGAGGAAAGGGTGGAGTTTAAGAGGGAGAAGATCCTTGGAGGGGATATTCACACGGTTGCTCCGGCAAACTTGCACCTCAGTACCATCGGATTCAAGGGTCATCTTGAGGGAAGTTTTGGCGAGAAGAAGATCTCTTTGGTGTCAAAGAACCCGGCTACTCCGCCGCACCGGGGAAGGTAAAAGTGATTTTGTACAGGCTTCTCCGCCTTGCTGTGGGGGAAAAAGGAGAGTCACTTTGTGGTATTAGTGCAATACTCGGAGGGTACTTCCGGGGAGTGGACGTAGGTCAAGGTTTGACCGAATCACTATAAATCTGGTGTGTTCTTTCTTATTTTTCTTTCGCATTTAATTTCATTGCAAGTTGTTTACTCTGGTTGAAAATTTTATTTTTTAAACTTTAAATTTAACTTGCATTAATAATTAAAAAGATTTTCTAAAAATCCAAGAGTAGAAGTATAATTTTTAAATTACCAATTCACCCCCCCCCCCCCCCCCCCCCCCCCCTCAGTTAGCCTTGGGACATTTAACTTAGTTTTAACAACCTATTCACTAGACTCAACAGTTGGGACTATGAAAAGCTTGCTAATGTTATTCCTGACTATATTATTCAACAAATTTTGAACCTTCCCCTAAACATTGACTCTGATGATTTACTTCTTTGTGATTTGAACAAAGATGGTGGTTTTAGATTAAAGGATGTTTGGCATGCCTTTAGATCTAAGAAGGAGGTTACTAATATTTTCTTTATGCTTTGGCATAACACTATTCCTTCCACTGTGGCTATTTTTTTCCTGGAGAATTCTATATAAGTTCATTCCTACGGATGATAACTTAATTAAAATAGTTTTTATTTTTCTATACAAGTTCCAATGTTGTTATCATGTGTAGAATATGCATCATGTTTTTATCTCTATCCCTTTAGCTATTAAAACTTGGGCTCGCTTTGATGACATGTTTCAATTGAATTATTTTAATACTAAATTGCCTATGAATGCTTTACTTAATTCTTGGTTTATCAATACTAAAGGCCATATCAGAAATATCATTCCTTCTCTCATTTTGCTGCACTTACGGTTGGATAGGAATAATTTTCTTTTTAATGGAGTTTGTATGAATCATCATAGGGTTCTTCAAAATGTGAAAGATAAGGTTTTGGCTCTTTATTATTTTAAGATGCTCTCTGTCAAAAACTTAAAAAATTATCCTTTTGTTTTTTCTTCTTTAGGTCTTAAGTGGGAGGTTGATAATCCTTCCAATGAACCAAGGTTTATTTATTAGACAAAACCCCCTAATAAATTTTATAAGTTGAATGTGGGTAGTGCTATTATTGGGTCCTCTTTGGGTTGTGGTGGGGTTATCAGTGATAGTAATTGTAGTTCAATTATGGCTTTTGCTGGTCCTTTATAGCATTGTGATATGAATTATCTTGTCATCTCGCCTATTCTCCATGGCTTAAGATTATTTATTTCTCTTAACTTAACTTATATTGGTATTAAAGTGGATTCCAATTATAATTTTCATTTTTAAATTTAGATGCTGACAAGGTGTATAATCCTGCTATGTTTTATTTAGTGAGGGATATTAAGAACTTGTTGATTTTAATGAACTACTCTTTATAACATTTTTATAAGGAGGTAAATTCTTGTGCTACTTAGCTCGCCAATTGGGGTGTGGTTTGGATTATTTGTCTAATTTTGATGGCACTAACCTCCCTACTCCGCTGAAAGGGCTGTTAAGATTAGATCAAATTGGCGTGCCCTATGTTAGAATTTAATGTTTTTTATTGGCTGGAACCTGGCATTGTCTTCTCCTGCTGCTCTTTTTCCATTTAGGTTTCTACCTTGTGTCTCAATGTTAATTTGTGATTCCCAATATGCATGGGTTTTCTAGTCTTATTATGATTGTTTTTGGGGGCGCTAGTGTGGCTTTGTCCCGCAAGTTCCCTATTCTGCTGTTATATGGTTCTTTTCTTCTTGATGTTGTAGCCTTATTCCCTATATGTTTGGGGATGATGTTTCTTTCTTGAGGTTTTTCTTGGGTGTCTGGTCATGGCACTTGTGGAGCAGGCTTTAGTTCTTAGCCTTGTCGGTTGTGTGTTTTGTGGGGCCTGTGATGGAGATTATCTCTTGGATCCTATTTTCCTTGGTTTTTTTTAGTCTTAGTTGGTTGGGGTTTTACTATTCTGCCAGCTGGGTTTTGTCTTTGCTGGGCTATTCTTTCTCCTGGGGATGGTCCCTTACTGTGCTCTGTGTGTGTGTGTGTTTGCGGGGGGGGGGGGGGGGGGGGGGGGGGGGGGGGGGGGGGGGGGGGGGGGGGGGGGGGGGGGGGGGGGGGGGGGGGGGGGGGGGGGGGGGGGTTGTTACTCTATTCTATTTTTTGTTTCTTTACTAATTTGACCATTTGTATTTGTTGGAGTGGGTGGCTTGGTTGGTTTTATTTTTAGCTCTTCTAGTTGGGGGTTTCCTTTATTGTTGTGTGCTGGGAGCTTTGTTGTTCATTCCTGGTTGTATTCTTGCTTGTTGATTCTGAAGATTGTTGTCACTTCCTTTTATGGCTTAGGGGGCTTGAGGTACTAAGGATGTTTTCCTACCTATGAGATGGTGATTGTTCTTCTTCTTCATCTTCTGGTAGAGGTGGTTGTTAAGTGTTTTCAAGTTGTTAGTTGAACTCTGATTGTTTTGCCTTTTAATTTTACTAATGCCGATGTGGATATGTACTTGGATTATCATCCAATTATTTTTTGCTTATATTTGTGCTATGCCTATTTTGCCTATCAACCTTTTTTACAATAATTTTTTTGTACAGATGTTCAAAGTGGTGTCAATTGGGTACGGATTGTGGAGCTTCTTGCTATTTTTTATTCTGCTCCTCCTTTTCGGGTGCTCTTTTTTAAGCACCGTAGACGGTACATAGGGGTTCTTGTAATTTTTAGTTGGGAAATCGAGCTCTTAGGATTTTTTTTGTTTTCTTTTTGTAGCTCATTTGAGCATTAGCGAGCTTGAGTTCCCTTTAAGGAAAGTGTAATCCTTTTTTAATCAATGCATAGGCCTCTTTGAGTGTTTTCCCTAAGAAAAAATAAATACCTTCTAAATAAAGTTGGGGGAAAATCTTTTGGGAACACCAAACTAGAAATTCAAATTAACTAAATTTCTTATTTCTCATCATTAAACCCATGGAAAAAAGATATTTATAGCCCTTTGGCTAGTACGTCATGCTCTAGGATGTTTTTGATTATGAAAATAAATTTAACAGAATAGTTATTGTGATTAAATATACAGTTGAATTATATTTGAACCTCTTGGGATTATATGTTAATCCTAAAAAAATGTAATTATAATAATTAGGATGAAATTCATATTTTTGTATTTTAATCAACTGAAAAATAATAGTTTTATCTTTCTAGATAACATATTATTTATAATGATTTCCTTAATAACAATAATAAATATTTAAAATAATGTTAGATTTTTTTTTTTCCAGCATATTTTTCTGGCTACTCAACTAGAGATTATTCCACTTATCATCTTGGGTTCTTATAATTAAATTTGTAATCTTTAGTAGGCCTATAAACTCGTTGGCTCGAACTGCTCTTCTTTGTTGGATTTCTTGTCCATTTGACTGTTGGACAAGTGTTTCCAACATTGAATTCTAGGATCTCTTATTAACCTAGAGCTCGATATGTTAGTTATTAGAATTATTAACACTAACATAATAAGATAACTTTGAAATTCAAATTGTTAAAAACATTAAAATACTAATTTTAAATTCTCTTCTTTAATTTTTCATAAAGAAAGAAATAATAGTTAGTCTAATCAACTTAGTCTCTACAAAAA
Source organism: Dendrobium nobile (assembly GCA_022539455.1). NCBI lineage: Eukaryota > Viridiplantae > Streptophyta > Magnoliopsida > Asparagales > Orchidaceae > Dendrobium > Dendrobium nobile. The sequence continues at coordinate 36,603,340 of CM039724.1, read as the reverse complement.
AAGGTTCAATAAATATATAATAAAGGAGATCCGAATCTATTAAAAAAGGACACTTTCCTTGGCAAATATTGACGAACAAAAAGGACCATTCTCCAAGAATAGTGTATAAGGCCTTAGTTAAGGGTTATACCTCGTCCACTTTGTTGGATCATGTTAGATTACGCTCATGTTCATGTATCATTGCATCATCTATTAAGGATCATATGTAACAACCCACTAAAGGTGTCACTCTGACATTAGTAATTAGGGAGGAGAAAGAAGTGATAAATAAAAAGAAAAAAGAAATAAAATGGTGGTTAAAAATATTAAATTAAAAATAATAATAATAAAAAAAAAATTATTTCAATTTTAGCATCAATGAATATTTTATAAAAGATGATCATTTTATCACAACATCAATTAATAATGATGAATATGACATCCTTTTTAGAGAGTGATACCTCTAAATTTAACTTTCAAGGTAGTCTTGTCATGATATATTTTATAAATTTAGATGTCTAACTAAAAAATAATCTGAAATCACCTAGGGATAGTGAAAACCCTACAAAAATTTACTCTCCTCAAGAGATCGTGGAAATAGAATCTCTTAGTGGTAGGGTCTTTCCCTCTAGAACTAAAGCTGATGAGAAAGGAAATTAAGTAATTTTTAATATTATACCCACTCTTCATTTCAATAATCAAACCCTTCTTTAAATGTATTGGGTCTGTAATCCAATGCTCCAAAGATAGATTATAATGTTTTGGCTCATCTTCAAAGTTGCCAGCTATGTTGAGCAGTCATGTCATTTTCTCAAAAGAAATGAGAGTTCTTACTAAAGCACTTTTAATGTTCGAAATAGGTTGCATGAAATCTAGAATAAGTCCTAAGGGTTGGGATAAATTTTTGGAAAATATTAAATATTATTACTATTTCAGTGCAATTATAACGTTGGGTGTCCGAGAGCCTCAGCACTACTATAGTATGAAGTACCAAATAATGATATTGTAGCACTCTTAGATCTGACATTTTCATTTTTGAACTAGCACTACAGAACTTGGTGGTAACACATAATGTTATACCACTAATAGAACTTTAAATATTTTTTAAAACCACTATTCTATTACAACGTTTTAGATTGTAGGAGCCGCATAGAGAGAGAAGGAGAGTGATTTGGAGGCTTTCTAGAGAAAAACTTCATTTTAAGAAGCTTTAGCCCTTTTTTAGTCATCAGCCAAGTTGAGAAAGTTTTCCAAATCAAGGTTGGTCATATTATGCCATCTCAAGTTCCAAAAATGTAAAGTTTTCCCAAATTTTCTGATTAATCTTAGATTTTCCTTACTAAAAAATGAGTACAACTTTACACTAAAAAACTTTCACCGTGTTTCTTTTTATCTGATATAGAGATTAAGATTATTAATATTTTGAGTATTTTTTGAAAGTTCATAGTAAGCATTTTGGAATTTGTACTTTTTTAAATAAATAATAATATAGACTATAAAAAATAGAATTGTAGTAAGATTAAAGTCATATAATTATACTTTACATGATGTTTTGTAATTTGATTTTCCTTTGATATTATTAATTTGGCTCAATATGATTTTTTTGTTGCCTACTATTATAGTAAATAATGCACTTCTGATTTGAGCTAAAATTTATTTTAATTCTTACAATGTGATGAAATATATGCTTATGTGACTGAAAAATGTCTACTGGGAAATTTTAATGGGCTAGAATCCTTTGGAAATCTTTAAGTGATTGGGAATGAGAGATATAAGGTATACTTTGAGATTTTGTTCAGGATCAGGAATGTTCTTGTGTCTATAAAGCAAGTTCTTGTGGCAATAACGCCTTATTTTGGTGGTAAAAATGCCATGTTTTTGTGCTATATGCCTCGAAGGGGTCATAATTCTTTGGGATACTATCTAGGACATAAAATATATGATTTAACTTATTTTGTGTTATGAAGTTTTATTTATTTATCAATTTAGATTTACTATTAGAATTTAGATAACTATTATGCTCTTATTTCTTTACTTTTTTTTTTTGAGGAAATGCAGATATGCATTGATTATAAAGGAAAAGACAACCTAATACAAACTTGGAAAAGAAAACTCAAGATTCCTCTTTTAACAATAAAAAGGAACCTTATTGAAATAAAATTTGTTAGTTTAAACTTATTATAAATGATATGAGTCCCACTATTTCGTATTTTGAAACTGTTGAGATGCAGGGGATACCAAAGTATTAAACAACCCGAAGGTTGATTAGTATCCCAGAGTTCCCATCCAGTTAGAGAATATGACTTAGTAAAGATTCCATAATCACTTAAAACAAGTTTAAAATAACAAATAAGATAAAAAACAAAGCTAAAAAGGAAATTACAACTTATGACAACATCCCAGAAATTGCTTAAGAATATCATAAAAAGATATTCCATAAGCATTAACCAATCTCCAAAATCAGCAAAAAAAGATATCAATAATCCAATATTTACGAAAAGTAGCTCCATCTTCAAGTATCTTCCCTCTATGTTGATGTCAAAGGGAATACCATCTTGCATTTTATTGAGATAAAAGAGAAGAAGAACCTCTCTTGTTGTTCTTCACTTTGATTCCAGCCATCCTTCTTCTAGGAAGATCTTTCATCGGCTCTAATGCTTGTAGTTCTTTGAATAAAGAGTGATTAGAACTAGGGGACATGCTCTTCTTAAAAAGATTATTATCTTTTTTAAAAGTAGTTTTTTTAAAATTTAAAGATATATCTGAAGGAGGAGAGATATCTCTTAATAAGCAAACATCAGTTTTGAATTTAGGATCATTAGCTGATTTAATAATTGGATCAACATTAATGATAGACTCAACCATCAATTCAGTTAAGGGAGTTGCACTTATATCCTGAAAATCAGCAATTTTGAAATCAGGTTTGAATGCTCCCTGAATTTCAGCACTTTGATTTGAACCGGCAACATAAACGTCTTCCTTAGTAGCTTCCTCAATATCAGGATTTTTGAATTTAGAATTTGAATTCAAACTTCTGTTGAGATTAAGTACATTTCCTTCCACATCATCGAAAAAATGAATTGCTAAATTTAAAATTTGAATATCCTCCTGAACATCCGCAATTCTGAAATCAGGTTTGTATGCTCCCTGATTTTCTACACTTTGATTTGAACTAGCATCATAAACTACTCCCTTTGTAGCTTCCTCTATTTCAGGATTTTTGAATTCATAATTTGAATTCAAAATGCTGTTGAGATTCATTACATTTCCTTCCACATCAACAAGAAATCGAATTGCTGAATTGAAATTTTGAATTTCCTAAATTGGTTCAACAGTTTCAGCAATTATAGGAAAACCGTGAGAAATTTTAGCTCCTTGTCTCATATCTTCTTCTTCCTTATTTTCAGCAACCTCCTTCTCAGTCAAATGATCTTCAGTAAAAACTATACCAGTAATTCCGTCTCCTTCACCATTTGCTAAGGCAGCATCTATGACAACCTTGGATTTATCCATGGTAGAGACAACTTTAAACTGCTTTTTCTCATAATTAAACCTTCTTTTGTTTTTGAACTTCACATGCATCCAAGGTCCAAAATTATTAATCTCAGGTTTCAGAGAAATGATAGGAACCTCTTTAACCAAAGGAATTTGATTATGTGTTGAATTAGGACACACATAATCATTATGGCCAATTATACCACATTTGAAGCAAAATGCTGATAAATTTTCATACTCAAATTTCTGAAAAAATTTAACATGAACCCCTTCCACCCAAATTCCAGAGGGAAGTTTGGAATTCAAATTGACTCGAACGCAAGCTCTAGCGAATTCCCTTCTTCCCCTCTAAACATATTACCATCCAATAAAATTGGAGTTCCAATTCTAGAAATAATTCTAGTGATATTGGATTCATCCCAACAGTGAAGTGGCAAATGAGGAAGACAAACTCAAATAGGAGAAGATATACCATTCAAAGAATAAGGAGAGAAGGTAGGAAACCAAATGTCTAATCCTACCACAAAACCCTCTACAAACCAAGGACCTCCATTAAGAACTTCCTCCTTAGCTTCATGAGATTGAAATGAACATAGGATCCAATCTAGACCAAGCAATGTGATATGAAATCCTCCAAATTTAGACCATTGCTTTCTTAATTCAAAGAACACTTAGAAAAAGGATAATTTTTTCTAAGAATTTTAACAACCAAGGAATTGTTCAAGGTGTGAACATTAGATAATTCCTTTTCTTTGTCAAGAATGACAACATTTTCATCTCCCATATTATCATGAATATCACTTGATTTTACTTTAATGTGAGGTTTTTTAGTCGACACATTAGGGATATCCAATTTAGGAGAAGTAATTGGAATAACCATGTCCTTCTTCAAAATTTCAGCAAAACTCCCTTTTGAAGAAGATGCTTCCTTATCATTTGCTCCATCAAAGGAAGCCTCCAAAGGTTTAGACATATCAAAAACCAAAATAATTTCCTTCCCTTTGCCTGAAATCGGCAAAGGTTTTTCCCTAGCATTTAAGCCTCCCTCTTTAATGACTAGAGGGGATTCCAAAATCCGAAAAGAAGAGATTCGATTGAAGGAGACTCTACCTTTAGAATCCAACATGAATGGACTCGTGGTAGATAGAGAATATTTGGTGTTCCGGTCATCCTTAGATGACTGGCCACCATCTTCCATCTCCAACAATGCCACACGAATTCTTCAAGATCTTCTTCCAAATTCTTCCTAAATTTGTGGAGCTTCTCTCTCTACTTATTTATTTACTCAACAAAGGGATTTATTACACTATTTTTAAGTACAATTAAATATTCTAAAAATATTTAATAAAAGAACTTTTTGAAAATTTAGATCAATATTTATGGCCTACTGAGTTAATGTAGCGCACTGTGGTTTTGCCTTTGATTTTTTGAATCTTTAAAAGGGAAGGATTCTGTTGATTATTAATTCAGGGTTTGTTTTGAGTTTATAGTTTTTCTTTATTTTGATTTTTGTATAGTTATGACTAATTTTTAGATTCTTTGCTCTGTTATCTATTTATATAGTCATATATTATACTGTCAATCTTGTATATATCTTTTTGATGAAAAAGAAAATTGCATATGAGTTTATTTTTAGTGCTCTAGATGTTTTAGTAGCTCTGTAGTGTGTTGTTTATTTAAAATGAATATTGGAAGAGAGTTTAAAATATTCAAAAAATTAGATTTTAGGATTTATCTATCACAGCGCAACATTAGAGGACCTATCTCGTTGGGTTCAATTTTAATAAGATTTTCTTGTATCAAAGCCATAAATTTGGAACAAATCCTAAAATGGATTTATAGGAATTGATTTATATGTTACATGGGTTAATTTTGAGTCTATCTAGGTGATTCTTATTATTTATTTCATATGCATGTATGTTCAATTATATAAGATCTAGACATGATAGATGGGAGAAGTGCTAATTAGGAAGCTCCTTTATATAGTATGGCTCTAATAGTCAGTTCTGATACAATTTCATATTTTGCTAGTCTGATAGCCTAGATGATGGGTGTGGCACATAGTACGATTCTTGCTGTGAGATTTAATGATGTAGATCGACATCTACATATGTTTTTGACATTAAAACCACCGAGATTTGAGGGTGCTATTAACCTAGAGTGGATTAGTTAATGAGATTATAGTATACATTTGATGATATGCAATGTCCTCTTGAGAGGAAATCATCATTAGAAGTTTTTTTGTTAGATGGGGAGCAGAGCATTATTGGATGGGCTAGTAGGAGGAAAGATTGAAATATTTGATTAGCCAGGAGGAGTTCTTTGATGTGTTTCAAGCCTATTTTATACTAACTTCAACATGACAGCAGATGCAAAAAACTTTTCTGAGGTTGGTTTCAGCGAAGCAGGACTGTGATGTAATATAAGGCAGCGTTTACTATTTTTTTTATGATATGCTTCACAACTGACTAGCTCGCCCATTAAGAGACAATATAGATTTTTGAGAGAACTTCATGATATTTTTAGCTTGTTTAAAACCTTTTTAAACCTTAAATATCATACATGAACCTTTGAATAAACATTACATTGCTTATCTTGCCATGACCTAAGATCACTTCTAATAAGTTTTAAATATCATTTAGAGTGGATTAGTCCTAACACTAAGGCATGTCGAGCTTAGTTGACTAAGATAACCTAGGTTGAAAAAGCAAACCTTTAAACCTTGAATTCAATTCTTTGGCCTAAATCAAAGCCCAATAATCAATTAAGACCCTAAGGGTCAACCCTAGTTGACCAAACCCTTGGATCCACTTGGGCTAGCTTAAAGTTTGATGTAGGATGCTAATTATAGGTGAATTAACCTAGACACACCAAGAGAGGGGTTGACTTGTCAGTTTAAAAATTTTACTGTAAAACATAAACTTATGTTTTAACTATGGGATTTTTAATAACTTGGAAATAAAAATAATTTTCACCCAAATTAGGAAGCAAAATTTTGTAACAAGATTTTAATTATGATGATGATTGATATATTGAATCAATATTTAATTAACCACATAATTTCTATCATCTAATCCTTAGCAAAATAAAAAATATAGAAAAGTAAATTGCAAAAAATAAAAAACTAGAAAGAACACGACAAAAATTTTATAATAGTTCAATCAAAAAATGAACTACATTTACTCCCTGGAGTCCTCCACTTTGAGTAATTATACTAAACTTTAGTGTCTCTCCTTTAGCTTCCACTGCTAGGTGGAGAATCCCTTGTGAACTTAGTCTAGCAGAGAACCTTGACCTCCTTTTCCACCATCCTCATAAAAGCAGATAACCTAAATCTTCTTTTTCACCATCCCGATGAGAAAGAGAACCTTGACATCATTTTTCACCTTCCTGGTAATGGTAGAGAGCCTCATTGGTCTTTGAGCTAACAGTATTCTTCCCAGATTTACCCAAAAAACCTACCAAGAGACCTGGAGGAAAGAAGGAAATACACTTGCTAAGAGCAACCATGTGAACCCCTCACACTACTTTTTCCTCACATACAAGATCTCCCTTTCTTCTTCCCGAAGCTCTCCAATTTTCCTTCTCTAAGTATTTTATCTAGAACACTCAACACCCCAAGGATTTGAAACAAGTCTATTAAGAAAGATTAAATACAAGGCTTAATAATAATAATAACAACAATAATATCAAGCCTTTGTCCCACTACATGGGGTCGGCTACATATATCCTTTTTGACATTATGTCCTGTTAAAATTCAAATTCTCATTTATATCTAATAAAGAAACATCATTTCTAATATTTTCTAACCAAGTCTTTTTAGGTTTACCTCTACCATTCTTAACATAAGTTAAATCTAATACATATACTTTCCTAACTGGGTCATTGGAAGGCCTCCATTTAATGTGACCAAACCATCTAAGGTGAGTCTCTCTAATCTTATCTTCCACTGGAGCTACTCCAACATTTTCATATATATGCTCATTCTGTATCCTATCTCTAAAGGTAATGCCACTCATGCATCTAAGTATCCTAATCTATGCAACACTTAACTTAGTATTAAGCTTCTCTTGTAATGTCCAACGTTTGGCACCATAAAGTATTACAGGTCTCTCCACCATCTTATAAACTTTTCCTCAAGTTTGAGGGGAACTTTTCTATTACACAACAAGCCCGATGCATTCCTCCACTTCAACCATCCAACTTGAATTCTGCAGATAACATCAACATCTATTTCATCATCACTCTAAATAATAGATATAAGCTATCTAAAATGTGTACTTTGATTAATGACTTGATCGCCCGAAGTCATAATCCCCTCACTAGGTCTATTGCTACTAAAATTACACTCCATATTTTTCAGTTTTAGATCTTTTCAAGAGAAAACTTTTAGTCTCTAAGGTTAACCTCCATAATTCAAATTTAACTTAAACTGGCTCGCTAGTCTTATGAACAAGAAGAATATCATCTGCAAAAAGCATACACAAGTATATTCTCCTGCAAATGTCTAGTGAGAACATCCATGACAAAAGCAAAAAGATATGGGTTTAAGGCTGATCCTTAATGTAATGCAACTGAAACAGGAAAATACTTGGTCAAACCACCTTGTGTTTGAACACAAGTAATAGTTCCTACTTACATATCTCTAATGATCTGAATATAAGCGTTATTAACTCTTTTCTTTTCAAGAACTCTCCATAAAACTTCTTTTGGAACTTTATCATATGCTTTCTCTAAATTAATAAATATCATATGTAGATCCTCCTCATTCTCTCTATATTTCTCCATCAAAACCTCTCAATAAATGTATGGCTTCCATAGTAAACCTACCCGATACGAATCCAAATTGATTTTGACAAACATTAGTATCACGCAGCAACCTATGCTCGATAACTCGCTCCCATAGTTTTAAAGTAATGCACATTAATTTAATTCATCTATAATTCGCACACTCTTGTGCATCACCTTTATTTTTAAAAAGAGGAATTAATACACTCATTATCCACTCATCTGGAATTATTTTTGTCCTAAAAATAGTATTAAAAAGTTTAGTAAGCAAAGAAATATCATTGAAATACATGACTTCATAAGAAGCCAAAAAATTCAATTCCATCAACACTGATCATACAGTACGATCAAAGATCATATGGAACGATTAGTTATAATAACCCTATTATTCTTACACAAAGTGTAAGGCATTGTACGATCAATTTAGTTGGTTAATCTAATTGTTTGGTATGATATAAAGCATCATCTATTATAATTAGTTCAAATGACATGGATTATCATCCTGTACGATAGGTGATGATTAAATATTATCCTATGTAAAGATTGGGTCGTATAGTATGATTAGGTTCAATCATCTAATATGATCTAACTAAATCAATGAATTCAAATTTTTTTCTTAATTACATGATTTTTTAGGCAAAATTTAATTATATAATCTAATATGATACCCATCATACTACACAATTAACCAAAATTTTGAATTTTAAAATATTGCCTAATATATGATTAGTAGCTGAGAACTTAAATTTAGTTGATCATCGTTTATGATATGGATCATACGATATGATTTCTTCAAGTAGATTTAATTAAAATAATTATTCATTATAATTATTTTTGAATTGCTGATATTACAGTACGATATGAATCATATAATACTATTAGTTCAAAAAATATTAGTCCTAATTTTCTCACTATCTCACTCCCTTAAGTGTGTGTGTGTGCACGGTCACCAAGTTTAGTAACCACCAAAATACATGACATGGCTCAAGAAATGTAGAAATAAATAAAATCAAAAATAGAAAATCTTTAGGACACATAGCCATATTCTTCCCTTCATGAGTTGATCAATTTGCACAGTATATGATGGACCTGAAATGGTAGTGCAAGAATAGAACATTTATGAAGTAATAACAATAATAGGAGATAGTATAGTTAAGAATCTAATAATATTTGTTATCATCAAAACCACAAGACTCGGGTCTAGATTTATAACACTCTCCCCCTTTTTGATGATGGCAAATATTATTAGCTTTGATTTCAAATTAATTTTTGCTAAGTCCAAAGATTCCCCATATAAGTTGATTTTTTTTAAAATAGGGAGAGATTTTTTTTTGTTTTTTTATTTTAAAATTGAGGAAGAAAAGAATACAAAAATGAGTAAGAAAATAAATATAAAATAAGGAACTAATCATAACAAAGTAGTAAGTATAGACTATAAATAATAGGCTACTCCCCCTTTTGACATCACTAAAAAACTGAAACAACCAAACATGACACTAAAACCAAAATAATCATCATAATGAAAATAAAAAATAATAAATACCCAAAAAATAAAATAAGACACACTAAAAATAAGAAGGTCCCTAATCTGGTGGAGGTCGGAGTGTTGGTATTTGGAAAATATTATTAAATGGAAGAGAATTGCTCTCCTAAGTAAGCCATATAATTTTTTGATTGTTGGTGTTACTCTACTACATAGGTGTTGAAGTCATTCTCCCACATATCAAATCTCTAAAGTAGTGCATCGTATTCAGAGGTTTGTTAAGCAGGTGCTGGTGCTGCACCTCCATCTAACTCTGCTGGCTCATGGTCAACATAGTGAACATTTTGTGATGAGCACTATGAAGGATATGGAATGAGCTGTTTGAGTAGAAATTTTGAAGATGGTGAGGTTGTAAAGGGAATTAAAAATTACATTTAGATTTGAGAACAAAAGCAATGATGTGACCTAATGCAAGGTTGGGCTTCCATTTATGTCAAGGATTTGTAATAAAGGTAAGGATTTCAAGATATCAAATAATAAGATCAATTACATTAAAATTAAGTTCAGCCATAATAAAATATGTAGCGAGTCATAGAAGAGGTGTAATGTTTAATTTATCACCAGGTTTTTGAATGACTGAATTATGAATGATTGCTGAATGATTATGGCATCTTGAACTAAGGTGTTAACATGGGAATGAGATAGTTTACTCACATCTCCCTAAGAGTAGTGTTGACATGAATCTAATCATAGTCAGGGCGGAGAGGTGCTAATGGGTGAACTTTTTCTCCAATGGTAGAATATTTAGGAATTAGTTAAAGTGTTAGTAGAAAATTTCTACAAGCTTTCTATTGACATAAGAATGGAGGGCAGTGCCCTCATTGTTGATGTGAAGGCTTGCAAAAAAATTCAAAGAGGAGATCAGAGTTTAGTGGGTAGGGAAGAGTAAGGATGAATGGAGGGGAGGTGCGAACGAAGAGAGTGAGTTCCCATAAGTTTTAAAACTTCCTAAATTATGTTTTTAGGGGTTGTAATCTAGGTAGCCTTATAACATTGGCCTACTTCTTTAATGGCTGCTTCACCAAAGAAAGATCCATGAGATGTCGGGAGGAGCTTCCGATGAGAGCTCTTGATAGCTTTCCACTGGCCATTGTAAAGAGTAAGAACTTGGAGAGGAAAGAAGAAGGTTTGAAATGAGTTGAGTGAAGAAAAAACTCAATTCCCTCCCTTTATAAAGAAGTTGAACCAACCATATAGTCTGATGTGGTATCATATATTATGATTTAGTGCATCTAATTAAAATTGTTTGATCTATCAAAGAGTTAGTCTTATTGTATAGTACGATCAGAATTATAATAGATGATCCGTATGAGGATTATTGTCTTAAGGAGTGTCTTTATGATCGTTGACTAGTCAGATGGCATAATATAAATAGTTGTCCATACAGTACGATACAATGTTTAATATCATTCTGGCCAAATTCAATTCTCCCAACGCCTTATGCCACGTGTATTTTACAACACTAATTGGGTGTTCATATAATATGATCACTAATAATTGATTAATCTGAACTGTTTGATGAGTTATGAATAGTGATGTGATACTTTGTGAATATCATACAGTATAATGTGGGAATGTTTTTTAATGATATCAACAAAAATTTATAAAAGATAAGAAAAATAAAAAATTCACTAAAATGCCAGATTACAAACACAAATATTAATACACAAATGATAGTAAAATACATAAAATATTTAGGTTTCTAACTTTCAAATAACTTGATTCAAGCATGAATATATATAACACTTAGTGTAATTCTCAAGGTGTTAAATGTTTCAAAGGCAAGGGGTTTTATAAAGATATCTGCCTATTAATTTTTTGTAGCTATATGAATTAACTCTATATCCTCATAAGTTACATGATCCATAATGAGAGGAAGCATTATGTCTATGTGTTTGGTCTGAGAGTATTGAATTGGATTTTCATAAATACAAATGGCACTAGTGTTGTCACACGTAATAGGAATGGTGCCTATAGGCAATCTAAGATTTATGATTTATTTCTTTATCCATAAGTCTTGAGCAACAAGAGTTTATATGGTAATGTATTCTTTCGTAGTGGTGGATAGGGCTATTGAATTCTGCTTTCTACTAGATAAAGAAACTAATAATTAGCCTATGAATTGATAGTTTCATATCTAACCTACATCCTACAAAGTCAGAGTCTGATTATTCTATGATTTTAAAGGATGAGGAACATTTAGGACACCAGATACCTAGGTTTTGGGTTCCTAATAAGTTTTTAAGGATTCTCTTAATGGAAATCATATAAGATTAAATAAAATCTACCACAGAGATACATGTTAAACATAATATCAGGTCTATTGCAGTTAAAGAAATAAGTGATCCAATTATCCCTCTGTATTTTCTTTTGATCAACAGATATTCTTTTAGGATACTTTTTTAACTGAATAGTAGAGCTCATGGGAGTATTAATTGCCTCAGCATTATCCATCTCATATTTTTTAAGGATATTATTAATATATTTTGATTGGCTAAGAAAGGTTCCATCATCCCTTTCCTTCACACTAAATTCAATGAAATATGTAAGCTCTCCCATCATGCTCATCTAAAGCTTATTACTCATTATTTTTAAGAATTTATCACAAAGTTTTTATTTGTTGATCAAAATAGTATATCATCAATATAAATTTGAATAAAGAGAAAATCTTTTCCTTCTTTATTTAGGAGTACAATGGTGTCTACACTACCCTTAACATAGCTTATATCTAGATGGAATGTGTTTAGCCTTTCATAACTAGCTTTAGGTGCTTGTTTCAATCCATATAATGCCTTTTTTATTTAAATAAATGATTAGGAAATTAAGAATTCTCAAAACTTGGGCATTGCTAAACATACACATCTTCTTTAATCACTCCATTAGAAAGACACACTTAACGTCCATCCAATACAGCTTGAATCCTCTAAAGCAGGCAATGGTTAGTAGCACTCTGATATCTTCTAATCAAGTTATAGGGGTAAATGTCATATAGAAATAAATTTCTTAAATCTTATTGTACACCTTAGCTACTAGTCTAGCCTTATTGCTAACCACTTTACTATAGTCATTCATTTCATTCTTGAAAAACCACTTAGTTCCTATAACACTATAGGCTTTTGCTCTTCTAACGTGTTCCCATACATCAGTCCTAACAAATTGATTTTATTCATCTTGCAATACTAGGATCAAGAATTCATCAGCTAGGGCTTGATCCATATTGGTGTATTATACCATTGAGATAAATGTTGAATGTCTAACCTCATTTTTAATTCCATGCATAATTTTAACACCTTAAGATGGGACACCTAGGATAAGTTCTCTAGCTGAGTGGATGTGCATCATCATTCTCTAGGAAAAAGGTCCTAACATTCTACTCTATATCCTAGGTCAATGCATTTTATACCTTAGGTAATCTCTACTTCTTCTTCCTAAGCTATTCTTAAAGGTTTTATCTAATTCATCTAACACGATATGGGTTGACTCTTCTAATACCAAGGTACTCTTATTGAAAATCCTATAGGCTTTACCAAAATATGAATATAATAAGAAGACTATTTCATCATATTTAGGTTCAAACTACCATAGAGGTGATTTCCAATAATTTGGACAAAAAATCTATAACCAAAGAAATGCAAGTGTGACATGTTCAGTGTCCTACCCTTAAAAAGCTCATAAGTTATCTTATTTAGCTTGGATCTAACATTTACCCTGTTCAACATAAAACAAGAAGTATTTACTTCAGAAGCCTAAAAATTTCTAGGGAGAGAATATTCGACTAACATGGCCCTAACAACTTCAACTAATATTCTATTTTTTCTTTAGCTATTCCATTATGATGAGGAGTCCTAAGGGCCAAAAACTTAAGCTCTATCCCTATCTCCTGATAAAAGGTTTCAAACCTATCATTTTTAAACTCTCCACCATGATCACTATGAATGGTTGACATCTCATATCCTAATTTTCTCTGTATCCTTGTGAAGAAGGTACTATATTCCATAAATGATTTACTCTTTTGTGTTAGGAATTCAACCTAAGTGAATCTAGAATAATTATCAACAATGATAAAACCATATGTTTCCCTTCTAGGCTAGCGGTATGAACAAGTTCAAATAGATACATATTAAGAAATTATTGTGGCTTAGAGGTGCTGATGTCCTTGATTGAATGAAATGAATATTTAACTTATTTTCTTAATTGGCAGGCATCACATTGGTGGTCCTTAGTAAAATCTAACTTGGGTATGCCTCTAACTAAGTCTTTCTGGGTAATCTTCATAAGGGTCTTCATGTTTGCATGACATATCTACTATGTCGTAGCCAGGAATCATTAATAGTAGTTTTTAAGAATAAAGAATTAGAATATCTAATGCACTTTAAATCAAATATATAAACATTGTTAACTCTATTCCCTTCTAAAACAACCTTACATTCAAAATAATCATGCTACTTATGGATTAAAATTTAATATCAAAACCTTTGTCACACAATTGACAAATGCTGAGAAGATTATTCTTTAAAAAATCAAGAAGTAAAACATTCTAAATTATGAAATTTTTTAAGTTTCTAATTATACCTAAGCCCACCACTTTCCTTGTGTTGTTGTCTCATAGTGTGACCATGCTTCTTCACCTAGCCTCTAGTGTGATGAATTGCTTCAAATCTCCAATCATGTGCCCTAAGAATCTATTGTCCATGTAACACATGCTCTTACTAGGCTTTTGTGAGAGCACTCCTATAAAGTAAATTAGATATTAGATTTGGGAACCCATATAAGTTTGAGTTCCACCTTAGGCCTTGATGAATGACTTGTATGCATTTTATGCCGTGGTGCATGTGATTTGAGCCTCCACACTAGATGTGTCCTATGGTGTATTATGCATGTACGGGCTATTTGACCTAGCATTACATAAGAATTACACCTAACACCAAAGAAAGGAATCACTAATGTATGTGGGGTGTGGTGCCTTTTCTTAGGGGTGTATGATGCATACAAGGATGTGGGGTTATACCATTGTGCTAGTTTGGGAAGTTCTTTATTTTATTTACATGAGTCTTAAAAATTGATTGGCACTTTCAAGGATAGTAACTTCCAATTTTAATACATACTTAATATTACCTAGTTCATATGCTCATGTTTCTAATTTTTTGAATGAATCTTTTATCTCAATATGCTTTGCTTTTAAGAGTTCATATGCATTGGTTAGAATAGTATGGTTCTAATTTAATGCATCAAATTCATCAAGTAAAGACATGTGATTACTATCTAAAGTAGAATTCTCAACTATCAGACAATCATGTTTTTTTTATAAATTAGAAAAGTTACTGTTTAAGCTAGCATTCATCATTTTCGGCTTTCTATACTAATCTTAAAATTTTTAAGATATAATAAAAGTTCATCATAAGATAGTTGACTTACCTCAACTTGATCTGATTGATCAAGATTATCATTAGTCATAAGACACAGGTTTGTTACCCCCTCCTATGCTTCTTCTTCAAACGACTCTAAGGTGAAGTCATCCCAAAATGCTTTCAATGTTTATTTCTTCCCCTTTATGAACTTTGTCTTCTCTTCACCCATATCCTTGACTGGATGAGTTTTAATGCTAGGGAAGTCACTTCACATGTGGCATGGTTTCCTGCAATTAAAAAAATTATTTTAGATGACACTTTAAAATTACTACTATTTTTACCTTAGCTCCATTATTGTTGTTGATGAAGCTTTACTTTCTCTTCAAAAAATTCTTGAATTGATGAGTCACCAATTAAATTTTATCATCCTCGTTAGCATTAGAGCTACCACTATCTGAGTCATCTGCTTTTAAGGCCATAGTGTTCTCTTTTTTCTTGTCACCCATATCAAGTAACCTTTGATTCACACCTTACTCATAAGAAGTGAGCGAGCTAAGAAATTTATCAATCAAATACACATTTAAAACTTTGTATTTCAGAAATTCTAGTGGCCTTAGCATCGTAAGAACTAGGTAGGTAATGTAAAATATTATTAACTTTTTAGCATTTGAAAGTTTTCTACCAAATGCATGCTGGGATATTGCTATCTATGATCCTAGTGTATATTTCAAATATAGTCTCACTAGGTTTCATGCAAAATAGTTCATAATTATGTAGTTGAATGTTATACCTAAACTATTTGATTTCATCAGTTCCCTCATATGTGATACACAAAGTATATCCCATAGTACATGTAGACACTCTTACATAATCTGCAGATTTCAAAGCATAGAAAAAGCAATTCAAATATTTTGCATTCAATTGAGCAAGCCCACTATCCTCATGACACCATTCATTATATAGGGCATCATTTTTAACTCAATTAACTACTTGAGATGGATGTGAATAACCAGTTTGAATCATATTCCAAATTCTAAAATCAATTGATTCTAAAAATGTAAACATGCAAATTTTTCAAAAATCAATATGAATATTTTCAAACAGAGGTGGATGAGTTATAAAATAACATGCTATAGTACTCTTATAACCAAAATGTGTCATAAGATCTTTACATGGGAATTTTAAAATCATGAATTTCAAGACCTGCTCTGATACCAATTGAAAGTTAAATGCAGGACCTATGTGAACTACCCTAGGCACACAAAGAGGGGTGGGGGGGGGGGGGGGGGGGAGTAAATCGTTGGTTTTTAAAATCTTACTTTAAAACATAAACTTATGTTTTAACTTTGAGATTTTAAATAACTTAGAATTAACAATAATTATTACTAAAGAATAAGCAAAAATTTTCAACACGATTTTAATTACGATGATGAGAAATTGGCTAAATCAAAATATAATTAATTATATAATTTATATCATGAAATCCCTAGCAAAATATAAAATGCAGAAAAGTAAATTGAAAAAAAATAAAAAACTAAAAAGAACACACCAAAAATTTTATAGTGATTCAATCAAACAATGGCCAACATCCACTTCTCAAAGTCCTCTCTGAGTATTAAACTAAAATTTAGTGTCTCTCCATTATCCCACATGGCTTAGCGGAGAAGCTCTTAGAATCTTTTCACTAACCCAATGCGATAGAGAACATTGGCCTCTTTTTTCACCCTCCTGGAGAAGGCAAAGAAGATTGACCTCCTTTTTCACTCTCCTTCTGAAGGTAGAGAACCTCAATGATTTTCATGCTATAGTCTTATTCCAAGATCCACCCAAGAAACCCAGTAGTACACTAGGATGAAACAAGGTAAGACACTTACTCGAAGCAATCCTGTGAACCCCTCACACAACTTCTCCCTAAAAAACAAGCTCTCCCTTTTTTCTTCCCAAAGCTCTCCAAAGACTTAAAAAAGTCTATTAAGAGATATTAAATACAAGGATTCACAAAAAGCCTAAAAATTTAATTAGATCAACACTGATTATTCATTACAATATAATATCATATTGTATGATTAGTTGAAATAACCCTATTAGTACTATACAAAGTGTAAGGCATTATGCGATCAATTCATATGATTGATTTGATCATCTAGTGTGATATAAAGCAACATCTACTACAATTCATTCAAATAACATAGATTATCATCTCGTGCGATAGGCAATGATTCCTAATCATCCCATATAAAGATATGATCGTATAATACAACTGGGTCCAATCATCTAGTACAATTTATTTAAGCAATATTTAGTTATATCATCTAATATGATACCTATAGTACTTTACAATTAGGATAAATTATAACTTTTAAAATATTTCCTAAATTATGATTGGCAGCTGAGATCTTGATTTCAAATGATCATCATATACGATCTGGATCGTACAATATGATTAATCTAAATGACTTTGACTATCTCAATTAGCAATTTAATGATTTTTAGAATAACTGAATATATAGTATGATATTAATTATACAATACATTTAGTTCAAAAAATTATACCCCTAATACTTCACTATCTCACTCCCTTGTGTTGTGTGTGTTCACGGTCATGAAGTTTAGCATCCACCGAAATACATGATATGACTCAAGAAATATAGAAATAAATAAAAATAGAATTACATACTCTATATGACACTTAACCTAATTATACCCAGTCTTGAGCTGATCAATTTGCATAATGTATAGTTGACCTAAAATGTTAGTGCATAAGAAAAAATATATGTAATAATAAAAGTAAGAGGAGATAGCATAGTAAAGAAACCAATAATGTTTATTTCCATCAAAATCATAAAACTTGAGACTAGATTTGCAACACAAGCCATATGGCTTGACCTAAGTCATCAAAAGGGGTTTTCCTTCAGGCATTTCTAAACGTAAGCTAAATCAAGCAAATCCAAATTATGCATTAGGTGCCCCTAAGGCTTACACTCCAAACCATTCTAGTCAGGCCATGGCTTGACTTGGGTTAGCTAGTTTTTCTAACCTAATTTCTATAAACTAATAGTTTAAAGAAACACAAATCAGTGAGTTATTTTCAATCATAGATGTGACAAAAATAACAAAATATGAGCATTGCACTCCGCTCACCTCTAAACACTTAGCCTTAGTAACTATGGCTAGGTGGCAGCCTGAGGTGGTTGGAAATCCAAGAAATAGCCACTTAATTACCTTAGTTCACTCCTAAATTCTTTTATAATTACCCATGTAGGTTAAACTCCCTAGAATACTCGCTTGAACCACATTGGCCAATCCCCAATTAAATTTGTGGCTTGAGCTTCAAAAGATCTAATCAAATTCTAGGCTTTATTAAGTTACAAACAACCTATAAATACCCTTAATTCCTCTGAAGAATAGTAGAAACTTTCACTTCCAAAAAACTCCTTAGTGAGTCATCTTTACTTCCCTAGCCTTCCAGAAGCATCTAGCCTTTAGTTTCTATACATTCGAGTTAGCTCCAGTGAGCTTGGTTGGTTTCCTAAAACTAGTTCTTTAGGATGACTTTTATAACACTTCCATTCTCTAGGCAATATATTTTTTGTTCAAACCCTTTCTTCAAGATTTATATTTTAACTTCTTTGGGTAATTTCTTCAATGTATTCTTCTTCTAGCCTAGACCCTCTATAAATATTAGATTCATTAAAAACTACATGAGTGGTCTCCTCTACTTCCAATGTCCTTTTATTAAAAAACTATATAGGATTTGCTAGCACTTGAATATCCAAGAAAACTTCCTTCATTAGATTTAGGATCAAATTTTCCTAAAAGAGTTTTTTCACTATTACGAATGAACACTTTACATTTAAAGACATGTAGATGTGAGAGGTTAGGTGTTATACCCTTAAGAAGTTCTTAAGGGGCCATATTCAATTTATATCTAATGTTCACCCTATTCAGAACATAACTTATTATATTACTACTTTAGCCCAAAAATATTTGGAAGTGAATATTCAACCAAAATAACTCTAGTAGCTTCTACCAAAGTTTTGTCCTTTATTTCAATAACCCCATTATACTGAGGGGTCCTAGGAGTTGAAAAATTATGATCTATTCCTTAAACTTTACAAAAAACTTCAAATTTATTATTTTCAAATTCTCCATCGTGCTCATTATAAATTACAACAATTTCACCACCTACCTTTCTATGAATCCAAGTAACAAAATTTCTAAACTCATCAAATGAATCACTCTTATATGATACAAATCTAATCCAAGTAAACCTAGAATAATCATCAACAATCACATACCCAAAATCTTTCCCTCCTAAACTTATAGTGCTAATAAGTCCAAAGAGATTGGTGTGAAGGACTTCTAATGGTTTTCTAGTTCTAAGATATTTAATTGAATGAATGGAAGACTTGACTAGTTTCTCTAATTGACACACATCACAAATGTGATCCTTAGTGAAGTCTAATTTCGGTATACATCTAACAATTTTCTTTTAGGTAATCTTCCTAAGATTTTTTATGTTTGCATGATAAAGTTTTCAATGTCATAACCAAAATTCATTAGCAAAAGTTTTTAGATAAAAATATTAGAATATTTAATAAAATTTTAATCAAGCATGTAAATATTATTTACCTTATCTCCTTGCAACACATCAACTCCATTTTGGCTCATAATGCATCTTATATTCAAATTTTTTTTGTTAAAACCCTTCTCATAAAGTTTACTAATACTTAGCAAGTTATGTTTTAAGCCTTCTATCCATAACACATTTTCAATCAGAAAATTTTTCATCTTACCAATCTTATCTGAACCTACCAGTCTTCTAGTGGTATTATCTCTAAGTATCACTTTTCCTCTAGTTCTAACCTCGAGCAATATAAATTGATTTTTATCTCCAGTCATATATTTTAAACATCCACTCTCCATGTACAAAATACTCTCATGAGGGCTTTTATGAGAGTGTTTCTACAAAAGTATCAAACATTTGACTTGAAAACCTAAA
Organism: Dendrobium nobile; assembly: GCA_022539455.1. Classification (NCBI taxonomy): domain Eukaryota; kingdom Viridiplantae; phylum Streptophyta; class Magnoliopsida; order Asparagales; family Orchidaceae; genus Dendrobium; species Dendrobium nobile. The sequence goes on along the minus strand of CM039724.1, from coordinate 36,583,185 downwards.
TAAATTTGGGTTCACCTCGTAATAAAGATAAACAAGATGCATGTTTGATATATTATGATTGATGAATCTTAAGTCTCCATACTAAATGTGTTCTACTATAAATAGTGCAAGTGTGGGAAATATGCCCCAACATTCCACATGAAAAGCCCTTAACACCAGGAAAATGATTTACTAATATACATGAGTTATAAAATCTTTTCATATGTTTTGAACTTATATGCTTTTGGTTAGGATTATAAAATTGTTCAAATGTGTGAGTTTACTTTTTTTCCATAGAAGCTTTCAATTTTTTTTGAAGAGATGAATTTGTATTTTCTAAATCAAAGTTTTAATCTTCAATTCATTTTTCCTTTGATCATATTTACCCATAAATTCTTTAAAATTATTTTTAAGCTCAACATAAGATGTTTTCAATAGTTCATACTTCTTATTCGAAACATCAAATTCATCTAGCAAAAACATGTGATTGCTATCTATGGTTGCATGATCATTCCTACGATTTTCATGCTCTTTTTATAAATTCAAATACATGATATTAAGATTAGCATGCAATTTTTAAAGTTTCCTATATGCATTATGAATTTTCTCAGAAACATCAAATAATTCATTGTAGGATAGGTCACATACCTCCTCTTGATATGTATGATCAAGTTTATTTTCCATTAAGCATAAATTTGTAATCTCCTATTCTGCTTCTATTTCTTAAGAGTCTGAAGATGAGTCAGCCTAGAAAGCTCTTTGTGTTCCTTTCTCTTCCTTCCTAATATTAGTTTACTCAACTTTCTCCTTGTTAGAATTAGCTTTGAGATTAAGGCATTCACTCTTTATATGTTTGGGCTTTCTGAGTATTCATTAAAAATAACTTCATTACAAACTTTTGGATTCTTATTAAACTTACCTTTATTCCAATACTGATGTCTTCTTTACTTTTCTTAAGAAAACTATTGAATTGCTTAGTAATAAGTGTAATATCTTCTTCATCCTCTAGCATTGATTGATCACACTTTGGATTATAAACTTTTAAAGCTATGTTTCACTCTTTTCTTTTGTCCCTTGCATTGATCTGTCTTTGATTCACTCCTTACTCATAAGTAGTAAGTCATTCAAGTAGATTGTCAATAGAATATACATTCAGATCTTTAAACTCAATTATAGCAGTTATCTTTACATCATAAGTAGTAGGTAAACAACGTAAAATTCATTAATCTTTTTTTTGAATTTATAAGTTCTCTACCTAAAGCATATAATGAGGTAACAATATGAGTAAACCTTGTATATATATCAAAATTTGACTCATTTGTTTGCATGCAAAATAATTCATAGTCATTTAATAAAGTATTCAACCTAGATTATTTTTCCTCATTTATTCCTTCATAAGTTATGCAAAATCTATCTTAGGTTTCTTTTCTAATTTTGTATGTAGAAACACACATATAATCCTTAAATTTCAATGCACAAAAAAAATTCTTTAAACATTTTACATTTAATTGTGTTAATTCTATTTCTTCTAAAGTTCATTCAGTAAATAGTCTTTCTATTCTAATTCCATCATCAATTCAAGTAGGTCTAGTATAACCTTCATGTAAAAGTCAACTGATTTCCAACTGACTGTAGAAAGGTGGACATGCGAGTTTTCCAAAAATTAAAAGAAAAGTTATCAAATAAAGGTAGTCTACTGATCAAATATCCTTCAGCAATATTTTGGTTTCCAAATTTGTCAAGATCATTTTTTAAAGAGTAGAATAAGCCTTAATTTTTGAAATTGACTCTGATACCACTAGAAAGTTTGTGTAGGTTTTAGACCTTAAAGCACTATCCCAAGGCTAACTAAGAGGGGACGTGAATAGGTTATTAAATTTTTTTTTGAATTTTTTAAAATCATTTTAGATCATTTAAGAAAATTAAATCACTAATCCTGAAACATGCAATTGTTTATAGAAATGATAATTACAAAGGATTTTTCAAACACAATATTTTAAATGCACAAAAATAAAAAAATGAGAAAAATTAAAGGCAATAGAAGAACATCAAATTTTATAGTGGTTCGATCTAACTTGACATATATTCACTCTCTATAGACCCCTTATGAAGGTATTGCACTAAACAATAGTGACTCTCCTTCTGCCCCCACAGTAGGACGGAGAAGCCCTTACAAACACTCTTCCATCAACCCGGTGTAGTGGAGAACTGTCATTTTTTATACTCTCCAAGTGATGGAAGCATCCAGTCATATCCTTTTTTGCTTTCCTGGTGAATGGAGAGAGTCTTAATCCATTCTTGATGATCTTCTCTCAAAAGCCTCACAAGAAGTTTAGTTGAAACTTGAACAAGACAAAGAGATCCTCACTTTGGGTAATCTTGTGAATCCCTCACAACTCCCCTTCCATAGATGTTTCAATCCTCACAAAATTTCTCCTAAGCACACTCTCAATGGTCCCTCTCAAGAGAAATTCAAAGTACAGGATTCTTAGACAATTTTTAGGACTCTTTATATAGAAAACATGTGAAAATTCATTCAAAAACTGAATTTTTCAAGAGAACCATCCTACATTCATACTATACGATTGAAGATCTTCTGGAATGAACAGCTAGAAAAATCTAGGGTTTATTTGGTATGATCTAGTACGAACTTAATTTTGTACTCTGTTAGTCATCTATAAGAATGCAGATAGTACTGTACGAGTAGTTTGAAAAATAAATGTGTTCATTTGGTACAATCTGAGATGAACCTATTTTTGTACTATGTTAGTCATTTGTATGAATTCAGATTGTACTGTACATACATTTCTAAAAATAAATGTGTTTATTTGATATAATCTGGGATGAACCAAATTTCATACTATGTTAGTCGTCTGTACAAATTCAGATCGTACTATAGGAACATTTCAAAAACTTAAACCATGATTTGATTAACTACATACTAGATGAAAACTATGTCAAATCATACAATATGATTAGAAATTGTACAATAGGATTAGTCTTAAAAAATAAATTTTATCACCTGTCCCCAGTGTGTTTGTGTGTATACAGTTACCTAATTTAAATCACACTAGTTTAGACTCAAGAAATAAAAAATAGAGATATACATACTCTATCACATGAAATCCTATTCTACCTTGTCTTGAAGTCTTCAAAAATCTTGAGTAGTACATGATTTCCCTGAAATGTTAGTACAAAAAAAAAAAATCCAATATATGCTTGGAGAAATAATAAAATCATCGGATCAATAATTATTTTGTTATCATAGAAAAAATATAATCTCACTCTTGATTCCTGAGTTGCAACAGTAGGTTTGTTCTATTGTGGTATACTAAATTAGTGACAAAAGGTAAGATTTTTTCTTATTTTAACCTAATCCAACACTTAGATTTCCATAAACATAATTTTTAAAGTATTGTTGTATTTACTTTAAAATTATTTTTAAACCATATGAAGGCTTTGATGGGACTTAATCATTAGGGTTTAAACCATTCTTCTTTATTGACTTATGGATTAATTTGTAGTTCATTTGGCGTATCTAATATTAAACCTAAATTCACTCTATAAAGATTAGAGAATTTTTAATGAATCATCAAAAATTAAAATTAATTTATGAAAATATAAAGTAAATATCATTAAAATTTAAATTCATAAAATTTTCAAGGAGAAATTAAACACAAATCATACAAAAACATAAAATAAAAAATCAATTAAAGATGAAAGAAAATTTAATAATTAATTAAAATAATTAAAAATACAAAATAAATATCAAATAGTTCCAAACTCTTCAAATCATCATTAGGTTATTCATGACGTCTTTATTGATTTCAAGTTTATTAGAATTGATTGACTCGAATATCAAAATTGCCCTAAATATCTTAATTAAAAAATTTATTATATACGGTATTTTATTCGATAATCATGAATAATTAAATAAACATATTTAAATTAGAAGCTAAGGCTTCATTTATGACAACTTTCTTACCACATTCTAAAATAGCTTTCTCGTACAAAATTTTTAGTTATAAAAATTTTTGTACTAGAAAGCTATTTTGAAAGTAGAAAGAAAACTGTCCTAAATAAAAACTAAATTGCATTCAAATCTAAAAGAAATGTAGAATTTAATAAAATGATAGACTTCCTGAATTTTAAATAAAAAATTAAAAGTCAACTTTGTTTAATATAATTAGCAAACATTAAAGAGTAAATAATATAAAAAATGAATAATGATAAACAATAGATAAACAAAAAAAGTATAAATAAATCAATTAAAAATTAAATAAATACTTGTTTAATAAATAAAGGGAATAATATAAATAAAAATAAAAAAATAGAGAATTAAAAATAAAAACAATTTTATTTAAAACAAATCAGACTCAAATAGCAAATCAAATTCAACTCAAATAAAATAAATAAGTTAAATTAATTAAATGAAATAAATGGATAAAACTTAAAAATGAAAGGTTGCGAAAACCGGACCGTACAACGAACTGGACGAAGAAGAGGTTCACGGTTCGACCGGTCGAACCGGGGTCGAACCGGATGACGTAATAAATAATAATATTATTATAAAAAATAATAAAATTAACATAATAATGAAATATAATAACCATATACTTTAATATAAACTGTTGTTAATTTATATTATATATTTAGATATAAACTATAAATATAAATTATATAAAAAACTCACAATAAAAATTAATTGTTTATAATATATAATTAAATATAAAATTTAAATAGAAAAAATAAAAAAATTTTAACTAAAAAAGTAAAATTTCCAAAATGAAAAAAATAAAAAATAAATATTATTCATATTATAAAAATAATATATAATCAAATATATAAAAAATAAATGGATAAAAAATAAAAAATAAATATTATCAACTAAATAAATAAATATTATTCATATTATAAAAATTAATTAAAAAAAACCATTACAAAAAAGATTTTGCTTTGCATAGCATATACATGAAACCAAAGAGAGCTTTTTGCTTGTATGGTTTAATCCAACATCACTTGTGATGTTTTGTTTTGTATAGTTTATATACCTTTTTGCTTATGCACACGGTAGGAGCTCATATGGGCCCTTTTGTAGCCATGTGAGAATGTTTCAAGTAATTATAAAATTAAGTTCTGTAATATTTATTTAAGAGTTTTAATATATAATATTTATATTAAATAATTAAGTTTATCATTTAATTAATATTAAATAATTTATTTAATTATTTAAAAAATTTTGGACGGACCGATTTTTTAAGGATGAACAAAAGCAGCCTTCAGATCGGTTCACGGTCGAACCGGTTGGACCGACCAGTCCGGTCCGATTTTTAAAACATTGTAAAAATGATCAACTCTAATAAATCGTCGGCTTTTTATGTTTGATTTATCTCTAGGAAAGAGCAAATGCATTCTATTTGAAGGCATAGGGCTTAGCATTTAATAACTTTAAAATTTCTCTGGGTTTATTAATTAATAAGATTCTTTAAAATAAAATTAATAAATCATTACATAAAAAATTAATAAAAAAGGACTATCTCTAATTAATCCATCTCTTTTTTTATTATTTTTTTATTTTAAGAATTGCAAGTTGATAAAGAACTTGAAAAAAAAAAAACTACTACAAGCTAAAAAGGAGAAAGAGCTAACAGCCTTACCTTTCATAAAATTAGGAAAGGAAGGTTTACTGAAAAGCAAACAAAACATAAAGAAAAGTTTATATGCAAATAGATAATGTCACAAAGGAAATAAGATTGACTACATCTCCCTTTGAAACAATTGGGATGCTGGGGACACAAAATGTTTGAAAACAATAAAATTGGTTTGTTAGTATCCCAGAGTTTCTCAATCACATAAAAAATGAGAACTAGGAAGAGTGCACAATTCCATTACTCTAACTTATTATGCAAATAAAATCCTTTCTAAAATACTCAATAACTTGAGGCCAAATTCCCTACAATGTCCTAACAACTTGTAACTCACTATTGTGGTCCTCAGTCTAAATGATAGGATCGAAACCCATATCACCACTTTTCCACATATCCCAGATAAGTTTTCATTTGGCCCTTAAAGCTTAAGCTCCTTACATGGCCTAAATATAAATCCAATTAATTTAGCATCCATTTGAGTACACCTTTTGACTTAAAGTATAAACCAGTAACTATTTGAGTACATACTAACTCCTCAGCTTCTCCTGATAGAAAAATTAAAATCTTATCTCCATTTGAGCTTATAATAAATAAGCCTTGTTCTTATATGAACAAATCACTAACATTCCTTAGCTTTGATGGGATTAGATCCCATTTCAAGCCATAAAAAACATATAATTAGACTTAAACTGTCTTTCATAACCAATCCAAACAAAAGTGGCCCAGAACATTCAATAACTCCAACATTCGATACAACTGAATTAGTTTGAAACATCAACTCTACTTCCTTAACACTTAACAAAGAAGTGATTCCACCGTACACTTATCACGCACAGAATACAACACTTCTACATCATCCAGACCTCAACATTGTTCTACTAAAATAGAAATACCACTAGCTAAACCATGACATTGATGAAAATTTTCATTTGTTGAGATTTGAACCCTATTAAATCCAACAAGAACACCTCTTGTAAGAACCTTAATGTCCTCTGTCTTCTCTTTATCAAAATTTCCAGCCATCCTACCTTTCGTTAATAAATAATCCAGATATTTAGAAGCCAAGTATTCTGTAGGAAGCTTAACATAGATATCTTGTGAGATTACATTTGAAAGTAGTTGTACTACTGCTCCAATGGAGACCCAAAATTTCATTATACCTCCTTCCCTTTATCAAATAACGACTTCTCCATTGCAATGTCAAATAGGTTTCCCACACCATATTTTACATCGTGATGAAAATGATCTGAATAATCTTTAACAATCAGATTTATTATCCAATAAACTATTTGATGTGATGTTCCCGCGAGGAGAACTACCTACAAAACCTTCAGAAAATTCCAGAAGCCGGAAAAAGAAATATTTCCACTCCGCACCAAAATCATCCAACAATCAAGGTCAAAGCTAAACTCTCCACAAAATCTCTAGAACTTACTAAACCAAACCTACCCCCTATAACTCCAACCATAACATGTTTGTTAAGCCCACAACATACAACACAGGCAACTACCTTAGACACAAAATCTCCCAATGCCGCAGACGACCTCTATATGATAACTCTACATTGATTTCCCAAAAAAACATTCACAGCCAAACCCAGGATGAAGACTGTTCAGATATAGCAAGAAATTAGAACAACATTACTTACCAAAGAAAGAAGATCTATATGACCCACGAAGGGTATACCCTCGCTAAGAACGTCTGTGATACCTTTCCCCAATCAAGAACCATGATGATCCCACAACAAAGATGAACCCCCTTACCACCAGCATCAATCCCTAAAAATTCAGCAGAAACCCCAATCGATGAACTCAAAACCATTGTAATAGATTCTTGAAGTAGAATTATAAAGCTTCTGACACACCTGATCTATCAGAAAATCCACAGAACCAGAACCAAATCACCCGAGAGAAGATATTTGTGTAAGAACTGCCTCCCTTTTTAGAAGTCAAACCAAGAATCGGCACCACAAAGAGGATCAAAACTAGCGGCCACTATCAGCTTGACCGACATGATAAGCCCCACATCACCTATACCCCCTACCAAACTACGACGATCACTGATCCCTCCAACACCAAACAAACAACTAGAACTAACATTCAATGCCTAAGAGGAACCACTCAGCACCTTACCTACCCCTGCAAAGAAAATGATTGGTCGACGGTAAAACCGCACTATAACCAACCCCGTTAAAAGTATACAAAATGAAAATTGTTCCATTTCTTTTAAGGGGAACATATGCATTACAACAGTGAGCATTAGTACTTGATAGCTAGTGATATATGCACTTCAGAGTCATATCCGATATAGATCTTTAAAATATAAAAACAAAACTAACTTACAAAAATAAAGCATTCTAAAAGTTAAACAATAAAATTCTAAATCATTAAATCTTAAATCTAAATTTAATACCTTTGACCTTATGATAAATATAAGTTAATCACAAAATTATTTAAATAAATCACACAGACTTTTTCATAAATTTTAGATAATTTATTAAGACAATCAATTCTGGGCTAAGTTAGGCCAGTTGGTTCTTATGATTTAGTTTAAAGTGACCAGGTGGAGTTTTAGCTAACATTTTTACTCTAGGCGAGAATGTAAGTTCCACCTCATTCAGTCTGCAATTCATTATATTAGGTTTGAGTCACCAACCTATAGGGACTAAACTTAGATTTAAGCTCTGAGACCGATTTCATATCATAAGACCTCACCTTATGGGCATTACTTTTATCAGGAGAATAGGATTATATGTCCTGATTTTTTAATAAAAATGTCAACTTAAATAAAAATAAATTTCATTAAAAAAATGTTAAAGTTTAATCATAGGAATATCAAATGTAGCTTTTTTTTGCAGTATCAAAATCTTAGTGTTTTATACTCTTCATCGTTTGGATTCCAGAAAGAACTATTTAATATTGAGTTTTCTCCTTCAAAAATTGTTGTTTCTATCCTTATCTTATATATTATAATCAAAGGGTATGAAATCACTACTTTAATCTAGAGTCTTCTTAGGAGTAACCCATTTAAGATATAATTAAGCCTGCAATTCCTTTGAAGAATGACATTATTGTCTTCCCAGATGGTACAATATTTTCCTTACCATATTTGACCTTAGAAATTATGCATTTTCTAAAATCTATACATACTTTCAACTATGTAGAATAATACATTCATCTCCTTAGATGATCTATTAACTTCCTTATTGCATTCGATTGTATAAATTATTAAATTTTAAAAATCTCATTTGTATTTCAAATACTTCATAGAATATCATTATGTCCTATTGATTCTGTTTGATTATAGAAACCATACTATTTAAAAACCTATTTTTATCTTGAATCACTTGTAGAATAACATGTCTACCTCTCGAGATAGCATATTATTCTTAATGTGTTATTAAATTAAAAGAATCGACGAGCACTCCAAATTGACATGGTTCTATTTTGCGATAACTCCTAACTTATTGATGGTAGCTAATATCATCCTCGATGGTTACGATAGACCTTAACATTTGGCAGGCCTCCTTTAGTTGTGATGATCGGCATCAAACTTAGTGGCAGTAGTTAGTATTTAATTTGTTGGCAACCTCAATCATCAATGTAATTAGTTTTAATGGTAGGCACATGCATTCTTGATGATTATGGGCATTGCTGTTATATTTGATGGTTAGCATCTTCCTTATTAATAATTGTTACTTGCTTGCAAAATTTTAGTTGGTAAATTTATATTTTACAAGTCTATGCTGTAAAAAAATTCAGCTCGCAGAGAAAAAAAATTTAGGTCCAAAAAATTTTAAATGAAAATCTCAAAAAGGGAGAAAATCATGGGGCTTGACCAAATTAAAAAATCCAATATATTTTAGGCAATACAAAAATCCTCCCTTTCATGTAATTAAAGAAGATGGGATTAATTATGAACAAATATATGGTATCTTTGCGGGGATTATAGAAATATAGTACCTATAGATTGATAGTTAACATTCAATAATAGAGATTAATTTTCACTACGGGGATTACAATAGTCTTTTGTCCACATGCATATAGTTCTTTCCCAACAACAAGGTAGTAGCCTTAGATTGCTTGGTCACATAAACTGTCGGCCTTCCGATTATTTTGTTAGGAGAGTAGATGTATTAGATTTGACCTATGTTAAAAAAAGTAGGTAGACGTAGATTTAAAAAGATTTTGTTAAAAAGTATTAAAAATAACCAATTTTAATTAGATTTAACTGAGAATTTGAGTGTTAATTGGACACGATGGAGAAAAATTTTCCTCTAGCTGACCCTACGTAGTGGGATAAAAGCATGTTGTTATTATTATTAAAGGAACGCAAATCTTTAATAATAGTTTTCCTTATTTTAATATATATTTTGATGGAAGCACCATTTTACAAGTGGGAAATAATTTGAAGTCAATAGAGCTTCTTAGCATATGTTGTTCACAACATCAGTCATTTCCTTCACACATACAATCAAAGTTTAGGCTTCCCTGATGAGTGTTCAGGGTTCTTAATTTTCACTATGAACAAATATATGGTTTTCAACATATCCAAATATATGGGTTCTTTCCCAACAACATAGACTCGTATACAGTTTTTCCCACAATGCTTTGTATAATTTGACTATTTTGGAGAAGGAAGTTGGTAATCCTGGTTGGATGATTATTAGTAAGGATCAATGTGGGTTGACTAGTTCTTCTCTATCTATGTCCTCTACAAAAGCTATTATTCTTGATCGATCAATTGGAGATATTGAAATAGTTCGTCATTTCGAATCAGGAGGTTTGAACTTGTTCAATCATGGTATGGATGATTCTAATTGTCCAATATCTAAAGAACCTAGTGGAAATGGGTTGCCTAAAGCTTGGAGTAAGAAGTCTAACATTAGAGTGATAGATTTGGATTTAGGTTCTTGTTTGGCAGATGATGGCTCTGTGGTGAAATTACATGAGGAGAATTAATTCAAAAATACTAAGAAGCTTCAAAATACATTAGTCATTAAAGTCTTTGGTTAAAATGTTTCTTTTCATATGATCAATTTGGAATTTGAGGAGGCAATGGACTCAGTTTGATAAAGTTTTTCTAATAATGCTACGTATGGGCTGGTATTTATGTACATTTACTAAATCTGAAGCTATGGATTAAGTCTTCTCTAATGGTCCTTGGTATGTTAATGGTCATATCATTGGCATTGAAAAGTTATCGACAGCATTTTCTCCTACTTCTTTAAAGGGATTATTATCTCTGGTTTGGGTTAGGATGCCTAATTTACCATTACGATGTTGGAATAAAATTAATGTTTGTAGGATTGCTTTCAAAATTGGTGTACTTATTTGATTGATGGGGACATGTTTCATTGGAGTAGGATGGAATTTGCAATGATTTGTATTCATATTAAGCTGGAGGACAAGCTTCCCTTGGGTATTTTGGTGGAAGGTAGTTCGGGCAAGTTCTTTTAAAAGGTTGAATATGAAAGAATCTCTAATTTGTGTTTTAATTTTGGTATGATTGGCCACAACAAAACTAGCTATTCATAATATAGTTTAAATGCTATTCAGTAGGTTTGTAAGAAATTTGAGGGTTTTAGTAATGGAAATATAAGAGTTCCTTCTAGGGTTGAGTCTTCGAAAGTTTCTGATGAATGTGGTGGTTATGCTGTTAAGGATAAGGGTGCTCGTTATGGACCCTGGAGACATGTTTATTATGAGAAGAGAAAGGTTAAAAAATCTTAGGTGAGGAAATTTAGATTTAATGCAGTAAAGAACAATTTGTTGAACATGTCAGATGTAAAGGTGCTAAAGATGTCTGATAAAAGGGATGTGGTTGCTGATGGAAGATGTTCTGGTGTGGCTCCAAATGAAGTTGATGTTGGATCAGAGGAAGTGACTCTTTCTAGAAAGGCCTCTGAAGTGAATTCAAATGAATTTTCATCAATGGCTAGTTCTTTGTAAGATGGCTTAAGTTTTGGACTGTTACTAATGTAAATATGTTTAATGTTGTAAATGAAGTTTGTGAGTAGGGGGAGTTAGTTCCTTCGGATGAAGATGGTGGGGTATCTTGTGATGGTATGGTTGGTAATGGTGGTGAGTGGGGTGGAGGATCCTCTGGGATAAAGTAGGTGGTGGGAAGGAGGGTTTGGGGTTAAAAGAAGGGAGTTTTTCTATTGGTTAGAAGAAACTTGCTAAAGAACTTAAAAGTCTTGGTCTTATCAGGTTACTCCCTAGGACTAGAAAGATGGATGGGGAAGTAATTGAAATGGGGGGGGGGGGGGCTCTTCTCCTTTTGAAAATTAAATGTCATTTATAGCTTTTTGGAATTATAAAGAAGCTAGGAAAAGGAAAGTTTCTCTATATCTTAAGGATTTTGTTAAGGAGCATGATGTTTTTTTTTTTTTTGTGGGTTGGTTGGAAACTAAGTTATCTTTTGTTGATAGGAGGGGAGTTGATTCATTGATTTGTGTGGATTGGGGCTTTTTTGCAAGTTCCATCAAATCAATTATCTGGAGGTATTATGGTGCTTTGGAAATCCAATATAGCTTCATTCTCTATTTTGGAAACTTCTTATTAATTTGTAATTGGTGAGTTAGAGATTTCGAACAAAGGCGTTTGAAGAAATTATTCTTTCTATGAGAGCAATGATGTACATAAAAGGAGGTAACTTTGGGAGAAATTGGAATTCTATTCTTCAAGAGATTATTTAGCAGTTGTGGGTGGAGATTTTAACTATTTATTGTCTAAAGAGGAGAAAAGGGGAGGTAAAAGGTTTTTTATTTTTCCTTGGTCCTAAAGAGATGAAGTCTTTTTTGGTTTGGAATGATCTTGATGAGGTTGGTTGTATTGGCCCAAAGTTTACTTGTGTAACAACAAGTCTGGTAGTGCTCAGATATTGGAAAGGTTAGATAGGTGTTTTTTGAACTTGTTAGCCTTTAATTCTTCTCATCATTTTGTAGTTCGGCATCTTGCTATGTTGATTCTAATCCTTGTTCGTTAATTTTAAATATTTCAAATCAAAGTTCTAAGTATAATAAGATTGTTAGATTTGAAGATCTCTGGGCCTCATATCATGCATCTGTAGCAGTGGTAAATAAAGCTTGGAGTAAGAGGGCTATGGGAATTTTTGGAAAAATTCTTAACATCAAGATGAAGAGATCCTTGAAAGCTTTGTATTACTGGAGTAAAGCCAAGCTGAGAGATTATAATCAGTTGAAGGAAAGTGTGAAATAAGAAATTATAGAATTACAATTGAAGGAAGCAGAATAAGGTGGTCTCTCTGATGAGGAAATTTTGGCACTCAGGTCTAAAGGTGATTGAGGTAAATTCTACCTTTGCTCAGTTAAGTTCTTGGTGGAGGCAATGAACAAAGGTTAAGTAGATGGTGAAATCATGCTCCTTATCCTTTTGAAAATTAAATGTCTTCCATAGCTTTTTGGAATTAAAGAGGAGCTAGGGTAAGGAAAGTTTCTCTATATCTTAAGGATTTTATTAAGGAGCATGATGTTTTTTTTTTGTGGGTTAGTTGGAAACTAAGTTATCTTCTATTGATAGGAGGGGAGTTGATTCATTGATTGGTGTGGATTGGGGATTTTTTGCAAGTTCCATCAAATAAGTTATCTGGAGGTATTCTTGTGCTTTGGAAATCCAATATAGCTTCATTCTCTATTTTGGATTCTTCTTATCAATTTGTAATTAGTGACTTAGTGATTCTGAATAAAGGTGTTTGAAGAATTTCTTCTATATATGGGAGCAATGATGTACACAAAAGGAGGGAACTTTTGGAGAAATTGGAATTATATTCATCAGGAGATTATCTACCAGTTGTGGGTGGAGATTTTAACTGTTTGTTGTCTAAAGAGGACAAAAGGGGAGGTAAAAGGTTTTTTGTTTTCCCAAGATCCTAAAGAGATGAAGTCTTTTTTGGTTGGGAATGATCTTCATGAGGTTGTTTTTATTGGCCCAAAGTTCACCTAGTGTAACAACAAGTCTGGTAGTGCTCAATTATTGGAAAGGTTAGATAGGTGTTTTTTGAATTCATCAGCCTTTAATTCTTCTCATCATTTTGTGGTTCGACATCTTGCTATGTTGATTCTAATCCTTATTCGATAATTTTGAATCTTTCAAATCAAAGTTATAAGTATAATAGGATTATTAGATTTGAAGTTGTCTGGGCCTCATATCTTGCATCTGTAGCAGTGGTAAATAGAGCTTGGAGTAGGAGGGCTATGGGGATTTTTGGAGAAATTCTTAACATCAAAATGAAGAGATCCTTGAAAGCTTTGTATTACTGGAGTAAAGCCAAGCTTAGAGATTATAATCAGCTGAAGGAAAGTGTGAAACAAGAAATTATATAATTGCAATTGAAGGAAGCAGAATCATGTGGTCTCTCAGAGGAGGAAATTTTGGTACTTAGGTCTAAGGTGAGTGATCTAAATTCTACCTTGGCTTGGTTAAGTTCTTGGTGGAGACAATGAGCAAAGGTTAAGTAGATGGTGGAGAGTGATACTAAATCCAAGTTTTTCAGTCCTTTGCTAATGGAAGAAGGAATTCAAATTGTATTTTTAAAGTGAAATATGATAGTGGGATGATTCTGGAAGATTAACATAAAATTGTATACATTTTCTTTCGATTTTTTAATGATAAATAGAGAGTTAGGGATTATATCCTTAAAGGTTGGCCTTCCCTGTTGAGTTCACTTGATGATAATGATATGATTTTGCTGAATGGAGAGGCTTCTATAGAAGAAGTGGAAGGAGTCCTAAATCAAGTTGGCAGTTACACAGCCTCTGATAATGATGTTATTTCTTATTCAATTATTAAATCTTATTGGAGTATCATTAAAGGGGATTTTTGGAATACTATTAATCAATTTTTCTATTATGGGAAAATGAATGCTGATTGGAAAGACATATTAATTGTTCTTATCCCAAAGGTGAGCAATACTTTGGTGCCTTCTAACTATAGTCCTATTAATTTTTTCAAGACGGTGTATAAGGTGGTGGCAAAGATTCTTTTAAATAGGTTAAAAATAACTATCCCAAAACTCATTTTTGAAGAGTAAGCGGCTTTTTTGTATAGTCATTCATTATTAGAACATGTGTTGGTAGCTCAAGAAGTATTTCATAAATGCATGTTTTCCAAAAATTCTAAAGATTTAGTCTCTTTCAAAATTGATATGGAGCAAGCTTAAGACTCTATGAGTTAGGGCACACTGAAGAATGTTTTGGAGTATTTTAGGTTTCCTCTTAAGTTCTCTAGATTGGTTATGGATTGTGATGAAGAAGCAAGGTTTTCCTTATTGATTAATGGTAGTTTTTCCATTTGGATCAAATCAAGGAGTGGATTTTGACAAGGTTGTCCTTTATTGCCTTTTCTATTCACTTTATGCTTGCAACTATTATCTAATGCTATTATTCAGAGAGGTGATTTAATTGGTGTTCAAATTAAACCAAATGGTCTGAGGATCTCACATTTGCTTTATTAATATGATATTATTTTTTTTTTTGGAAGCCAATTGGATGATTGTTTAAAAGATTAAGGGTATTTTGATGGATTTCTATATTTAGTCTAGATAGAGGAATTTTTTTTGTAAATCTGCTATTCTTTTTGGTAAACATGTTAGGAGATGAAAAAAAAATCATAAACCAGATTATGGAGTTTAAGCTAGTTTAGGAGATTAATTGTCTTGGTGTTAAAGTTGCTTTGAGGAGGATAGTGAGATCTGATTCTAAGTTTAATGTTGATAATTCTTTGAGGAAGATTAATGTTTGGGGGACCAAATGATTATCCTTAGCTAGCAAAATTTAATTTTACTAAAGTTGTAATACTTGCTTTACCAATTTTTAATTGTTTGCATTCCCTTGTGCCTGAAGGTGTTCTGGATGGAATTGACAAGATGTGTAGGAGCTTTATATGGAGTAAGCAGGATGGCAGGTTTTGGCTTGATTATGTTAACTGGAATGTTCTGTGCAAACTGGTTAGGCAAGGAGGCTGTGGACTTCATTCGTATGCAAACATTGTTGGTCCTTTAAGCTGAAACTTAGCTTGAAAATTTTTTTAGAGGAAAGATTCATTACTACATAAAATTCTTGAAGCTATATTTGGCTCTCAGATATGTGGTGATGGTTCAAAAAAAGGAGATTCGACTACACGGAAGATCATTTTTGTTGGTTCAAAGTTTCTTAATCCATTTGTAAGATGGAAGAATTCAGTAGGAGAGTTTATTCATGTGTATAAGGATGTTTTGATATTCGATAAATGTATCAATACATGGCAAATGTTTATGGTAAAATAAACAAACGATGTTCTTATAGTGGATAAGTTTATTGTAGATGGATGTTGGAATTTTGCTAAACTTCTGAAAGTCTGAAAGTTTTTGGAGAGGATTTGGTTCTTCTAATTATTCAAATTCAAATTAATCAAGATCAGAGGAAAGATAAGCTACAAATCATTCAAAAGAATTCTTGGAAGTCTATCACTACTTTGCCTTCTGAAGCTTCGATGTAGGAGAAGTTAGATTTTCTCTACTAGAGTTGGATCAAGAATGAAAAATTAAACCCAAGAGTGGAAGTTTTCTTGTGGCTGATGTTCCACAAGGCTATTCTTACCTTTCAGTTTTTGACCTATAGAAGGCAGTAAGATATTACTTCATGTCTAAGTGGATGCAATGTGTTAGAGGATAAAGTACATGTGGCTATTAATTGTTTAAAGATGATTGAGGTATTTAAATGTTTGAAAAAGTGGGGAATTATTATTCCTTCTTTTGATGCATTTGAAGATTGTTGCTCATGGTTGAAGTCTTCTACTCTTAAGATTGATTTTTTGGTTAATTTGTATTGTTCTTCGATTTACATATCATGGAAGGAGAGGAATAAATTTGTTCATGGCAGTAATCAGCTGAGTTCGATGGTGATTGCTACAAGTGCACTAACTTATGCTTCGATTTCTTTTTCTGATGAAAATTTTAGTTCGGGCCAGTTGGGTGTTAATAATACTTATAAGCGGTTGAATTATTGACACCCTCCTCCTCCCGATTGGATCAAAGTGAATGTTGATGCTTTGTTATTATCTTCATAAAAGTTTGGAGTAGGTGGTGTATTTTGTGATTGCAAAGGGAGATTTTTGCTAGCATTTGGACGAACTTGTGTTCATTGTTTTATTGCTCATTTGGAGCTCTTTGCTATTCAAGCTATGAGGAATGTAATGCAAGATTGGGTGTTTAAATGTAAAGGGTTCATCATTGAAGGTGATAATTACAATGTTATCAAATTACTTCAAGATTCTTTGAGGAAAAAGGAGGCTTCAAAAGATTGACATCGGATGGAAGATCTCTCGTTTCTTAAGGGTTTGAATAATGTTATTTTCAATTGTACTGATAGAAGTTGTAATAAACTAGCGAACATGTGTGTTAGTTTTGCTCTTTTAGTAATTTTTTTGGGATGACATTAGTTTTAATAATATTCCTTATTTTCTTAGGGTGTTAAAGGAGGAATGTGATTTTATTAGTCCATAGGTTGCAATAAGTTTCTTTTTTCAAAGCAA
Source organism: Dendrobium nobile (assembly GCA_022539455.1). Taxonomy (NCBI): domain Eukaryota; kingdom Viridiplantae; phylum Streptophyta; class Magnoliopsida; order Asparagales; family Orchidaceae; genus Dendrobium; species Dendrobium nobile. The sequence goes on along the minus strand of CM039724.1, from coordinate 36,566,024 downwards.
GTGCATCTTTCCAAAAAAAATTAAAAGATTGCCTCAAGATTTATGTAGATTATACAATTTTTTTGGAGTCTTATCATATGCCCATCTATTGTAAGGTGTTGAAGCTTGTTACTTCTAAAAATATATTTTAAATCTTCAAGAATCTTGAATTTTTCAAGCTTTTTAAATGCTTTTCCCGTTTTTTATTCTATTTTTTTCATCATTTTAGATTTTTTACCAAAATTTTATTTTTTTCCTTTTTTTTTGTGGGGGGGGGGGGGGGGGGGGGGGGGGGGGGGTTGGTCCGGCTATGTTTTTCTTTATAAGTTCTTATTTTCTATTTTGAGAGAAAATATTCTCCCTTTTTTTAGGAAATTTTATGATTTTTTGATCTTTTTGAAAGAAATGTCAAATTTGTAATTGTCATGGTTCCTAAGGAATACTTAGTGGATTTTGGCCAAGGATCTTGTTAGATCATTTTTGTTAAGCCTTCTACTCAAAATTACTCCGAATTCAATGAGAGGAGGGATATCACCTTGTCTAATTCTTGAAAGAAAATTCTTACTTCATGTCCCCATGAAAGCTAGAATATGCATTATCTTGGTTAATTTACAAGTTCCAAAGAATAACATAGGGATGACTTCCTTTCTAAATAATGTGAAAGCCCAAGTAAACTATGGTATAGTTGTTTAGGAGAAGGAGAAGTAAATAGAAATAAAAATGAAACAGATAAAATATATTTACTATGGATATGTAAGTGAAAGTTCTTTTCACACTCACTTTATATGAGTTTAATGTTGTCCCTCTTAAAATAAAAAGATACATAAAAATTGATTATGTTTTCCATAGATGTTCTTATTTTCTAAAGATTTTTTTGAGAGAAAAATTTTCCTTTTTTTTTTTGAGAAATTTTTTTTCCTTTTTTCTATCTTTCTGAAGGAAATGACAAATTAGTAGTTGTCACATTTTTTTTGGAATACTGAGCTGAATTTTTCCAAGGATCTAGTGAGATCATTTTATTAAGCCTTCTACTCATCAAAGTTATTTCTAATTCAATGATAGGAGGGATATTGCCTTGTATCATTCCCTAAAGAAAATTCGTAATAAAACTTATATATTTTTACTACATGTGCCCATGGAAGCTAGAAGATGCAATATCTTGGTTAATTCACAAGTTACCAAGAGTGACATAGGGATGAATTCCTTTCTAAATCTTTTGAAATCCCAATTAACCTACGGTTTAGTGGGTTAGGAGGACAAGAAGTAAATAGAATTAAATTTGTAAAAGATAAAATATATTTACTATGAATATGGAAGTGAAAGTTCTTATCCCACTCACTTTATATGACTTTTACATTGTCCCTTTTAAAATAAAAGTATACATAAAAAAGAAACATGTGTATGCATTACCTATTTTTGATGAGAATAACACATATGACTTAAAAAAATAATATAAATAATTCTCAATTTAAAATTTTTAATTCTAATGAGATTATAGAATTTACGAAATATACATCAAATAAGGATGAATTATCTTTGTTTTAAGGTATACCTATTAATATAAAGCTAGTTACTATAAAGGCATAGTTCTTCATTATTCTAATATCATAACCTAAGAAATTATAAAATTCAACCTTTATAGTGGCATGTTTTATGGCCTTAGATGGTTGTTGACTCCTATACGATGAACCACGTGCTAGGGGAGAGAAATCGATGAATATTATTACGTGTGCTTTGATGAAACACATAACTTGAAAGGTTAAATGACCTCCAATTGTCAAATGGATTGCGCTGTTGCGTTCATAAAATTGAGTTCTTCCAAGTTGAAGTCCCTCAATTTAAAATCGGATGAGATCAGTACAAGGAGACTATAGACACTATAAAATTAACAAAGTTTAATACCCAAATGACATCCGATCGTACAACAGATAGCACCATTATATTCACAATGTCCTCAACACTCAAAAACTATATTTCCTATGTTCAATTGGTATCATCAAAGTGGTGGACCGAATACCAAAGTGATGACATGTATATCAAGAAAAAAGGACCTCGACACTATCTAGATGACCTCTGATTGTGAAACTGACTTCCCATTATGTTTAGAATATCCTCAATACCAAAGGTTGATAATCAATTTGGTTAAATTAAAGATGTGCAAAGAGGTTGACATGCAACCTTAGGAAAAATAAGAATTTTTAGGAAAGTGATGCTCAATGGTACCCAAATAATGTTGGATTGATGAACAAACTTCGCTGTTGTGTCTGAAACACTGTCAATACTCTAAAGTTACTGCAAATTTTTTTAATTAAAGTCACTCATGTAAATCAATGCGGCTCCAATGCAATAATGTGTATTTTGTAAAAATTAGCTCATGATGTTGCCCAAATGACATCCAATCGTGAAATGTACTTTGTTGTTGTGATCGGAACATCGACAGTTCCCAAAGTGCACTGTCAATTTATTTAATTTTGATTATACAACAAAATTGACAAGTAATATAATGCAATATGCACAAAATTTGAGGGAAAGTGCATGCAAATCAAGGCAGCATGCAAATTGAGGAGATTTTCAACATAATTAAGGCATTCCTATCATTTTAAATCAACATGGTAATGGATAATCCCTAATACGGTTAATAAAATAATAAATTTTTAATGAATATAAATGCCAAATAAGGAAAATGGATCAAATAAAATTAATATGCATTTAATGTGTTATCTTATTTTGTAATAATTCCACATTCTTTCAATCATCATCGCCAATTAGCCTTAGCCCGTCATCAAATGAAGTTAAAGTCTCGCTGTCCTAAAGAGGGACGAACAACCAGAAAAAAAATTTCTCATTATGTTAAGCTATGATTTAAACCCTTGTACAACAAATTAACCTCTGCTTAAAGATTTGGAATAGAAAAATCCCCATGCATCGTGAAGAAAGTATATTTTTACACATAGAAGTCTCAGATTCGTCGTACAAAATTGCTCTCAAAAGAGACAAGTCAAGCCATCACATGTAAGGAAATTGACTCTAATGATGGTGGCATTGAAGAGATTTATTAAGTTGATGATTATTATAAGTAGCCCATATAAGCCAAGCCTGTGCTAGAATAGTTAGACGATGGTGATTAGAAGACCACTATGGATGAGCTAAAAGAAGTCAACTTGGGGATTGAGGAGGACCCTCGCCCAACCTTCATTAGTGATATTTTATTAGAAGATCAAGTGGAACACATAAAAGAACTCCTATGTAAATTTAAGGATTGATTTTCTTGGGCATATACTGAGATGCCCGAATAATCCCCTGATGTAGCAGTTCACTGATTAGAAATTAAACTAGACACAACACCCATCAAATAAGCTTCAATTAGATTGAGATTAAAGATTAAAGAATAAGTAATTACAAAGATTAAGATGCTCATAGATGTGGGCTTCATTTGAGGGGGAAACTATGACAATTGGAACACTAACAACATTCCTGTGAAGAAGAAGAGTTGTTAGATTCTTGCCTTTATTGATTTTTGGGACCTCAATGAAGCATGTCCAAAAGATAATTTTTGGCTCCCAGTGCTAGAGTTATTAGTGGATATCTCATCCAATAATGATATGTTCTCATTTATGGATTGATCTTCGAGCCACAACCAAATTAGTTTGTCTTCTGAATGTGAAAAATACATGTTGCTCAAAATGCCCATATGCATATTCTATTACACAGTCATGCTCTTTAGCTGTAAGAATGCTGGTACTGTATATCAGCAGGCAATAATGTATATTTTTAATGAGTTGAAACATTAAAAGGTTGAGTGTTATATAGATGACCTTATTCTCAAAAGTCTAGACCAGAAAGATCATTTAAATGACCTAAGGATTGTATTTGAAAGAATAAAAAAGGTTTGATTTTAAGATAAGCCCTATTAAATGTGCTTTCAAGGTCTCCACCAGTAAAGTTTTGGGGTATGCTGTTCATCCAAGAGGAACGGATATAACCCTCAACAAAATTAGCAAAATTATGGAGATGCCGCCTCTTAAGAACCTCGGACAACTTCACACATTGTAAGGGAAATTAGCTTTCATTTAAAGGTTCATATCAAAATTTTTTGGCAGGTGTTAGCAAGTTTTGAAGCTGATGAAGAAATATATTTGATTCAAATGGCATATTAAATGTCAGGAAGCTTTTAATAGTATTAAAAGATACTTATTGAATCTACCCATTCTTGCAGTGCAAATATCGAGGAATCCTCTTATATTATACACGGTAGAACTAGAAGAGTCCCTTAGAGCATTTTTAGCCCAACATAATTAAGAAAGCAAATAGAATGCCCTCTATTATATTTGTCGGAGGCAATAAAAGGATAGGCCTTAGTAGATTTTCTCGTAACACATCTAGATAGTTAGGTAGTAATATTAATGTAGTTTAATGAATCTACATGCTCTATCACAAAATTATGCTGATATAAAAGATCAATTTTATGATGATTTTGATGATAAAAAAGCATTGATAGGTCATCTAGCTACGTAAGTAGTAATATTACTGCAGTTTGATATCACGTATATACCATAAAAGGGAATGAAAAGATAAGCCTTAGTAAATTTTCTAGTCACACATCTTGTCCCAGTAGAATATCCACCTAATGATGATTTGCCCGACAAGAAAATCATGCCTATCGAGGTGAATGAAAAAGCTATTATTTTGGAATATCTACTATGATAGGGCATCATCAGTTAAACCTGTCCGACTTCTAAATCTTGCAGGGACCCAAGCCAGCATTAGTCTCATTTTCATATTGCCTTAGGGAGGCAAAATGAGATTTTTTCTTTATTTAACTGAGCCTAAAAAAAAAAAGAAGCTAAGTATAAAACTTTATAGCAGGGCTGGAGATTACAATCAATGTTAGGATCCAAAATTTTTAAATCTTTGGAGACTTGTAGCTTGCGATAAATCAAGTTTTAGGCATTTAAAAGATTTAGAATCTTTAATTGGCCAACTATAATAGTTGAGCTCTCGAGATTCTGAAATAAATGTTGATTGTTAAAATAGCTTGACTTCTTTGAGGCTAAAAAAATAGAGTAGATTATTTGACTAAATTAGAGCCGTCAATCTAAAATGCTCGAAGAAGAAGCCATATTAATTGGAGTTTAGAGTCGTCGGGTCTTAGAGCCGACAATCTTACAATTCCTGCAGGTAGAGTGAATACCATATTCAAGCTAATAGGATACAACCCCGATTAATCATCATCCTCTCTAACAAATCATTATTTAAAATCAACCATAAGAGTGTCATGTACTGAAGAGACATAAAACTAGTAGGTGCTCTGAGTCAAGGCTACATTACTTAAATGTTAAAAGTAGAAGATGATTGGAGGCTATTATTCTTCAACTTCTTTAATGAAAGTAAACTCCTGACTTATAAATATTTAGCCGTACAAATCCATAAGAGGGTGTTGTGATACACATTTGCCAAAGACACATTATACCAATAAGCTTTTGATCAAATATAGCTGAGATACCTAGGGACCAGGAAAGTTAATTTAGTGGTGATAGAAGTTCATGAAAGAATCTGTGGAGCACATCTGTCAAGTCACAAAATGGTCATTAAAATAAAAAAGATGTGTTATTATTGGACAATAATGGTGACATAATGCATTGACCACATAAAAGGTGCCATGAATGTCAGATTCATGGTGATGTTATACATCAGCCGCCAAATTTACTACACCCAATTATAGCATTCTGGCCATTTGATTGCTGGGGAACATATATAATCTAATATACCCACCATCATCATTAGAACAACTCATTAAATTGGCACAGTACACTATTTCTCTAAGTTGGTAGAAATGGCTTTGTTAAAAGAAGTCATGCCTAAGCACGTGATTAACTTCTTTACCCATAATATCGTCTACAGATTTGGTATACTATGCTGCATGATCTCAAACAATGGAAAAATATTTAAGAGAACTAAATAATTTATAGATTTATCAAGCGACACAAGATTTATTAATGATAATCATCAATATATAGCCCAAGAGCCAACAACATAGTGGAGGCCTTCAATAAGATGCTTGTGAAATTATTGAAGAAGATCCTCACTAAAATTTAAAGAGAGTGGCCTATAGAGATGGCAGAAGCATTATGGGTGTACCATACTACTCACAAGATATTGACCAAAGATTTTTTGTATAGACTGGTATTTGAAGTTGAAGCCATATTGGCTCTAGAAATTGAATTTATAAGGCAAGGATGGAAAAATCTTTTAATCATAAGGTGCACCATCGGGCATTTCATGAGCAATCCAATATGATCTCACTCAAGAGAAAAAGACCCAATAGAGAATGAAGGAGCTCGATGTGCCTAATGAATTCATACTGAAAGCCCAACAGAACTTAAAATCTATAGGGTAAGGTTGGAAAATTTTTTTAATTGTATAGCGCACCATCGGGCATTTCAAGAAGTGGAATTGGTCATGGTGCTAAGAAGGCTAATTATCTGTCAGCATAAAATTTATGGTAACTTTGTATCCAATTGGGAGGGCCCCTTTGTTATCCAAAAAGTGAATCAAGGAGCTAATCAGTTGATCGACCTTGATGGTTAGAGGCCCATGCCACCGATCAACTGTCGATACCTAAAGAAATACCATACATAGGGATAATTGTGTACATAAAGTATTCTATACTTTAAACATATCCACTGACATATGTATGACTCATGTTTAAAAAATTCTCTTGTGATGTAAGAATGAATTTAAAAAACGTTGTTGTATTTTAAATATTTATTTTGGTTAGTATCAGGATGCATGCTGAGATCTCAAAATAAATATTTAAAAACTTTAAATTCCAAAATTTTCTCATTAAAAAAAATTAATAGCATTTTAAGTATTTATTTAGGTCGACACCGCATCACGTGCTGAGATTCCTGAAAAAATTATTTAAAAACTTGAAATTCCAAAATTACCCCATAAAACAAATTGGGGGTATTTTAAATATTTATTTAGGTCGACATCATATCGCTTGTCAAGATTCCCAAATAAATATTTAAAATCAGTAAATTTCAAAAGTGCCCCATTTTTAAAAAAAACTTCTTGCTAGACAAGGGGTATCTAATTAGGGGATATTTCAAATATTCAATTGGGTCAGTATCGTATTGTATGCTGAAATCTCCAAATAAATATTCAAAATATCAAAAGTCCAAATTCTTCCCACTTAAAACATCACATATGAAGCATAGGGCATTTAAATATTTTTTGGATTAACATCGTTCAACGTATAGAGATCCCTAAATAAATATTTAAAATTAATATCCCAAAGTTTATCATGTTTCAAAACCTCCCTATGAAACGGTAGGTAGTTAAATATTTATTCGGGTTGATATTGTGCTATGCACTATAATCGCTAAGATAAATATTCAAAATCATGAAGCCGTATATTCCTTTAAAGGTGATTTTGATGAATGATTGGAACATTATTTCCTCTAGTGTACCAAGACTTCAAAAGTCAAGAAAGAGACTTTGTGAATACTCACCCCAACAAATTAAGTCGGAATAGCCTGGAGCATTTTAAAAGCTTGAAACTTAAGGTTTGTATTGGTGTAAGAGGTTGGATCCAACATGCCCAAATATGGCTAGATCGCTGGCAGATTGGTCTACTCAACATGTAAGAAGAAAGGTCATAATAGTAGAACCCCAACTTTGCCAATCTATTAGTAGGGACTATGAAAAGAATGAAGGCTAATTTGACTCAACGAGTTCTATTGGTTGAAGTCCACAAGATTCTCCTTATTGATCAAAGAATTAAAGATTGAGGTGGAAGAATGAGCCACGATTAACTACCGAATGTTAGAAGACTTCAAATATTCAACCACAAAGAATGACTTCAAATTTACCAACTTTAGTGGATTAATTATTGTGAAGCATATTTCCCATTACTCAAGTATAAAACTTGAATGGGTGTAGAGGTCGAATCCAACACACCCAAATATGCCTAGATTGCTAAAAATCACATCTACTCAACGCATTATAAGAACGGTCGCAATTGAGGCAATCTCATTTCAGCAGCTAGAGGATGAAAAGCTATCAAATCTTAACTCAACTAATCTAATGAACTCAAATGACTTAGATTAAAGTCTCTTCAACTGGTTAATGATCAAGAAATTACTTACATTCGGTACTATCAAATAAACTTAAAAGTTGCATATTTTCTATTAAGTCTACCGCATAAAGCACGGGATCGAAAAAAGCTAAAACCCCTAAAATTCAAGCTAAAGTTATAACCTTTGGCTCTAGCTAGTGGTATGATGAGAACACTCATAACTTCCCTTAAAGACAAGGGGCATTATACATATTTGGGTCAACATCATGCACCAAAATCCACAAATAAATATTTAAAATCTCCTATGGGACTGAAAACATAATTCCAAAATACATCTCAATATAATTTAGAGTGCATCACATCTCAGTAGAGCTCAATATAGCTTAACATAGCTTAATAGACAATACAACCCAATATAGCTCAGAATAGAACACACAATGCAACCCAGAGTGTAATAAAAAAGAAGAAGAAAAAATAAAATCCTCCATGAGGTATAAGTACAACAGAGAGTCAAGACACTACAAGAGTATAGAACACCAAAATATAGAGGCACGTCAAAAGAGGAGAGCCTGTAGTCTATCCAACTATTTGTTAACCTTGATTAAGGATAGGAACTCTGTCTGAGCACTCTGAAAATCCTCCATAGCCTTTGTCGGTGCAGAGTCAATAGCCATATGTCCTCGTGTAAAGTTTGGCTGCGTTGTTCCTCCCTCCTTATGAGGCAATCACACTAGTTGTACCTCTCCTCTATATTAAATCTCCTAGAAATCACATCCTTGATGTCTCTCTTGAGATCCCTTACACTAGATGATAATCTATCTATCTTCCTACATATGCTAGAGGAGCTCTAACGGTGGTGCCTCAAAGCCTCTACACTACTACCGAACCTATCTTCTAAGTCAGCACAATAGCGAACTTGGTAAACCTCTTCTCCAACTCTGAAAGTGAAGCTCTAGTATGCAAGATAGATAGGGCCTCAATTATTTGATGTAGGACTCTGCCTCATGATACATCACCTCTAAAAAGAGTAGCTCAATTTGGTCCTCCCTAAAACTAGCAAGTAAGCCAAGGGTCAGGTCTGTAGAAGGAACAAACCCAACCCTTAACTCTTGTGATCTTAGATCAATGCTGGAGATCAAATCCTATAGAATCTTTATATAATTACTACATCTATTAGGAGTCCTAGAATCTAGAGGTAAGTAAACTTAACATTGAATCTCTAATGTGTAATCAACCCCCTCAGGAACTGTACAAAGTATTACAAGTAATTAACATAATGGTAGATATTATAATGAATTAAAATAAATTAACTTATATGCATGTACATGTCAAAGGGCTCATAGAGTCATTCGGGTGACTGTCATATAGAAAGACCCACAGAATCAGTAGGGTGGCCCTCAAGAAGGAAAGAAAATCCCATAGACACCAAGTCTAAGGTGATCAGTATGTGTGATTGTCCCTCAAAGAATTTTATAAGTAAGCCTGCACTGGCCAATGAAGACTCCCCATGAAAAAAAGACTCACCAGGGTATGCCAACAATGATAAGTCAATGGGAGGGCCCATCATAAAGTAGCTAGTAAAGTCTGACCTCCTAAAACTCTAAGAACTCTCATCGGAGTCTCAAAGAAAAGAGTGGACATCTACAGACGTCCAAGTAGATGAATTATGCTGGGAGCTAACATGTTTGTGTGAAGGCCTGGTAGTCTCAGTATGAGGTGGCTCAGGTGCCACGTCTGAATCTTTATCGGGATGAGGAATAACTGCCTCGATAGAAGTATTGACCTTGGTATCTATCCCTAAATTAAGAATAAATAAAAATGAACAAAGAAATTAATATCTAATTAAGCTTATTATTCATAAGAAAGAAGGGGTAAAAGAACTACCTTTATAAATAACAACCTCTAAAAAGTCATGACAGGACTAATGTCCCCTTAGAACTTCAAGCTCATGTACCCGACACTTATACCTCCTCATGCCATGCTCCTCATATCATGTTACAAAGCATGGATGAAGGACATCCACACCCAAGATAATTGGGCATAGTTGATTCCAGAGTTACTGTGTGGTGGGGAAAAAAGAAAACTAGAACTTTTTCCAAGGCTATATAAGTGTAGCTAAATTAGAAATATGATAAAGAAACGAGCCTCATGGAGTACGAACTCCATATAAAAAACATCTGCAATGCTAGGAATAACTAGTTGTCTAGCTATAACCTATTTGTGTTGATTATTGTTGAATCTAGATTAGGTTGTTAAACCTAAAAAAATGCCTCAAGGCTAATTAAGAGGTGCGGGGGGGGGGGGGGGGGGGGGGGGGGGGGAGAATTGGTAATTTAAAAATTCTCTTGGATTTAAAATTTGAAAGCTATTGATTCACAAAGCAAGTTAATTAAAGTTTCGAAATATAACTTTTCAACCATAGAAAATAAGTTGCAGTAAATAAAATATGAAAAATAAAAGAAACAAAAATTTATAGTGGTTTGGTCAAACACGACCTAAGTCCACTCCCTGAAGACTCCCACTTCATGTATTGCACTATTACCAAAGTGGCTCTCCCTTTGCCACCATAGTAAGGTGGAGAAGCCTTTACAAAAACATCTCTTCTACCAATCCCAAGTGCGGCAGAGAATCGTCATCCTTTCACACTCTCCAGGTTTCGGCAAAGAACCTTCATCCTTTCACACTCTCCAAGTGTAGGAAGACAACCTTTAACCTTTCACACTCTCCAAGTGTTGGTAGAGAACCTTCATCTTTTCACACCCTCCAAGTATAGGCAAAGAATCTGGTACAAATAGTTAGAAAATTTTTAAAGTCATTTGTTCAAAAAGGAACCCTAATATTTTATACACTAGATGGCGTACATATGTTGAGGCTCATGATGAATAAGATTATACTTCTTCTCTAGAACATAGGTCACTAGGTGTCCTAAAGCAATATTCTTCTTCCTCTTATGAGAGATATATACAATTTCAAAAAGGCCATAAATATTATCAAAAATAAGTTAGGCTTCATCTATTGGTTCTCCAGTCATGATAAGATATGTAATAATGGATAAAAGAGGAGTAATGTTTATGCAATCACCAACCTTAAGAATAATTAAACTTCTAAGGACATTCTGGATGATCCTTGTATTTTGGTTTAAGGTATAGACCCTAGGCAAATGACCTACTTGTTTAACACTAAGAAATTTGTTTATTTCTGACCAATCAAAATCAAATTTGAAAGTCAAGGTGTGTGCTCTAATTCCTTGTGTCCTTAAATGCAAAAAAGTTCCTAGATCTTCCTTTGAGATTTGTACCCATTTCTTTAGAACATATGATCTTATCCTACTCTCATCCTCACTAAAAGTCATGTTAAAAAAAAAAGTCATGTTTGCTAAGAAGTAGTGAAATGTTTCTTTATTATATGCATGGATTAAAGTCAGAATCAAGGCAAATTAGGTTAAGTCAAAAAGAGGCATTACTTGAAAGTGAATATCCTCTTAAAGTAGGTTTCTAGAAGGAGTAATTTTAGCAGAGATAAACCTAAGGAAAGAATCCTCATTTGATCTAGATAGAAGTTTTCGTCTCAACTCCTAGAAGATGATCCCTTACTGTCATCCTCTTTTGCTAGAGCTGGCTATTACTAAGAAGTGAAGGATTGAAAGAAAATATTAAAGTGAATGAAAATGAAATCTAAGGCCATTTTATTTAAAGAAAAATGACCATTCATATATACAAAGAATGTTTCGTATAGAAGGATATATGGTTCATAATGACAAAATTAATTTCGTATGTACAATCGAATATGTTCAAAATGAAATGTCTTGTCATAATCATGCAAGTTACGAAGCATACTTTCGTACTGGCTTTTTGACCAGACGATCATATAGATGAACATGTATTCTTCCATGATGATTATTTATTTAAGATCATTTAAATGACGGTTAGGTTCATCCCCCACATCAAATTATATGTGGTTTGTATATACGAACTAAATGTTCATACATATAATCGGTTATAATAACTAATTCTACCAATATGATCATCTATATGCATACATACGAATGCATATAAATAGTTCGGGATGATATCATTATTGCATAATATGATATGTATTAAGAAATCAAAACTTTACGCGATCGGTCCAAAACAACGATTTATATGATATAGATTTCGTACGGGAAAAAATAATTTCGTACAGTACGAATATACACTTAGAAAAATTCACACATTCATTCAGAAATAGAAAATCCGATATTATAAAATATTTCAGAAGCACACAAAACATACAACAAAAATAGAAGAACACTTACACAAATAAGCACATTGAAAACAAAAACGAAAACACACAAAGACAAATATCTAGTTTGTAGAAAATTATAATTAAGCAAAAAGATCGATCAAACCAAGTTTTGTTCTTAATGTGCTAAAATTATCAAAGGCTAGTGGTTTTATAAAAATATCTTCAAGTTGATTTTCATTAGAAATATGGTTTAATTCAATTTCTACTTTAGATTGATGATCCCTAATGAAATGATGCCTTATGTCTATATGTTTAGTTCTAGAATGTTGGATAGAATTTTTTGAAATTCAAATTACACTAGTCTTATCATAATAAATTGTAAGTGTACCTATTGAAAATCCTAAATCAATCAATTATTATTCCAACCAAAGAACTCTTGCCACACAATTTCCTAAGGCAATTTATTCAGCTTCTACAGTAGATAGGGCTACAGAATTTTCTTTTCTACTGGACCAAAAAACTAAAGAATTTCTTATAAATTAATACATTCCAGATGTACTCTTTCAATCAACCTTATTAACTGTAAAGTCTGAATCTAAAAATATATTTTCAAATGAAGAGCAAAACTTAGGATACCAAATTTATAAGTTCTGAGTTTCCAAGAGATATCTCAAAATTCTTTTTACTTCTATCAAATATGATTATACTGGATCTGATTGAAATCTAGCACACAAATAAATACTAAACATATTCTCAGGTCTGCTGGCAATTAAGTAAAGCAAAGCCAATAATTCTCCCAAATTTCTCTTGATCAATAGAGTTTCCCTTTGGGTCCTTATCCAACTGAATTAAGGAACTCATAGGTGTACTAACTGGTTTATATTATCCATTTTATACTTTTTGAGGATGTCCTTAACATACTTTGACTGAATAAGAATCATTCCCTCATCAATTTGCTTAATACTAAAACCTAGAAAGTAATTAAGGTCTCCCATTAAACTCATCTCAAATTCACTACTCATTATTATAGAACAATCATAACAAAGATTTTTATTTGTGGATCTAAAGATGATATCATCAACATAAATTTATACAATGAGTATATCATCTCCCAATTTCTTTAAAAATAGAGTGGTGTCCACACTTTCTTTTTCAAAAGATCTCTCAAGTAGGAAAGTGCTTAACCTCTTATACCAAGCCCTAGGTGTCTGTTTCAATCCATAGAATACCTTTTTCAATTCAAAAATATGATTTGGGTATTTGAATTTTTAAAACATGGAGGTTATTCAACATAAATATCATCTTGAATCACCATATTTAAAAAGACACTTTTAACATCTATTTGAAATAATTTAAATCCTCTAAAGCACATAAAGGCTAATAAAACCCTAATTGCTTCAAGTCTTGTTATAGGGGAAAAATTCTCCTCAAAATTAATCCTTTTAATCTGATTATACCCCTTAGCCACCAATCTAGCCTTATTTCTAATGATAACTCCTGAGTCATTCATTTTATTTTTGAATTCCCTCTTAGTTCCAACTATACTTTGATCATTTGGCCTTACAATTAATTCCCAAACATTATTTCTCACAAATTAATTTAATTCTTCTTGCATTGACAATATCCAAAATTCATCCGAAAGTGCTTGATTTACATTTGTGGGTTCTATCACCAAAATAAAAGTAAAATTATTGAATTATTTATTTAGTCCACGCCTAATCCTAGCACCCTCACTAGGTTCACCTAAAATCAATTCCTTAGGGTGGTTTTTAGAAAATCTCAAATCTCTAGGGAAAGTATTTTTAATCTCTAAATTTTTTCCAAATTAATTTTCTCAATTCTTTGGGAGTTATTTTCCAAATCATCTTATTTCAAAATTGGCTCTCATAAAATTTCTTATTCATCAAATACAATATGTGTCATCTCCTCAACAACCAAAATTCTTTTATTAAATACTCTATAAGTTTTTCTAATATTAAAGTATCCAAGAAAAATTCCTTCATCTTATTTTGGATCGAACTTTCCTAAAGAAGATTTTTCAATATTATGTACGAACACCTTACATCTAAAAACATGAAAATGTTATAAATTAGGTGTTCTCCCTTTAAGAGACTCAAAGGGTGTTTTATTTAATTTTGATCTAATTTTTACCCTATTCAGAACAAAACATGCAACTATAATTGCTTCAGCCCAAAAATATTTACGAAGTGAATATTCAGCCAATATGGCTCTATCAGCTTTAATTAATGTTCTGTTCTTTCTTTCGACTAGCCATTCTGCTGAGGGGTTCTAGGTGTAAAAAAATTGTGACCAATCTCTTTTTCTTTTTAAAATCCTCAAATTTTTTATTTCTAAATTCACTTCCATGATCACTTTGTGTTGTTAAAATCTCACACCCTAATTTCCTCTAAATCCAAGCAAAAAATCTCTAAATTTCTCAAATGACTCACTCTTATGAAAAAAAAACCCTCCTAGACTAACAGTGCTAACTTGTCCAAAAAGATCCATATATATAATCTCCAATGATTTACTAGTTATAAGATCTTTATTATACTAAAAAGAGAACTTCACCTATTTTCCTAATTGACATGCATCATAAAGGTGATCCTTAGTAAAGTCTAGTTTTGGTCTGTTCGGTCCAACCAGACTTATGTCCATTCCCTAAAGACTCTCTAGTTAGGTATTGAACTATTAAAAAAGTGACTCTCCTTTTGCCCCCACAGTAAAGAGGATAAGCCTTTATAGTTTTTCTCTCTTCCACCAATCGTCGGTGCGGTAGAGTATCATCAAACTTTTACACCCTCCAAGTGTCGGTAGAGTACCATCATCCTTTCATACCCTCCAAATCTCAGCAGAGTATTAGATCTTCTTCAAAGATCTTCTATCAAGCAACTAGAAAGAATAAAGGAAGAGAGGCTACAAAAAAACAAAAGAGATTCTTATTTTTTAGTAACCTTATGAATCCTTCACACTCCACTTGTAAGAAACCCTCTCCCAGAACACTCTTTCACTACTGTCAAAGAAATAAAAAAGAATAGATAGCCCAAGTCAGTTTTTAAGGACTATTTATATGCAAGACACGAAAAACCTTCCAAAAAGCTAAAAAATGTAATTTTTAGAGCATACAATCGTACAGTACGATCATAATTTGTACGTATGAATAGTTCAAAAACTCCTTCGTATGAACCTGTACGAAATATTTGCATACATGATATTTATCTAGTACGAACCTAGTTCATATAGTATGAACCTAGTTCGTATAGTGCAAACTAAAAAGAAACTTTTTCTTGTTTGTCAAGATGAAAAAATACCCCATATTTTTGTACTTTGGATCTTGTCTACAAGAATAATTGATTGTACAGTAAGATCAGTTTAGAAAAAAGTTGGTATTCATTAGGGTGAAAGGTACCCATTCTTTTTATACTCTAGACGTCATCTATAGGAAGGATTGATCGTATATTATGATTAGTTCAAAGAATTTTGGTGTTCTTTGGGATGAAAATTGCCCCATTCTTTTCATACTCTAGATGTCATCTATACGAAGGATATATCAAACAAAACAATCTGTTTAGAAAAAGCTTCAGAAATCATTGGCACGAACAAGGACATATCAATTTCATACTCTAGACATCGTCTGTATGAAGGTCACTTTGTACAGTATGATCAGTACTTAAAAAATTGTTCTTTTCACAGTTCGTCTAACTGCTCATAGAAGGAAATAACTGACTAAATTCTCCTGTATGAAATGAAATCATACAGGATGATTAGTTTTAAAAAATTGTAATTTTTTAACATTTCCCAATTATTTATGTGCATGGTTACACAATTAGAATCACACTCTCTCAGACTAAATAAAAATAAAATACAAACATCATTTATAATGAATTCTAATCTAATCTGATTTGAAGTCTTCAATAGTCTGGAGTGTGATTTTTATGAAATGTTAGTACATAAAAATAACAAAACAATATATACAATATATGTTAGGAGAAATATTAATTAAAAAAAAAATATTTAGAATCATAAAAAACACACATGTTGCAATAATCTAAATAATCAAAAAAACTAAGTTGAAACAATCTCAACAATCTCCCCCTTTTTGATGACGACAAAAGAATTATTGTTTGAGTTAACATTTATACTTTAAATTTCTTCTTAGCTCCTCCTAAATAAATGAACATATTTGAATATAGAAAATTTCCATGATGATTAGAAAAGAAATTTATTTTATTTTTTGAAACAAAACACATAAAACCCTTAAGAACAAAACACACAAAACCCTAAAGAATTAAAAAAACATAAACACAAGCAAACAAGATCACAAACACAAGCTAGAACACAATCATAAACAACAAAGAATATTTTAATCCCGCTTTTGACAACAACAAAAATAGAAGAAGAAATTCAAATGAATTTGTCAAACAATAAACTAAAAGAATTGATATTGAAAATTATTATAAAATAATTGCAATAACAAAATCAACTTCATAAGACTAAAAAGAAAGATTCAAAAATTTAAATTAAAGAACAACTAAGATAAAAAAAGTTAATCAAGATCATGATACATTCTAGACAAAGTAAATAAAAATTAATATTGAAAAACATGATAAAATGATGATTAATTAAGTTTAATTTTTAATATAGAGTATAATTAAAATTTAGATTGATTTGAATTAGAGAATAAATGATAGTGGACAGAACATAATAAACAACTAGTTAAATTGACGTCATTGCATATCTTTTTAAATATTTGTGGCACACTTTGTGCATCCTTTTCTATTTGGGCTAATTTTGTGCCTCTTTCGAATTTGAAAACTATTGCACAATCTTTTGATTTTTGCACACAATGTGCATTTCTTTTGATATACTTTGTTAAGTCTTTCCAAAATCAATAATCTAAAATCAAACTTCTCTAATAACAATAATAATCATATTTAAAAAGAAATAAAAAATAATATAACATCAAAATTGCAATAATGATATTCAAATTATATTTGCCTAAAAGAACATGAAATTGATCTTCTTAACTTAATCTAGTTATAATTTAATTTAAATTTTTAAAAAAATTAGATTTCATAATGAAATTAATTTTGTAATTCACATTAATTTATATCACATTTTTTTTATCAGTTATGAAAAGCTTTTTGTATAGTAAAACTAACATTTCAAAATAAGAAACAAAAATAAGTTTGCAAACTATAACATTTTTTATTGATATCAGCTAAATATTAGATACATTCAACACATAGATATCAATATCAAAACCACATAACATTAATACAAAATATCTCAATAACAAGAATTATAAATATGATGTATAAGATATCATCACATCACATCACATCACAGATAAAGAACTAGTAGAAGCAACGGCAAAGAAGTACATCTAAAAGTCGGAGGGGCCCTAGTATGGAGGAGGTGGCTGGTTGAACACTAAAAAACAACTATTTATCATAGCTACATTTATATTAACTTTGTTAAACTTATCACAGATCCACCCCATATACTCCTGATACCTTGCATCCTATTTATTTAAATGTGTCTCAATTTGATAAAAATATTGGTCAAAGTGAGTTTCTATATTATTAAAACACTGGACTAACTCCTGAAAGTATTGCTGATCAAGTCCAGCTGCAAGTGCAGGTGCTCCACGTTCTTCTTTAGAACCACCACTTGAGCTCTGGCCTCTCCTAAATAAGGATCAAAATGAAGCATCAGTGAAATAGATAGGAAATTTAGTGGGAAGATAAGGATGAAGAATGTCATACCTTGTCTAAGATGTATGTCACTAAGTGTCCTAGAGTAATATTCTTCTTCCTCTTATGACGAGGAATCCCAATTTAAGAAAGATTATAAATGTAATCCATAATTAGTTTGGGTCATCAAAATATTTTCTAATCATGATAAAATATGTGATAGTGGACAGGAGTAGAGTCATATTTATATGATCACCAGCCTTAGGAATGATTGAAGTTCTTAGGACATGCTCGATGATCCAGGCATTTTTGTTCAATATGTAGACTCACACAAAGTTTACTCCTCTAAGAGTTTTATTAATCTCAGTCCAGTAATAATCAGATTTACAGGTCAAGGTGTGAGCTCTAGTGCCATGAATCTTTAAATGAAGAAAAGTTCCTAAATCTTCCTTTATGATTTCAAATCGCTATTTTTAGACAAAAGAGGTTATCCAAGTTTGATCAACATTAAACCTCATGTTTGCTAAGAAGTAATAAAAGGTATCTTTGTGGTAGGCATAGATTAATGTAAAGATAAAAGATAACTGAGTCGAAGCAAAGAGAGGCATGACAGAAAATTGGATTTCATCCACAATGAGGAGTCTAGAAAGTGTGATTTTGGCGATTACATGCCGAAAGAATGTATCCTCAATATCCTTAGACAAAAAGTTGACATCCCTACCAGTCCTAGAAGTAGACCCCTTAGTAACACGTGAACACTTAATAGAACTTGCCATTCTTAAAATGAGGATACTAGAAGGTTTATAAGTGAAGATGAAAGTGAATGAAAAAAATTCAAAAAACCCTTGTATATATAGAAAAACTACCTTTTATAACATACTAAATTAGGTTCATATGTACGATTCTAAGATCATTTAGGACAAATTTATTTTTTCACATATGAATGAAAATGGCCAAAAATATAATGACTTTCATTAAATGCCATTTATGAGGCATCCTCTAATACAGACTTTTTGTCCACACGTTCATACAGATGAATAGGTGTTCATCCGAGACATTCAGGATATTAAAGATCATTTTAATGGTAGTTAGGTTCATCCCTCACAGAAACTAACACCATGATTGTACATATGAAATAAGATTTCGTACATACAATCAGTAATAATAACTGAATCCCATCGGATAACCATCCCCATGCATATAAAAAAATTTGTACAAATCGTATGTATGATGACATCATCATACAGTTCAAATCTATGAAGAAATATAAATTTTACTAGTTCAACTCCAAGACTAATCATAAACATACTATAGAATTGGTACAATACAAATATATTTTGTACAATACAATCAAAAAACTTAAAAAATAAAGCCTAAAAACCAAAAGAAATTCTCAAAATCCATTATCCTTCGACATGTGACAAATGTCCAAACTAAAAACACAAAAACTAAAACTAAAACTAAAATAAACACTCACAAGCAAAAACAAAACAAATAGACAAGAAAAACTAGATCAAACATATATAAAGAATATATCAAGCTTGTAGAAAATTTTATCTAAGCATTAAGATCAATCACACCTAACCTTGTTCTTAAGGTACTGAATGTATCAAAGGCTAATGTTTTGTAAAATTATCTAAAAGTTGATTTTTAATAGAAATAAGATTCAATTTAATTTCTCCTTTGACTATATGATCCCTAATGAAATGATGCCTTATGTTTATGTATTTGGTTCTAGAATGTTGGATAAGATTCTTTGAAATGCAAATTGCTCTAGTGTTATCACAATAAATTAGAATTATGTCTATTATAAATCCTAAATCAATCAACTATTATTTTAACTAAAGAACTTATATCACACAACTTTCTAAGGCAATGTATTCAGCTTCAGTAGTAGATAGGGCTATAGAATTTTGTTTTCTACTAGCCCAAGAAACTAATAAATTTCTTAAAAATTAACAAGTTCCAGATATACTCGATCGACCCTACAACCTACAAATTCTACATCAGATTATGTAATAATTTTATTTGAAGAACTATACATAGGATACCAAATTTCTAACTTTAGAGTTCCCAAAAGATATCTTAAAATCCCTTTTACTTCTATCAAATGTGATTCTTTTGGATCAGATTAAAATCTAGCACACAAACAAACACTAAATATTATAACTGGTTTACTAGCAGTCAAATAAAGTAATGATCCAATTATACCTCTAAATTTCTTTTAACTAATAGATTTTCACTTCGGGTCCTTATCTAACTAAATTAAGGAACTCATTGGTGTAGTTACTGGTTTAGCATTGTCTATTTCATACTTCTTAAGAATGTCCTTAATATACTTTGACTGATTAAGAAAATTTCCCTACTCATTTTTCTTAATACTAAAACCAAGAAAATAACTTAAATCTTCTATTAAACTCATCTCAAATTCACAAATTATTTTTTTTAAAATTCATCACAAAGATTTTTATCTGTAGATCCAAAAATGATATCATCAATATATATCTGAATAATACATATGTCATCCACTAATTTTTTCGAAAAGAGAGTGGTATCCACACTTCCTTTTACAAAAGATCTCTCTAATAGAAAAGTGTTCAATCTCTCATACCAAGTCCTAGGTGCCTATTTCAATCCATATAAAACCTTTTTCAATTTATATATATATAATTAGGGACTTTAAAATATTCAAAACCTGGTGGTTGCTTAACATAAACATCCTCTTATATCACCTCATTTAAAAAGGCACTCTTCAAATCCATTTGAAACCTCTCAAATAGGCTAAGGCTAACTAAATTCTAATTGCTTCAAGTCTTACTGCAGGTGCAAAAGTCTCCCTCTTTGCTAAGTCCTTAGCCACCAATCTAGCCTTATTTCTAATCACAACTCCTGAATCATTCATTTTTTTTAACACCCACTTAATTTCAACTACACTTTGATCCTTTAGCCTTTCAATCAATTCCCAAACATCATTCCTTGCAAATTGATTCCACTCCTCTTCCTTGGCCAAAATCCAAAATTCATCCAAAAGTGTTTGATTAATATTTATGGGTTCAATCATTAAAATAAAGGCAGAATGGTTAACCTCTTTTCTAAGTCCATGCCTAGACCTAACACCCTCAATAGGTTCACCTAAAATTAATTCCTTAGGGTAATTTTTAGAAAATTTCAATTCTCTAGGCAAAGGGTTTTCTATCTCCAGATTTTCTTCCAATTTATCTTCTTAATTCTTTGGGAGTAATTTTTTATATGTTCCTCTTCCAAACTTGGCTCTTCAAAAATGCTATATTCATCAAATACAACATGTGTGGTCTTCTCAACTACCGAAGTTCTTTTGTTAAACACTCTATATGATTTTCTAACATTAGAATATCTAAGAAAACTTCCTTCATCATATTTTGGATCAAGATTTCCTAAAGAATATTTTCCATTATTATGTATGAACATCTTACGTCCAAAAATATGCAAATATGACATTTTAGGTGTTCTTCCCTTAAGAAGATCATAGGATGTTTTATTTAATTTTATCTAATATTCACCCTATTTATAAAATATAAAGCTGTACTAACTGCTTCAATCCAAAAATATTTAGGAAGTGAATATTCTGCCAACATGGCTCTAGCAACTTTATTTAATATTCTATTCTTTCTCTTGACTACCCATTCTACTGAGGAGTTCTTAGTGCAGAAAAATTATGATCAATTCCTTTTTCTTTATAAAATTTCTCAAATTTTGCATTTTCAAATTCACCTCCGTAATCAGTTTGAATTGTTAAAATTTCACATCCTAGTTTCCTCTAAATCCAATTTGAAAGTTTCTAAATTTGTCAAATGATTTACTCTTATGAAATAAAAATTTAAGACATGTGAATCTCAAAAAGTCATTAACAATAAAAAATTTGTATACCTTCCCTCCTAAACTTATAGTTATAACTAGTCCAAAAAGATCCATATGAATAATCTACAATGGTTTGCTAATTCTATAATCCTTAGTAGAATGAAATGAGGATTTCACCTATTTTTCTAGTTGGCATGCATCATAAAGGTGATCCTTCGTAAAGTCTAATTTTTGTATACCTCTAACAAGTTCTTTTTGGGTAAATTTTCTAAGATTTTTCATGCTAGCGTGACAAAGTGTCCTATGTCATAACCATGATTTATTAGAAATTATTTTTTTAAAAAAAAAGGCATTATGATATTTAATACAATTTAAATCTAGCATATATACATTATTTACCCTATTTCCATATAATACATCAATTCCATTTTCGCTTAATATGCAGCCAAATCATACCACTATTGTGGGATATGATTTTCTATAAATAGTGCAAGTGTGGGATATGTGCCAAATTATACCACTACAAAAACATTTTACTCCAAGAAAAGGGTTTTTTTAATTTATGAGAATAAAATTTTCTTTTCCTAGGTTTTAAGATTTTTTATTTTAAAATAAATCACAAAAATTTTCAAGTTTATGGGGTATCCTATTCTCCTCAAGAGCATTCACTTTGACTATAAGATATGAATTTAAATCCTTCAACATTAAATTATCATATCTTAGTTTATACTCTCTATCATCAGATTCATCCTTAAAAATCTTAAATTCTTTTTCGAATTAAGTGTAGGATGTTTTAATAATTCTTTTTATGTTTTCAAATCATAAAATTTATCCAATAAACTCATTGATTGTTATCAATCCGTGCATGATCTTTCCTTAAGATTTCATGCACTTTTTATAATTTTAGGAAAACAAATTTTATTTAGCATGCATCTTTTTTAGTTTTCTATATATTGTATGTATTATTTTAGAAACTTTAAGTAATTCATCATAACTCAAGTCTCATACCTCCTCTTGATCTGACTAATCAATCTTATTGCCTATTAAGTACAGATTGGTGACTTCTTCCTTTTCTATTTTTGATGAAATTTGAAGTTGAGTCCGCCAAAAAAGCTCACTGAAGTCTCTTCTTTCCCTTCTCACATTTGCTTTCTCCTCCACCTTCTCCTTGCTAGGTGTATCTTTAAGATTAGGGAATTATGATTTCACATGTCCAGGTTTATTGCATTCATAATAAATAACATCATTAGAAACCTTAATATTTTTGTGGAAGTTACCTTTATTCCACTACATGTGTATCCTTTGCTTCCTCTTTAGAAAACTTCTAAATTGTTTGGTCATCAAGGCAATATCATCCTCATCCTAAGGTTGTGACTGATCACTCTTCGAGTCATCCACTTTCAAAGCTATGTTCTTCCCCTTTCGCTTTCCTCCTACATCAATTTATCTTTGAGTCACGCCTTGCTCGTAAGCAATTAGTGATCCAAGAAGATTGTTAATATAATACAAACTTAAATCCTTAGACTTTGTAATATAAGTTATTTTAGCATCATAAATAGTAAGAAAATAATAAAGTATTTTATTAACTTTTTTTGCATTCGTTAGTTCCCTATATAATAAATGCAAAGAAGTAATTATCTGAGTGAAATGGGTGTACATGTTAGATATGAATTCATTTGGTTTCATACAAAATAATTCATAATCATGTGATAGAATATATAATCTAGATTATTTCACTTTGTTAGTTCCTTTATATGTTATGCAAAGTCTGTCACAAATTTCTTTTCCACTTTTGCAAGTAGAAATATGCATGTAATCATCTAATATAAGTGCACAAAAGAAACTATTTAAATATTTCATATTTAATTAAGCTAATTAACATTCTTCTATAGTCCAGTCTATAATTGGTGTTTCAGCTCTAATACCATTTTCTACTCTAGTTGTCATACAGTACCCATCTTATACTAAAATCCATATGTGATAGTCAAGCGATTGAAAAAAAGTAGACATACAGGTTTTCTAAAAATCAAAAGAGATATTGTCAAATAACGCAGGTCTAGCGATCGAATACCCTTTATGTGTGTTAGAGTTTTAAAAAGTGGTCATAATCTTTTTTAAAAAGTAATCTAAACTTAAATTTTGAAACAAGGATCTATACCACTTATAAAGTTAGGATAGGTTGTTAAACCTATGCAAATGTCCCATGGCTAACCAAGAGTAGGGATGAATTGGTATTTTAAAATTTTATTCTCTTGGAAATTAACAAAAACTATTTTTCTTATTTTTTTTGCAAAAATAATTTTTCTACCACAAAACATAAAATATTGAAATATAAATGTGCAAAAATAAAAAGGAACACAAATATTTATAGTGGTTCGGTCCAATAAGACCTACGTGCACTCTCTGAAGACTCCCTCTTCAGATATTGCACTATTACATAAGTGACACTCTTTTTTTCCCCCATAGCAAGGTAGAGAATCCTTTACAATTTTCCTCTCTTCCACCAATCCCCGATGCTGCAAACTACCGTCATCCTTTTATACCCTCCAAGTGTCGGTAGAGTACAATCATCCTTTTGCACCCTCTAAGTGTTGGTAGAGTACCGTCATCCTTTCACACCCTCCAAGTATTAGTAGAGTACCATCATCCTTTAACACCCTCCAAGTGTCGGTAGAGCACCGTCATCCTTTCACACCCTCCAAGTGTTGATAGAGTACCGTCATCCTTTCACACCCTCCAAGTGTTGGCAGAGAATCAGATCTTCTTCAACAATCTTCTCTCGAGCAAGTAGAAAGAAGAAAGGAAGAGAAGCAATAAAAACATAAAAGAGATTCTTACCTTTGAGTAACCTTGTGAAACCTCCTGACTCTACTTGTATAAACTCTCTCTCAAACACTCTCTCAAAACACTCTTTCACTCTCTCTCAATGAAATTTTGAAGATCAGACAATCCAAGTTAGTTTCTAAGGACTATTTATATGTAAGACATAAAAAACTATCCAAAAAACTAAAAATTGTAATTTTGAGCATATACGATCATATAGTACGATCATAATTTGTACATACGAATAGTTTAAAAACTGCTTTCTATGAATCTATACAAAATATTTTCATACACGATATTCATACAGTATGGACCCAGTTCGTATAATATAAACTGTAAAAATTTCTAGTTCATCAGGATCAAAAGATACCCCACATTTGTTGAGTCTAGTAATTAGGTTGTTAAGCCTAAGTTAATGTCCCAAGGCTACAAAGAGGGGGGGTGAATTGGTAGTTTAAAAATTTTAAACCCTCCTTATATAGTTATGTTGAACCGAAATGAAAATGTTTATTTTAAGTTTTTGTTGAAAAAGTTTTTCAACCACAGAGTTTTTAAGACTAAAAATAAAATGCGGAAACGTAAAAACAGTAAAGTAAATGACACCAGATTTATAGTGGTTCGGTCTAAAACCAGACCTACATCCACTCCCCAGAGGCACCCTCTGAGTATTGCACTAATACCAATAGTGACTCTCCTTTTGCACCCACAGCAAGGCGGAGAAGCCTTTACAAACACTCTTTTCACCACAACCCGGTGCGGCAGAGAACCGTCGTCCTTTTACACAATCCTCAGTATTGGCAGAGAATCCTTGTCCTTTTACACTCTCCTAGTGTAGGCAGAGAACCCTCCGGCTATTCACACTCTCCAAGTGTAGGCAGCGAACCCTTCGGCTATTCACACTCTCCAAGTGTAGGCAGCGAACCCTTTAGCTATTCACACTCTCCAAGTGTAGGCAGCGAACCCTTCGGCTATTCACACTCTCCAAGTGTCGGCAGCGAACCCTTCGGCTATTCACACTCTCCAAGTGTCGGCAGGGAACTGGATCTCCTTGTCAGATCTTCTCACAAGAAATCTAGAAGGAAGAAGGAAAAGAGTGAAGTAATTCAAATTCACAAGTAGAGATTCTTACCTTTAAACACCAAGTGAAGTCTTCACACTCCAGTGGTAGGAATCCTCCTTTGAATGCACTCTCACACTCTCTCCTTGGCTATTCTCTCAAGAGGCACGAAGATCAAATGACAAAAAGATTGGGTGGCAGTCTAATTTGGACTATTTATACAAAAGACAAGAAAAACTGCCCAAAAATTGCAAGTATTCAATTCTGTATGCAGCGGATCGTCCCGTACGATCGTGGATCATCCTGGATGATTTTACTTAAACGCTTTGAAACGACCCTATTTGTATATGTGTATGAAATATTTTTGTACAAGCTGATCGTCCCGTACGAACAAAGTTCGTCCGGTACGAATGGTTATTACTAGGTCGGTTCTAGAAACTGCTGAAAACCGTTCTAAGTCTGTTAATCGTCTGGACAAAAATTGGTTCGTCTGGACGAAATTTTTACAGAGACCCGATCATCCTGGACGATAATTAATTTCGTCTGGACGAAAATTTTACAGAGACCAGATCGTCTTGGATGATATTTAATTTCGTCTCAGATGAATAGGACTTAGAAAAATTTTTCAAGCCAGTTCCTATTCGTTCCATGTGCTCAATAGGAGATAACTGTCTGATCGTCCCGTACGATATAATATCGTCCCGTACGATCAGTATAAATTTTATATGATCTCCTTATGTGTGTGTGTATGTTTTTATTTACTTAATTATAATCACTCCGTTTCAAAATTAATTCAAAGAAAAGTACAAGCTTCAAATTTAAAAAGTATTTCATGTTGAATTTGATTTGAAGTCTTCATAGTTTGGAGTTAGATTTTCCTGAAATGTTAGTACACACAAGAGCAAATACAAATCTTTTAAAATTGTTAGGAGATAACTACACATTTGAACAATAATGTTTGGAATCATCAAAACTATATAAGTTGCAAAAATGTAAAGCATTCAAATAGCAACTATCTTAACAATCTCCCCCTTTTTGATGATGGCAAAATAATTATTATTTGTATGGTTTCAATTTAAACAAATCTCCTAAACTCCCCCTGAATTGATGAATACATGAAAATAAGGAGGCATTTTGAAGCAAAGAACAATATTTTTGTTTTTCAAATTTTTTTTTTAACGAAATCACAAAGTCAAATACAAAATCAAAATGCAAACAAAGCAATCAAAACAAAATATACAAACACAATAATAATAAAAACATACAAATACAATAATAACAAAAACATACAAGCATAATAATTTCTCCTCCTTTTTGACAACAACAAAAAGTGAAGAAGAAATAGACGAGAAATGTAAGTAATGATATGAAATTCATTTAAAAATTTAATCTAAATGGTGATTGACATAAGGTATGTAATCTAAAACTAATAACATTAGGTAAATCATAGAAATTCATAGAATTTAAGAAGTGATATAACATTGTAAGTAAGAAGAATTTGTCAAAAACATGATTCAATTTAGACATTTGAATATAGAAAATCATTACAAGAGAGATGAATAAAAATTCTATATTTCAAAGTTCAATAGAATATAAATGAATATAAGATCAATTTCAATTAAGAGATTGAAAGAATTTGGAAAGAAGAGAATTACCACAAGTGGCGCTTTGCGCATCTTTTTCAAATTTTTGGCACATTTTTTTGCATCTTTGGGCTAATTTTGTGCCTCTTTTATATATTTGCGAACCTTTGCGCATTCCTTTCAATTTTTGTACTTTTTGTATAATTTTCAAGAGTAATTGAAACCAATTCTTTCCAAGATCAATAATCTAAAATTTTAAATTTTTCTAAGTGCATAAATATCACTTGAGCAAAGAAATACAAAATAAATAAACTTCTAAATTGCAATAATAATATTAACTTTTATGTAGTCTAAATGAATAGACATGAATTTAAAAATTCTAATTATAACAAGTTATAAACAAAGTTTAAATTTAGAAAGACTAGATTTTCTAATGTAATTAATCTTAAATCACAATCTAATTTAAGCACAATTAAGATTAAATAAGTCTAATGAAATTCATAAAAATTAAGTACATTCCAAAAACAAACCAAAATTAAATCAACTACGACATGTATTGATATTAATGAGAAAGATTACATGATCATTTCATAATATCAAAACAATAACAAAAACAAGAAACATAAACAAACATAACTAAGACTAATACTAAAATAAACACTAACACAACAAACATTTAAAACAAACATAAGTACAACAAACAAAAAATCATCTCTCATTCTCTATTCTTTTGGAGGAGGAGGAGGAATGCCACCAAAAAGGTTGAAGTAGGAGGCCATCAACATAATATTAGTATTGATTTCATGTACTTCATTTCTGATACTACGAATGTCCTGTTGTTGCTGCATAAGTTGAGCATCAATTTGATCAAATCTTTGATCAACATGAGTCTCAAGTCTATCAAATTTCTCAATCAGATTCTGATAATCTGATTGAGGTGCAGAGGTTTGCTCTCCTTCTTCTTCTTCTTCAGAAGCACTGGCATGTGCTTTCCCTTTTTCTTCTTTGAAAATTGCTCTGAAGGAAGCATCATTGTAGTAGATCGGCCCTTTGTATTCATCATCAGAATGTACTAAGTTGTATTTCTTTTCCAAAATGTATGTAACTAAGTGTCCTAATGAGATGTTCCTTTTTCTCTTCTATTCTGCATGCCCAATTTCTGAAAGCTCATAAAGATGGTCTAGGATAAGTTGGGCTTCATCGATAGGCTTACGATCCATAATCAAAAAGGTTACAATAGAAAGGAGTGGGGTAATATTGATCCTATCACCAGCTTTAGGAATGATTGATGATCGAAGAATGTGCTGGATGATTCGAGCATTTCTGGTCATTCCTGAAACTCTAGCAACATGATATGTTAGGCCATTTTCTCTAATCACCCTATTGAGTTCATACCATTTGAAGGTGTTTTCATTCATAAGGGTGTGGGCTCTATAACCTTCAGTTCTTAAGTTTAGAAAGGCACATATGTCGTGCTTGGTGATTTCAACTTTTTGTTTGAAAACAAAAGAACTTATAAAGGAGTGGTCGGAATTAAAACTCATGTTGCCTAGGAAATAGAGAAAGGTTTGTTTGTTGTAAAGGTGGACGAGAGGAAGAATGAATCCAAACTGGGTGGAAGCAAAAAGGTGCATTACCTTGAAATTTATCTCGCTTTGAATTAAAATGCGAGAAGGTGTTATTTTGGCGGAGGCAAAAAGAGGAAAAGATTCCTCATTTGCTTTTGACAGGAAGTTTTCAGAGGCATTCCTGTGGGGTTTCTTCGCCAACACTTTTTGTCTTTTGCTTGAGGAGGCCATTGTCGATTTGAAGTTGAAAGGGATTGAAAGTGAAGTTTGGAGATGTGATTGTTGAGTTAAAAAGCCTTCATATTCAAAGAAAACGATACGTTCGTCCTGGACGAAAATTGTTCGTCCTGGATGAAAATCATCGTTCGTTTGGACGAAAACATTTCGTACAGACGATCCAATTTGTCCAAAATGAAACGGCTTTTCGTAATAAACATAATTTTTGATGCATCCTTTCGTACAGACTTTTGACTTGACCGATCGTACAGACGAAAAATTTTCGTACAGACGATCAAAAGTTAATTCGTTTTAATGTCAGTTGAAAACCGTCCCCTACAATGAAACGACGTCTGTTTGTCTGGACGAACAAAAAGTTCGTACGGATGAACTTCACATTTCAAACTGCCTTATCCACTCAACCGCTGCATTCAATCATCCCGACGTTTGAGAAAAGAAAAAAAATTTTGTCCTGGACGATCATTAGATCATGCAGACGATTTACATTAAAAATTGCTCTCAAGACGTTTCATATCACGCAAACTGAATTTTACACACTTCGTCCAGTACGAAAAATTTCGTCCCTGACGATTTCCACATTTTTGGATTTTTTTGAATTTTTATCAAACAAGAACAAACTAAACATCCAAATCATAGAAAAACAATGATAAATCCCCAGACTCTAAAATGAAATCACTCAAAAATAGTAAAAAATCACAAAAACAAAATAAAACAAACTACGAAAACATAAATATCAATGTTGCAAAAACATTTTTATTTAAGCATTCAAATCAATTACACCAAGCCTTGTTCTTAATGTACTGAAGGTATCAAAGGCTAAAGGTTTTGTAAAAATGTCTGCAAGTTGATTTTCAGTTGAAACATGTGTGAGTTCAATTTCTCCCTTGGATATATGATCCCTTATGAAATGATGCCTTATGTCAATGTGTTTGGTTCTAGAACGTTGAATAGAATTTTTAGAAATGCAAATAGCACTAGTATTGTCACAATAAATTGGAATAGTGCCTATAGTTAATCCTAAATCAATCAACTGTTGTTTTAACCAAAGTACTTGTGCCACACAACTTCCTAATGTAATGTATTCTGCTTCTGTAGTAGATAGGGCTACTGAATTTTGTTTTCTACTGGACCAAGAAACTAATGAATTTCCAATGAATTCACATGTTCCAGAAGTGTTTTTCCTATCCACTCTACAGCCTGCAAAGTCAGAATCTGAATAACCAACAATTTCAAATGAAGAGATAAACTTAGGCCACCAAATTCCTAAGTTTTGAGTTCCTAGTAAGTATCTTAAAATCCTTTTCAATGCTGTCAAATGTGATTCTTTTGGATCTGATTGAAATCTAGCACATAAGCAAATACTGAACATAATATCTGGTCGGCTAGCAGTCAAGTAAAGCAAAGATTCAATTATTCCTCTATATTTCTTTTGATCAACAGATTTTCCCTTAAGGTCCTTATCCAACTGAATTGAGGAACTCATTGGTGTACTAACAGGTTTAGCATTGTCCATTTCATATTTTTTGAGGATGTCCTTAATATATTTAGTTTGGGTCAGAAATGTTCCTTCCTCAAGTTACTTATTGCTAAAACATAGAAAGTAATTTAGATCTCCCATTAGACTCATTTCAAATTCACTACTCATTATTTTAGAAAAATCATCACAAAGATTTTTATTTGAAGATCCAAAAATGATATCATCCACATAAATTTGAATAATGAGTATATCCTTTCTAAATTTCTTTAAAAAGAGAGTTGTATCCACACTTTATTTTTCAAAAGATCTTTCAAGTAGGAAGGTGCTCAACCTCTCATACCAAGCCCTAGGTGCCTGTTTCAATCCATAAAATGCCTTTTTTTAACTTGAAAACTTGATTTGGGAATTTTTAATTTTCAAAGCCTGGAGGTTGTTCTACAAAAACATCTTCTTCAATTACCCCATTTAAAAAGGTACTTTTGACTTCCATTTGAAACAATTTAAAACCTTTAAAATAGGCAAAGGCAAGTAAAACCCTAATAGCTTCAAGTCTTACTACAGGGGCAAAGGTCTCCTCAAAATCAATTCCTTCAATTTGATTATACCCCTTAGCAACTAATCTAGCCTTATTTCTAATGACTACTCCTGAGTCATTCATTTTATTTTTGAACACCCACTTGATTCCAACAACACTTTGATCTTTTGGCCTTGTAGTTAATTCCCAAACTTTATTTCTTACAAATTGATTTAACTCTTCTTGCATGGCCAATATCCAAAATTCATCAGAAAGTGCTTGATCAATATTAGTGGGTTCTATTGTTGAAATAAAGGCTGAATGATTGACTTCCTTGTTTAATCCACGCCTAGTTCTAACACCCTCACTAGGTTCACCTATAATCAATTCTCTTGGGTGGTTTTTAGAAAATCTCAAATCTCTAGGCAAAGGGTTTTCTCTTTCCAAATTCTCTTCCACATTTTCTTCCAAATTTAATCTATCAATCTTTTGGGAGTTTTCTTCAATCTCTTCATCAACAACATTTGGCTCTTTCAAATTTCCAGATTCATCAAATACAACATGTGTGGTTTCTTCAATGACTAAAGTTCTTTTGTTGAATACCCTAAAAAATTTTCCAACACTTGAATATCCAACAAAAATTCCTTCATCTAATTTTGGATCAAATTTTCCTAAGGCAGATTTTCCATTGTTATGAATGAACACCTTGCAACCAAAAACATGCAAATGAGACAAATTAGGTGTTCTACCTTTTAGCAACTCATAGGGTGTTTTATTTAAATTTGATCTTACATTCACCCTATTCAGAACATAACATGCAGTGCTAATAGCCTCAGCCCAAAAATATCTAGGAAGTGAGTATTCTGCTAACATTGCTCGGGCGGCTTCTATTAATGTTCTATTTTTCCTTTCAACTACCCCATTTTGTTGAGGGGTTCTAGGTGCAGAAAAATTGTGATCAATTCCTTTTTCTTTACAAAAATTTTCAAATCTTTCATTTTCAAATTCTCCTCCTTGATCACTTTGTAAAGAAATTATTTCACATCCTAGTTTTCTTTGAATCCAAGTTAAAAAATTTTTGAATTCCTTAAATGATTCACTTTTATGAAAAAGAAATCTAATCCAGGTGAATCTTGAGAAATCATCCACTATAACAAATCCGTATACCTTCCCTCCTAGACTTACAGTTCCTACTGGTCCAAAAAGATCCATGTGAAGAATTTCTAAAGGTTTAGTAGTTCTAAGATCCTTATTGGACTTAAAAGAGGACTTCACTTGTTTTCCTAATTGACATGCATCACAAAGGTGATCCTTAGTAAAGTCTAGTTTTGGTATACCTCTCACTAAGTTCTTTTGGGTAATTCTTCTAAGGTTTTTCATACTAGAATGACAAAGTCTCCTATGCCAAAGCCATGATTCATCAGAAATAGTTTTCAAACAGAAAGCAGAAGGAGTTTGAATAGAATTCAAATCTAGCATGTAAACATTGTATACCATTTTTCTATTTAAAACTTCTTTCCCATTTAGGCTTAAAATACAGTTAGTAGGTAAAAATTTTACATTATATCCCTTGTCACATAGCTGACTTACACTTAACAAATTATGCTTTAAGCCTTCAACTAATAATACATTGTCTATAAAAAAGTTTTTGAAATTTCTAATCATACCAGATCCAATTACTTTCTTTGTGGTATTATCTCCAAGTGTAACCTTGCCTCCACTCCTGGCTTCTAGCGTTATGAATTGAGCAGTATCTCCAGTCATATGCTTTGAACATCCACTGTCCAGGTACCATATGCTCCCACGAGGTCTTGTGTGAGAGCACTCCTGCAAAACTCTTAAATGTTAGACCTGGGAACCCAAACAAGTTTGAGTTCACCTTTTAGCAATTTATAATCAGATGCATGTATGATATGTCTAGGTTTATGCATCTTAGGTCTCCACACCAAATTAGATTTCATCTTCAAAGTACAAGTGTAAGCTATATGTTCCAAAAATCCACATTTATTACATTTAACATTAGGAAAAATATTCCTAAGTTTTCTTCCATATGATTGTCTTCTAAGGGATTTCATGAATTTAGGATAATATTTAGGATTTGTAAAATCTTCAAGTTTAGGGAGATTCCTATTATCCTTAAGAGCTCTTATTGTCAATTTATAAAATGAATTCATATCTTCCAAAATTCGATTTGTATAATTGATTCGATATGTATTGCTTTCAGATTCATCCTTAAAGTTTTTAAAATCTTTTTCAAGTTCAGCATAGGATGATATTAAATTCTCAAAATTTTTATTCAAGTCATCATATTCATCAAGTAGTTTCATGTGGTTGTCATCTATTAAAGCATGATCTTTCCTACGGATTTCGTGTTCCTTCTTAAGCTCTTCCAGTTCTAAACTTAAACTAGCATGCATCTTTTTCATTTTCCTATATGCATCATGCATGTGTTTAGAAACTTCAAACAATTCATCATAGGTTAAGTCACATACCTCTTCTTGATCTGATTGTTCAACATTATCTTCCATTAAGCAAAGGTTGGTGACTTCTTCTTCTTTTTCAGTCTCAGATGAGTCTGAAGCTGAGTCCACCCAGAAAGCTCTTTGAAACTTCTTCTTGCCCTTCTTTATAATTGGTTTCTCCTCTACCTTCTTCTTTCTAGGAGTGGCTTTGAGTTTTGGGCATTCAGTCTTGATATGACCTGGTTTCCTGCATTCATAACAAATTACTTCATTAGAAACCTTGCCATTTATGTTAAACTTACCTCTATTCCATTGCTGG
This sequence comes from Dendrobium nobile, assembly GCA_022539455.1. Classification (NCBI taxonomy): domain Eukaryota; kingdom Viridiplantae; phylum Streptophyta; class Magnoliopsida; order Asparagales; family Orchidaceae; genus Dendrobium; species Dendrobium nobile. The sequence goes on along the minus strand of CM039724.1, from coordinate 36,532,168 downwards.
CGTCTCTTCTGCTTCCTCTTTAAAAAGCTTCTGAATTGTCTAGTCATCAATGCAATATCATCTTCATCCTCAGGTTGTGAGTGTTCACTCTCTGACTCTTCCACCTTTAGTGCAATATTTTTCTCCTTTCGTGGTTCACCTGCATCAATCTTTCTTTGACTTACTCCTTGCTCATAAGCAATGAGTGAACCAAGAAGATTGTCAAAAGAATAAATGTTTAGATCTTTAGACTCTGTAATTGCAGTAATTTTAGCATCATAAGCAGTAGGTAAACAACGAAGAATCTTATTAACCATTTCAGCATTAGTTAATTCCCTACCAAGTGCATGCAAAGAAATGACTATTTATGTGAATCTTGTGTACATGTAAGAAATAGATTCATTAGGTTTCATGCGAAATAATTCATAGTCATGTAACAAGATATTGAGTCTTGATTGCTTAACCTCATTAGTCCCTTCATAAGTTATACAAAGTCTATCCCATATGTCCTTTCCGCTTTTGCAAGTGGAAACCCGCATGTAGTCTTCAGATTTTAAAGCACAAAAGAAACTATTTAGACATTTAGCATTTAATTGTGCTAAGTCACGTTCTTCTATAGTCCAATCTACAAAAGTTGTTTCTACCCTAACTCCATCAACTAATCTAGTTTGTTTTGTGTAACCTTCCTGGACTAGTATCCACATACGATAATCAAGTGACTGTAAGAAAGTAGACATGTGTGTTTTCCAAAAATCAAAAGGTATATTGTCAAACAGTGGAGGTCTAGTGATAGAGTAACCTTCAGGTGTGTTTTGGTTTCCGAATGTAGCCATGTATGTTAATCAAAAAGTAGTTCAAACTTATGATTTTGAAACGAAGCTCTGATACCACTTGTTGAGTCTAGTAATTAGGTTGTTAAGCATAAGTTAATGTCCCAAGGCTACCAAGAGGGGGGGGGGGGTGAATTGGTAGTTTAAAAATTTTAAACCCTCCTTGTATAATTATGTTGAACCGAAAAAAAAAAATGTTTATTTTAAGTTTTTGTAGAAAAAGTTTTTCAACCACAGAGTTTTTAAGACTAAAAATAAAATGCGAAAACGTAAAAATAGTAAAGTAAATGACACCAGATTTATTGTGGTTCGGTCTAAAACCAGACCTACATCCACTCCCCAGAGGCACCCTCTGAGTATTGCACTAATACCAATAGTGACTCTCCTTTTGCACCCACAGCAAGGCGGAGAAGCCTTTACAAACACTCTTTTCACCACTACCCGGTGCGGCAGAGAACCGTCGACCATTTACACAATCCTCAGTGTTGGCAGAGAATCCTCATCCTTTTACACTCTCCTAGTGTGGGCAGAGAACCCTCCGGCTATTCACACTCTCCAAGTGTAGGCAGCAAACCCTTCGGCTCTTCACACTCTCCAAGTGTAGGCAGCGAACCCTTCGGCTATTAACACTCTCCAAGTGTAGGCAGCGAACCCTTCGGCTATTCACACTCTCCAAGTGTAGGCAGTGAACCCTTCGGCTATTAACACTCTCCAAGTGTCGGTAGCGAACCCTTCGGCTATCCACACTCTCTAAGTGTCGGCAGCGAACCGGATCTCCTTGACAGATCTTCTCACAAGAAATCTAGAAGGAAGAAGAAAAAGAGTGAAGTAATCCAAATTCACAAGTAGAGATTCTTACCTATAAACACCAAGTGAAGTCTTCACACTCCAGTGGTAGGAATCCTCCTTTGAATGCACTCTCACACTCTCTCCTTGGCTATTCTCTCAAGAGGCACGAAGATCAAATGACAAAAAGATTAGGTGGCAGTCTAATTTGGACTATTTATACAAAAGACAAGAAAAACCACCCAAAAACTACAAGTATTCAATTCTGTACGTAGTGGATCGTCCCGTACGATTGTGGATCGTCCTGGACGATTTTACTTAAACGCTTTGAAACGACCCTATTTGTATATGTGTACGAAATATTTCGTACAAGCTGATCGTCCCGTACAAATAAAGTTCGTCCATTACGAATGGTTATTACTAGGTCGGTTCTAGAAACTGCTGAAAACTGTTCTAAGTCAGTTAATCGTCTGGACAAAAATTTGTTCGTCTGGACGAAATTTTTACAGAGACCCGATCGTCCTGGACGATAATTAATTTCGTCTGGACGAAAATTTTACAGAGACCAGATCATCCTGGATGATATTTAATTTCGTCTGGACAAAAATTTTATAGAGACCAGATCGTCCTGGACGATATTTAATTTCGTCCCGGGCGAATAAGACTTAGAAAAATTTTTCAAGCCAGTTCCTATTCATTCCATGTGCTCAATAGGACATAACTGTCTGATCGTCCCGTACGATCTAATATCGTCCCGTATGATCAGTATAAATTTTATATGATCTCCTTATGTGTGTGTGTATGTTTTTATTTACTCGATTACAATCACTCCCTTTCAAAATTAATTCAAAGAAAAGTACAAGCTTTAAATTTACAAAGTATTTCATGTTGAATTTGATTTGAAGTCTTCGTAGTCTGGAGTTAGATTTTCCTGAAATGTTAGTACACACAAGAGCAAATACAAATCTTCTAAAATTGTTAGGAGATAACTACACATTTGAACAATAATGTTTGGAATCATCAAAACTATATAAGTTGCAAAAATGTAAAGCATTCAAATAGCAACTATCTTAACAACATTTTCTTACTTTGGATGTCGTATGTACAAATAATTGATTGTATAGTATGATCAGTTAAAAAAAATTATATTCGTTGGAACAAAAGGGACCCTTTCTTTTTATTCTCTAAACATCATTTGTATGAAGGATGGATTATATAGTATGATTAGTTCAAAAAAATTTTGTGTTCGTCAAGATGAAAAGGGACCCATTCTTTTCGAACTCTATACGTTGTTTGTACAAAGGAGAGATCATACAATATGATCATTTCAAAAAAAAAAAAAAAAGAAATCATCAGGACAAACAAAGATGTGTCTATCTCATACTCTAGATGTTATATGTACGAAGGTCACATTATACAATATGATCAGTACTTAGAAAAAATTTCTTTGCACAGTTCATCTAATTGCTTGTAGGAGAAAATAACTAATCAAATTGTCCCATACAAAATGAAATTATAAAGTATGATTAGTTTTAAAAAATTACAATTTTTTAATACTCCCCAAGTATGTGTGTGCACAATTACTCAATTAGAATCACACTCTCTCAGATTCAATAAAAACAAAAATATATACTCCATTTATAACAAATCATAATCTAATATGATTTGAAGTCTTCAACAGCCTGGGGTGTGATTTTCTTGAAATATTAGTACATGCAAATAACAAAGTAATATATATAATATATATTAGGAGAAACATTAATTCAAACAATAATATTTGGAATCATCAAAAACACACATGTTGCAATAATATCAACAATAAAAAAACTAACTTACAACAATCTCAACATATTACTCTTAGGAATAAGAATAATAGATGTAGATGCAAAAAATTTAGGCATAGCATGGCCGGCAAAAAACTCCATAACAGCAGAGTAGAGAACATTACTAATAATAAGCTAAGCTTTTTTAAAAAATTTAGTTGTAAAGCCATCTGGCCTTGCCACAGAGTCACCATTCATATTATAAATAATATCTTTTAATTCATCAAAAGAAGGCGGTTTAGAAAGAAAAGCATTATCCTAAGGCGAGATAAGGTTGGGAATAATAGCATGATACTCAAAATTCCCAGGCGTAAAGTCCTGGTTTAGCTAATTTTGAAAGTGCTGCATAGCTAATAAGGCAATTTCATCAGCATTCTCAGTAACAGATCCATCCTCACATTTGATTTTGTTAAGGGAGTTCTTAGCATGCTTCATTTTAACCAAAGCATTAAAATACTTAGTATTATTATCACCTTCCACCAAATGCTTCGCAGCAGCTTTTTGTTTCCAAAAAATTTCCTCTTGGGCTTATAATTTCAAGAGGCAATCCTTAGCCTCTCTCAGTAAAACAAAGTTAGCATCAGAAGGAGACACTTAACAATTAAGCTCAAAATTGTTAACAATATCATTCGCACCTAAGATATTAGAAAAGATATTTTTAAAAACTTTGTGATTCCTCCAAATTTAAGAGTTGTTTCAGTCTTTTCAATTTAAACTAAATTTTTTTTATGTTAAGGACAGAGTTATCAGGATGTAAAGGGGACACCCAATTCTCCTAAACCATATTCATAAAGGAATCATGATGTAACCACATATTTTGAAATCTAAATTTAGGAAAGGAATACACATGTATTATATCAAGCCTAATTAACAAAGGAGAGTGATCAAAAAGTGTACGACTCAGATACTCAACAAAAATAGAGTTAAATGAAATATGATCCAACCATTGCCATAAATGACCACGGTTCCAAGTAAATTTGTTACCATAAAAACCAATATTAATGATATCAAATTCCATAATCATATTATTAAAGTCCTCCATAGCATGAAAAATAGGAGATGACTCCCCAATACGCTCCGAAGAATTAGAAATAGTGTTAAAATCACCACCCACCAACTAAGGCAAATAACAAATACTATGAAAAATCTGATAACTGTTCCCAAAGTACTTTTCTAGTACCATGAGAAGAGGAAGCATATAAAAAAAGGCACAATAATTTATATTTAAAACTTCAATATTATAGTGCATAACTTGAGTAAAATAACCAAGAATATTAATCTAACTTGGATTTTTCCAAAATAACAAAAATTTATTTACAAAGTTCGAAGTGGCATACTTGAAACCTAAAAATTTAACAGCACTAAATAATTTAGAAATATTAATAAGAGGTTTAATTAAAAGAGGAATAGAAACATCATATATACGGCATAAATTCTTAACCCTCAAATGAGAAGAAGGGCATCCAATGCCCTTAAAATTCCAAATAGAGTTAAATATAAAAAAATAAAAAATGAATAGTTTATATATGAGTGTTCCTTACCGATTGTAAAATAAGGTTCTTACTCTTTCTACCACGCTTATTATGAACTTTAATGAAACTAGTATCATTGTCATCTTTAGAAAAGCATTTAGCAGAGAAATCCAACTCGTTAGTGTCAATAAAAGCATCACTATGATAATGAGAGTAAAATGGAGACATACTATCATTTTTCAAACCATTCTCCTTTACCTTTTGAGGAAGTTCACAACAACACTTTCATTGTTATTCAAACTAAGTTTTACATTCTCTTCCACAACCAGAGCCAACTCATTTACCCTCAAGTTATTGTCCTTCCCCACATGCTCTCTGCTAATCCTTTAACTTCCAGAAGCAGTATCCTGATAATTTATAATAGATTGAGAGGAACCAATATTAGTATACTTATTGGTATTAAACATACAATCCATAACCAAAAACTCAAAAATAAAATTATTTTGAGGAGAAGAAATGGTTAGACTTTGCTCATCCAAATTATCAAATTCATTAAATAAAGTGGAAATATTATTAATAATATTTCCCTATGCATAGGGAGGATCATCCATAATCATAGGGGATGGAGGAACATGCACAGTGATAGGGGGTGATTCAGTATGCACTTGTATCGATTTATTACATGATTTGGAACTATTTCCTTCAACCTCAACACAAGTCATAATTTCATTCTCAAGAGCAGCAACACTAACATCATTGCCTTGAGGTTGTTTGGAAACAACTTTGTCTTTAAGAAGTTGAGGGTGCAACCTAAAACATTCATTGACACCATGACCTTGCATTTTATAAAGAGAATAGAAAATAGGTAGGTTTTCTAATTCAACTTTTTTGAAGTAACCATTCAACTCCAATCCTATCAACACTTCATTAGGGTATTTCTTAGAAATATCAAGTTCAATAAGAACACGAGCCACTGAAGGGCAAGGGATAGATGTGGTGGCCTGATCCATTTGTATTGGTCTACCAAAAATAGAAGCAAGCCCAAATAAAATTTGCTAGTTAAAAAAAAATGAAGTCTTAAGTTAAGGAATTATAAACACTCAAGAGTAATACATGATTCTTCCCTAACGTCAAAGTTCGACATCCATTTGAGGTGATGCATTTGACAAGCTTGAATATAATATGAACTCCTGGAGAAGATGCAATTATATTCAAGGTCATTCATAAGTTGGATCGCTATATGTCGCAGATCCAGCAATACAAAGTTAAAGAAACCTGTAAGTTTCAAATTTACAAAAAAAATTTTGGATAACATCCATATTCGGCTAACGAAGAAGAAAAATTTCAATGAGAGTAAGCGCAAAATGACCAGCCAACTGAGAGACAACTGCCTCATCAAACATCAAAGCTTGGCAACCCTTGAAGGAGGTTTCTATAAAATGAAGTTTTGGCATAGAAGAAGAGGAACGAGATAAAACCTCCTTGAATGACCTAGAATGGCAATCAAGAATTGAAGAGATTGGAGGGTTAGATGAAGATTGAGTTGTCATCTCTTAAAACTCAAAATGTAGAAAAATACCTCAAACGAAAGCTGTGAATGAAATGAAGAAGGAATAAGGAGAAAAGATGAGAAAAAAACCACCAATCAAACTCACCAGGAGATCAAAACTAGAGCTTACGAATGAAAGCTCTAAATTGCACAGGAATCACCAGAGAGCACTAGAGCGCAATGGTCACTCCACATTATATGAATGAACTATCAAATATGACATCTCTATTTAAATGGTAATTAAATTATCCTAATTATCAAAGATAAGGGCATCCATATTAGAGAAAATAATAGAGGGATTCTTTGAGTTTAGTTATATTTATATCTAATTTCTTAAAAATATTTTCTACTATGGTGTTTGAACTATTCATAGTGCCATCATTAGCAATAGTCAAGATATATACAAAATCTTCCTTAATTAAAGGTTTAGTCCTATGAGGGATAAATTAAAAGCCAAATAGGGTTAAAGGTACAATAGATTTAGGTTCTCCAACCATAGTAAAATTTTACTTGCTCCAATTTTAATCTTTTTCTTATTATTCTACTTTTGAATTACTTATAATAATCTAATTTTGTCAATGGGTCATTATTTTAATAGAAATATTTCATCATAAATGTTTAATCTCATAGGAAGCTTTCGAGATGGGCGAGAAAATTATAAACAACCATGATTGTTCGACCATCAGCTATACCCTTAGAAGGTGAATCTTATGATGGGAGAAAATATTCAAAAGTTCAAATGGCTTGTTTTCCTTTATCTTCGTGTTCTGATGTGGGCTGCAAAAATTTGGCCCCACCCTTGCGAGAACTTTATGATCCGAGTTCTTATTTCTTATAGGCGCAAGCCCCTATTATTAATTAACCCTCATGATAATGAGAGATAACTTTTGATTAATGCTAATCTTCAATCACATACATAGAGATACATGTTTTTTAGTAAATAATAGCAGAATAAGCTTTGGTACTTGAAGGGTTAATATTTAAAATTGGAAATTTTACCATCTTCCAGCTAAAGTAGATGGTAGGGGAATGGATGATTGAACTGATCAAGATCCCAAGGATTTGTCATCCATGGCCATCATGGTCCCTAGTCTACCAAGTTAGAGGAGGTAGTTGACCAGACCTAATAAAAGGTTCCTTGTTTGCAGCAATGGGTTGCTTCGTCCAAGGGTACCTTGCAAACATGAAGTGAGTGTTTATCTAAGGGGATAAATTTAAATCAACCTTAGCCTATAGAGGGCTTTGCACCCTATTGATTATATCCTATTGATTCAAATCTTAAGGATTTGATAGCATTGGGGATCAGAGTAGCTCTAGCCATAACCATAATTTGGCGAAAAAACTACTCGGTTTAGAGGGCCTCGGTCATAACCGTTTACATGTGGTGCCATTTGATAACAAAATTATCAATTAGAGGATACATGCCACATCCTTACTAGATGGAGATTTTTTTGAGAATCAATTCTAGTGTTATTTTAATCAGACATTAGCTCTATATTAGCTAAAATTATTTTCATATTTATGCACCTCAGTAAACTATTATGGAAGGTGGATGGATTTTACTTTAAATATATGATGGGTTTATTTAAATTTTAAATATTAGATATTTTGACATTTTTTTTAAGTTTTGGATTTTCACAAGTATTTTGGTGGAATCTTTGAATTTTGAGGAATTGACCCCTCTAGTTTAGATCTACATTCAATATGGCCATCATAGGGGTTTTTATGGGGACTTTCATTTTTCTTATGGTACCTTGTCAGCTCTGTCGACTGGTCTATAGAGGATCAAATTTTTTATTTTCTTTATGCTTTTGTCGATGAAGTTCTTTTGTTATAAACCTTAAAGGATTAATATGAATGTAAAAAATATATAATCTAATCTACACCTTGACCATATCTTTTTAAGATAGTTTTAGTCATGTCGGTTCCTATCTTTTCACATAAAAGGATCGCGCTTAAAATTTGGTTCATTCAATTATCCACGCATCATACCTAGATGTCATGTGTCTACCCATAACACGCTCGTCGGGGCCCATACTATTTATAATAGTTTATGCATTTTTGTTGTGTTTACATTCATACAAATTTTACTGTATGCGTGGGTGATGTTTTTTTGGAATATTTAATAGGCCTTCTAAATTAGCTCATGAAAATTCATGTTTTACGTATCCCTTTCTATATTTTCCCGTAGGTGGTATGTTAAGTGCACAACGAGACTTCTATAGAGGTTCATAGGCACTTGTGTACGTTTTAAATTTTCACCCTTGCTTTGAATTCTATGCAATGATATGCAAAAGATTATGAGACCACTTGTTCATCAAGAAATTAGCAAGCCTCATTAGTCTTATTGAACTCAATGTCCATTACTTGGTAGAACTAAGACTAACTTGCTTCATCCCTAAAAATAACAATTTGGCCTAGCTTTCTCCTTCCAGAGCTTATACATGAATTAATAAGAAACTACACAATTATGTCATCATCATTTTTTGGTGTCAAATTACATAAAAAAATAATCATTTCAGCCTTGGATGATTATATCCTTACTGATGGCCTGTACTTCAAGGTCCGTGACCACTACGTCGAACTAATAATTATGGAAAATGAAGGCACTTTGGGCCATTCGATTGAAACATGCAAGACATCCATTCATAAAATAATTATTGCAATCCTTGAGATGATTGTAATAGTAGGTGTATTTTCTATTTGTAATTATATGTTTAAGCCACCAAGCTTTTCATCAATCTTTAACAATATATTAGTCAAATATTAATCATTAACTCTAGTTAGCACAAAAAAAGTTTGTGAAGGCTGTTAAAACTTAATGAGCTTTCTCAAGGCTCGACAATAGGGGGATGAATTGATAATTTAAAAATTTTTAACTTCAAAATAACGATGACAATAATTTTGAAAATTTTTTAGAAATTGAAAATAATAAATTTTAATTAATTATGAAAGCTAACGAGTTTATCTAAACTTTTAACATAAATATAATAATATTTCAATTTACAAAATTAAATGATAATCACCAATTTACCCTAGTAGTTATAATAGAAATAAAATGTAGTAAAAGCAAAAGTACAAAAAGAAAAAAACACACTAAAAATTTTTATAGTGGTTCATTCAACTTTGACCTATGTCTACTCCTAGAATGTTCCGCTCTGGGTATTGCACTAACATTAAGTGACTCTCCTTTTGCTCTTGTAGTAAGGTAGAGAAGTTCTTATAGACTCACTTTCATCAAACATGATGTGGCAGAGTGCTAGATGTTATATCACCCTCTAGATGATGGTAGTGAAACTTGACTCATTTTTTTCCCTCTAGGAGAAGGTAGAGAATCTCAACTTCTTTTTATCCCTCTAGAGAAGATAAAGTACCTTGAATACTTGACTTGATGCCTTTCTCCTAAGATAGCTTTCAAAGACTCACCAAGGCCGAAGGAGGAGCATGAGTGTTGTTAACCCAGAGTAACTGTGTGATCCCCCACACTCCTTCTCCATCACACTCAAGCTGACCTCGTGCTTCCTCTCAACCTGTGGATTTCTTGAAAGCTCCTCTATCAGAGTTCCTTCATTAATCACACAATCCTCTCTTCATTACTAAGAGAATCACAAAAACTTTCTTTAGTATTGGGCCTAAATAAACTCTAAAAATTCAAATTAGCTATCACTATTTGTATGAAGTTACTTAGGTTTTTACATAATGATCAATTCAAAACTAAACCCATCCAGTATGAGGTAAATAATTATTTAGATGAACTGTTTAACTTTTTTAACACATCATATAGTAATATCCAAAAATCATCCTGTTTGATCTGTCAGCTTCTCTATCTTATTCATACATAACAATTAGAGGATGATTAAAAATTATATTTGTAAGTCATTCCGTACTATCTTCATCATACAGTATGGTTAATTGATTTTAAGTAGGCTGTCTAGTATGATATGATTATTATATAATATAATTAGTTCAAAAATTATGGTTTCATTTTGTACGATCTTTGGGATGACCAAATTTCATCTCTAGATATCATATAGTACGATATACTATCATTAATTAAGCCATGATCTGATTGACTAATTATAGGGGTTAATTTATGCAGGATTTAGAATATTTGCATAGTATGAAAAAGATTATACAATACGATTAGTTAAAAAATCAAAATTTTAAATATTTTACCTAATTTATACTATGGTTAGGGTTTTTTAAATGGTAATAAATTGTACAGTATAATCAAGATCATGCAGTATAATTGGTTCACATAAACTAACTATCCAATTATCCGCTAAGCCTATTTTTTATACTTATCATACAATATGATTGTAAATTATATGGTACAATTAGTTTTAAAAATTAATATTTAAAATTTATCTTACTCGCCCTGTGCGTGTATACAGTCACCCAATTATATACACTCTTATGTGGTCAGACTTAATACATAGAAATAAAAAATATATAATTACAGATTATGTTTAGTTAACATTCTTATTCTACCCCTTCTTGCGCTATCTGTAACCCTGAGAAGTGTATGTCTTACCTGCAATGTTAGTCCATATAAATAAAAGAAATATCTTAAATATTCAATGAGAAAATCAATAATTCAAAAAAAAAAATTTATCTTCATTAAAATCAAAGACTAGTTATCTTAGATTGTATGATTCTCGCCCTTTTTAATGATGGAAATAAGGTTTGTTGATAGGCATGATAAACAAAGTCTTCTCCTAAGCTCCCCCCCACTAGTTGATAGTTTTAAAAATAAATGGTCTCAAATTTTTATTCTTAATTATTTTTTTTAAATGAAAGAAAAGAAATAGAAAATAAAGTAACATAAACTCAGGATTCTATTAAACTGAAACATACAACCGAAACACACATTTTCTCCTCCTTTTGACATCAAAAAAAGAGGAACAATAAAAAAAGTGAACATTGCAAGAAATAAAAAAAAAATAAAACATAATGAACAAACACTAGAGGTTATTGTGAATCTGGATTTAGGAATTATAATTTTGATGATAGCAAACATTTCTGACACTTCTATTTTCTCTATGATTGTCTTTCCTACTAACATTTTAGGTTCACAAGGTCAGTTGTAAATCAAGCTAGCTCAAGATTGGATAGATTGGTACTGAGTTAGTATGTAAACTATCATTAAGTATTTTTTACCTTTTCTTGAGTCAATTATAATAAAGTGGGTCCATATGCTAAGTAACCTTGCACACGCACATTAAGAGAAAAAATTTATTTGATTTTAGAGTTTTTTGTTTTTGATCCTATCATCTTTGATAATCCCAAATCGTCTTGGATGATCAGTTAAAAAATAAAAACCCTAATTAGGGCATCCTGGTTAAGATAACTACAATTAAGCAAATCATCCTAGACGATATTAGCATCATCCTGAAAGATATGCTTAAATCATAATGAATTGGCTACCAACTCTTTTAAGCATGTTATTATTTTGGGACATCATCCTTGATGATGCATTACAATTATGCCTAAATTAGTTTGGTAATTAATGAAAGTAAATAATTTTTAATTACTCGATCATATCATCCTTGATGATCATAGGATCATCTAGGATGATCAGTTAAGAAAACTTTAGTTTCTTCCTGGATGACTAGAATAATGTGTATTATTTTGCACTAATCATCCGGGATGATCCCAAATTGTCCAAGATGATTAGTTATTTTCCATCATCCAGATATACTATCAAGGCAATATTTTGGATGATATTTGACATTTTGAACTAATCATTTGGGATGATAGTGAAATCAGCTTGGATGATCAATTTAGTTTTCCATCATCTAGAAATGTAATCTGGGAAATATTATAGGGGATATTCATCAATTTTGAACAAATTGTACATAACAATGTCCTATCATCCTGGATAATCAAAACAAATAAGTCCTTTAATCATCCAAACTCTCCTAGATCATCCTAGCTGATCGAGCTGAATGTGTGCAGATCGTACAAGATGATTTGTCGATCGTCCTGCATGATTTATATTGATTTGTTGCATTTAAGAGAAAATTTGAAGCTCTTCTATATATGACCTCTTGTTTATCCAAGATTGTATATTTTATTATTGTCCTGACCTGAGAGAGTTAAAAGGAGAGGGAGAGAAAGGGAGAGAGAGAGAGGATCTTATGAGGAGGATTTTGTGAGGGTTTCACAAAGGTTGCTACAAACAAGGATCCACGTCTTGTTCTCCGATCATTATCCCTAGTTCCTTGGAGGTTCTAGAGAGGTTTACTTTAGCAATTGATTGAAGTTCTTTGCCTGCTTCAGGAGGAAGCGAAAGGAATTAGGTTCTCTGCCTTCTGTAGGAGGAAGCGAAAGGAGTCAGGTTCTCTGTCTCACCGGAGTCGGTGGAAAGGAGGTTTGTATAGGCGTCTCTACCTTACTGTGGGAGCAACCAGGAGTAAAGGATCTGTGGAGTGGACGTAGTTCAAGTTGACCAAACCATTATAAAATTATGTGTGCTCTTTCTTACTACATTATTGTATTTAATTCCACACTTTATTCTTTTGGTGAATGATTGTTTGGTTTGTGATTTTTAAATATTTCAAAAGATCTTTATTGTTAATTTAAGAAATTTTTAAAATATCAATTCAAAAGATCTCTTGGTTAGCCTCGGGCTAGTTCATAATGGCTTAACATCCCTAATGAACTTTCAAGTGGTATCAGAGCGAGATTCCTAAAATTTAATTTTTGAAAATTTTTTAATTTTGATCCATGGTTAACTTCGATAACCGTAATACTGCAGAAGGGTACTCTATCACTCGACCATCTTTGCTTGATAACATACCTTTTGATTTTTAGAAAACTCACAAGTCTATATTTTTACATTCAATTAACTATCGCATGTGCTTGTGAAGGATGGATATTCACCTCTAACTCATGAAATTAATGGCATAAAATTTGAACTTCCTTTTACTGAATAGACTTTTAATGATAGGGATTTAGCACAACTTAATGCAAAATGCTTGAACTATTTTTTCTACGATTTGAATTTAAAATATTACATGTGTGTCTTGTTGCAACCCATAACCCCGAGTTTAAGATTTTGATGATGACAAATAATGTCGTTTGAATTATCTATTCATTGAATATTATTTTATTTGCTATTGTCCATGAGTACTAACATTTCAGGAAGATCAAAAGCTATTCAGGCCGATAGGAAGACTCAAGAATGGGTAGATTAGGAGTATGAGTCTGTAATGTATTTTTGTTGTTTATTTTTTTTTATTTTCTTGTGTCTGGCCACAAAATGCATAGAAGTCTGAGCAACCATGCACACACACAGGGGGAGAGTGTTTTTAAATAAAAAATTTAGAGTTTTTCTTTCTCTATAGATCGTACTGTACGATGTTATTTCGTATCGTACGATCAGAGCTTTATAAGATGATTCTATGAATAGATCGTACAGTACGAATGTACTCATACTGTATGATATGTTCAAATCCAAAATCCTAGCCGTCATTTTAACTTAAGTAAGTTATTTTATGTCGTTCGTACTATACGAACACGTTCGTATTGTACGATTTATTTTAAATACTTACTTAATTTAACCTGTGATTAGTGCAAGAAATTTAAGATTAATTATAAATTGAACATCGTACTGTACGAACCCATTCGTACAATATGATGAACAGAGATGAATTATATTCATCCTGAAGATCATCCGGGATGATCTCTTATTTTTTTTCTCATCGTACTGTATGATGTCAATCGTACCATACGATGAACAGAAACGATGTTTGATCGTCCCGGATTTTGTTCTGTACGAACAGTATTGTTATGGATCGTACCGTATGATGTAAAATCGTACTTAATGAATGTTTTTGAACTATTTGTACCACTTCATACCAGGATGAAGTCTGTTTATACATATCGTACTGTACGATAGTAACGGCTACTTTTGAAATCTCGGGGATTTTGGAGCCCGTTTTTATGTATAAAACTTGTTATATTTTATGGTGTGAATCAGATAGAGGTGAACATGGTTAGAGAGGGATTCCGAGGGAGAGAGCTCTAGAGAATTTCTTTAGGGTTTGAGAGAGGAGGAGAAGGTGAGCGTTGTGAGGGAGAAGAAGGTGTGAGGGAGATCACACGGTTGCTCCGAACTTGCTGCATCTTGTTCCTCCTGTGGCCCTAGAAGAATTTATGGAAGGATCTCCAAGGGGAAAGGCTCTTCTACATCCGTGACCTCGAGGTACACTGCCTTCTCCAGGAGAGAGAAAAATGAGAAGGCTCTCTGCCATCACCAGGAGGGTGAAAATAGAGTTAGGCACTCTACCAATCCGGGTTGGTGAAAGGGTGTATTGTAAGGGCTTCTCCGCCTTGCCATGTGGGGCAAAAGGAGAGATATTGCTTGTAGTGAAATACCCGGAGTGGAGGACTCCGGGGAGTGGACGTAGGTCATGGTTTGACCAAACTACTATAAAAATCTCGGTGTGCTTTTTCCTTATTGTCTTTTATTACTGCGTGCATTATATTTTGCAATATTTGCTTGGGAAAATTTGTGAAAGAAAAGTTGTTTAAATTTTCATGTTAAAATTTTAAAACATTAAAAAATATTAGAACTCCTACTTAGGTTTTAACTATTGTAAAAAAAGTTTTCACAATTCACCCCCCCCCCCCCCCCCTCTTGTCCATCTAGTAATTTCATGTCTCAACACGTGTAACTGGTAAAGAAATATGAGATAGAATCTGTATTACTTTTGAAGGAATAAATAAAGTTAAGCAATCTAGATGAATATTTTATTGCATGACTAAGAACCTTTTTATTTGAAAGCTACTGAATTGATATCTCACATGTATACAAGGTTTACTTAATTTTTCACATCACTGCATGCCTTAGGAAGATAGCTAACTAACTATAAAAAAGTGAATAAAATCTTGAGGTGTTTGCCTTCTTTCTTTGATACTAGGATTACTGCAATTAATGAATCCAAGGATTTGAATACTTATTCTATTGATAACTTACTTGGGTCTCTCATTTCTTACGAGCAAGGAGTGAACCAAAGACAACTTGATGCAGGTGAGCAAAAGAAGGAGAAAATTGTGGTGCTGAAAGCTAACAATACAAATACTAATTCTTTCAGGTCTGAAAGTGATGATGTTGCCTTAATCACTAGGCAATTCAAAAGCTTTCTAAGGAAGAAACATAAGCACAATCGAAAATGGAATAAAGATAAGAGTAGCAAAAATTTTAAAAGTTCTTCTGATATAATTTGTTTTCAATACAGGAAGCCTAGACATATCAAAGCTGATTATCCTAAACTTAAGGCTCATCCAAGCAAGGAGAAGGGTGAGAAGAAACCCAAGTTTAGGAAGGATAAGAAGAGGTTCCAAAAGACATTCTGGGAGGATTCAGCATCTAACTCTTTTAAGACTGAAGCTGAAGTGGATACAACAAACCTGTGCTTGATGGAGGACAATCATCTTGGTTAGTCTGACCAGGTATGTGAACTAATCTACAACAAATTACTTAAAATTTCTAAACAAATTCATGCATCATATAAGAAATTTAAGAAGTTACATACTAACCTAAAATTAGAATTTTTAAATTTAGAAAAAGAGCATGAAATTTTACTTAAGGATCACTCTATAATTGATAGAAATCATATGTCCTTAATTGATGAGTTTGATGAGCTAAATAAAAAGCATTCTATGTTGGACATTGAGCATAATTCATTGAAAGCATCACACACAGCACTTGAAAATGATTTTAAAATATATATTGATGAACCTGAGCAGAGTAAGCACTATTTAAAAGTTGATAATGCAATTTTAGAAAGTGTTAATTTGATGTTTAAAAATGAATTTAATACACTTGAGAAAAATAGGAATACACCCACACCTGAATAATTTATCATTCCTGATCCAAAGCCAAAAGTTTTGAAACCTAGGAAGAAGCACTATAACTCAAGTAGATTAGTAAATCCTTTTCCTTGTGTTAGATGTTTTTTATGTGGCATGCTAGGACACATTTCACACACTTGCACTATTCACCATAGTAAATAATTTATGTTGAGACCCAAATTGCATAATTCATAGCATAACACACATGTATCGCATTCTTCTTTCCATAAGAAGGGAACCAAACTTATTTGGGTTCCTAAATCTGAGGTTTTATGATTTTATAGGTGTGATCTCACCAAAGACCTTGTGAGAGTATATGATAACTGGACAGTTGATACTCATGACACACAACTAGAGAAACTGATCAATTTATTTTGCTAGAGGCTAGCGTTGGAGGAAAGGTTACTCTTAGAGACACCACCACCTAGAAAGTGGTGGGTGCAAGTATAATCACAAACTCTAAGAACCTTTTGTTTGAAAATTTTTTGATTGTAGATGGACTGAAACAATACTTTTTCAGAATCAGTAAGCTTTGCAATAAGGGCTTTATCAGAAATTTTTTTGTAAATACATGTATTATAGCTTGAATAAAAAAAATAATACTATTTTGCAAGAAAAGGGGATTAATAATGTTTGCATGCTTGATTTAAATAATATTGAATATGCTACTTCAATTTCATAAAATGTGTCACTGATTAGTCTTGGTTATGGCACATGATATTATGTTATGCCAGTATGAAAATCCTTAGAAGAGTGACCAAAAAATACCTATATGAGGTGTCCCCAAGCATAAGATCACTAAAGACCACCTGTGTGATGCCTGTCAACTAGGGAAGCAAGTCCAATCCTCTTTTCATTCCATTAAGGACATTAGCACCTCTAGACCTTTAGAAGTCCTTCATATGGATTTGTTTAGACCCATTAGCATTTTCAGTGTAGAGGGAAATGTCTATAGATTTGTGATTGTTGATGATTACTTGAGGTTCACTTGGATTAAATTTTATCTCATAAGAGTGAGTCTTTTGATGAGTTTAGATCCTTCTCCACTTGGATTCAGAAAAAGCTAGGTTATGAAATCTTGAGCATCCATAGTGACCTTGGGGGAGAGTTTGAATATGAGAGAATTGGAGACTTTCGTGAGGATAAATGGATTAGCCACAACTTCTTAGCACCTAGGACCCCTCATCAGAACTTGGTAGTTGAAAGGAAGAACAAGACCTTAGTTAAAGCCACTAGACTGAGTATTCACTACCAAAATACTTTTGGGCTAAAGTGGTAAACATAGCTTATTACATGTTGAATAGGGTGAATGTTAGAGCCAAACTAGATAAGACATCCTTTGAAATCATTAAGGGTGGGACTCCCAACCTTTCCCACCTCCATGTCTGTAGATGTAAGGTTTTCATTCTTAAAAATGGGAAGTCTTCCTAAGGAAAATTTGATCCAATATCCGATGTAGTATTCTTAGTTTATTCAAGTGTTAGGAAATCCTTTAGGGTTTTTAACAAGGAAACTTTGGTGGTGGAGGATATTACTCATGTAGTGTTTAATGAATATGATTCTAAGAAGTCTAGAGTTGAGGATGAAGATGAAGTTAGAGAGATTACCCTAGGAGTTAAAAATCTGGAGGATGGGGTAGAACCTAGTCACACTTTGCCTAGAAATTGGAGATATTCTTCGAGTCATCCTAAAGAACTGATCTTAGGAGACCCTTTAGAAGGTGTTAAAACTAGGCATGGATTTAGGAAGGAAGTAAACCACTCAGCCTTTATCTCAATGATTGAACCCACCAACATCAATCAAACCCTGTCTGATGAGTTTTGGATCTTTGCCATATAAGAGAAATTAAACCAATTTGTTTTTTTTTTAAATGCACTTTGCAATTAAGAGAAAAGAGCTAATTACAAACTAAAGAAAAGGCTCACATTCCTTCTTCAATAAAGAACAAAGAGGAGGAATGTTAGAAAAAGAAGAACTATCAAAGTAAAAGTTGTTATCAAAAGCTAAGCTAGCACACAAATCGGCTACTTTATTACAATCTCTATGAACATGATGAAGAATTACCTTATTGAAGTCAGCTAAGAAAAGAAAATCCTCCTCTATCCGATTGTGACCTTGCTAATTAGCCTTATTCAAAGAATGTTGAATGAATTTGATAACATTGATGTTATCACCTTAAATTATTACTCCTTTACTTTCAAGCATCCATGGTTGTATGAGTCTTCTAAGAGTCATAATAGCATCCATCTCAAGATGAGCTATATCCCAATGAGTTCTATTTTCTCCAAAAGCAATCAATAATCTCCCTTTATAGTCTCTAAAGCAACCTCCAATTCCAGCACTATAAGAAGTAAGGAGAGAAGAATCCACATTAATCTTAATCCAATCAAGCGGTGGAGGGTGCCAAGAAGTTTGAAACTCCCTAGGGAGATTAGCACCCCAGCTATCAATGAAAGGATTAGAGATTTTAACAGCAGAATAAAGTACCTTAGCTGCTAAAATAGGAATGGAAATTGTAGTTTTCCCATGTTTTACAGCATTTCTATTTCGCCAATTTTGATACACAGCATTGCAATAAAGCCCAACTGTGTTTGGTGCAAAATTAGAGAGAGTTCTCAATTCAACTAAGCACTCATTTATAGATTCAAAAATTGGAATATAGAACCCCCAATTCTGGATTTGTCTAATGATATTCTATAGCTCTTTGCACCGGCAGAGATATGTTCCAGATTTTCACATTCTAGTCAGCCTCTAGCACACCAATCTTCATTTGTAAGTTTTATATACTTCAAAAACTCATTAGTAGGGATGGATGCTTTACTAACTCTCCACCAAAAAAGCTCTACACGAGCTGAAAGCTTTAATTTCCTTAACCAAGTGTAAAATCCCTTATCTCCTTTACCACAGTTGCATTTGCTGTAGACTTCATAAGCTCGGGCAGTGATGGATTGCCAGAAATAGTGCAAATTTCTTCGAAGTAATCCTCATTAGCATCCCTATCAGTTGAGATCTGTAATACCAAAGTGATGAAATCTATATTAAAATAATATTGCAATTCCTCCAGATTCCAGAACCCATTTTCTGTAATGAAATGGCTGAGTTTAAGATCTTCCAAGCCTACACAGTTTTTTGTAATTGGCCACTCATTCAAGCATTTGTCTAACAACCAAATGTCCTTAAGAACATCAATTTTTCACCCATTAACCTCTTTCCACCTCAAAAGAGGTTTTAAGTATTCAGCTCCTTCATTCAAGATCTTCCAAGCAGTTGATTTGCCATTACTACAATTACCTTGCCACCAACTATCACCATATTTGGCTATCAAAACCTGATGTAATAAAGAATTCTGATTTTGTAGCAATCTCCAAGTCAATCTAGCTTTGAGAGGACCAGCTCTACTAACCACCGAATGAAAGTTCAAACCTCCTTGAACTTTTGGTTTACACATAGTTTTCCAAGCAATGAAATGCATACCCTTATTCCCATCTCTTTTATGCCAAATAAAATTTCTGCAACATCTATCAACCTCATGTAGAATCTTCTTCGGAACCAAAGTGTGAGTAGAAATAAAGTTTGGAAGAGCTCATAGGGAAGTCTTAGAAAGAATAATTTTCCCCGCCAAAGACAGGCATTTATTTCCCCAAGTATTCAGTTTATGCATTACCGAATCCAAAATAAACATGAAATTAGATTTCACGGGTCTTCTCAACATCATCTTCATCCCAAGATACTAAAATTCCTCAACTATTTTAAACTTCAAAATTTTCTTCACTTGTAACATGTCCACTCTATTCATCCCCTTACTAAACAGAATTTGAGATTTGGCATTATTAACTCTTAAACCAGTCCAAGAAAAGAAATCCAAAATAATTTTTTTCAATTTGACAGCAAGATGTTTTGAAGCTTGAGAGAAAAGCAAGATATCAACAGCAAACAGCAAGTGATTGACTTTTTGAGCTCTATGTGAAACCTGAATTCCAAAATCTTGACCACTTTGTGCCATTGCCAAAGAAAAAAGCTGAGAACAAATAATGTACAGATATGACGATAGAGGGTAACCTTGCCTAAAGCCATTCTCTGCAATAATCCACTTGGAAGTGTTGAAACTTGTTTTCTATGAATTTGGTTGTTAAACCTAAGCTTATGTCCCAACACCTAACCAAGAGGGGGGGGGGGGGGGGGTGAATTGGTAATTAAAAATTAATACCATTTTTTTTTAATTTTAAATTTTAAATCGAAAAACAAACTTTAATGAGTTTTGTAGAAAATGTTTTTCAACCACAGTTTTAATAGTAAAAGCACAAAAATAAAAGGCAGCGGAAAAGTAAAGACATGAGGTTTAAAGTGGTTCGATTAAAACTAGACCTACATCCACTCCCCGGAGGCACCCTCTGAGTATTGCACTAATACCAATAGTGACTCTACTTTTGCACCCACAGCAAGGCGGAGAAACCCTTTACAAACACTCTTTCCACCACTACCTAGTACGGTAGAGAACCATCATCCTTTTACACAATCCCCAGTGTTGGCATAGAACCGTCATCCTTTTACACTCTCCCAGTATAGAAAGAGAACCCTTCGACTGTTCACACTCTCCAAGTCTGGGCAGAGAACCCTTCGACTGTTCACACTCTTCAAGTGTGGGCAGAGAACCCTTCGGCTGTTCACACTCTCCAAGTGTGGGCAGAGAACCCTTCGGCTATTCACACTCTCCAAGTATGGGCAGAGAACCCTTCGGATGTTCACACTCTCCAAGTGTGGGAAGAGAACCCTTTGGCTGTTCATACTCTCCAAGTGTCGGCAGAGAACTGGATCTCCTTGACAGATCTTCTCACAAGAAATCTATAAAGGAAGAAAGAAAAGAGTGAAGTAATTTTAAATCACAATAAGAGATTCTTACCTATGAATACCAAATGAAGCCTTCACGCCCCAGTAGTAGAAATCCTACCTTGAACACTCTCTTGCACACTATCCTTGACTCTTCTTTCAATAGGCATGAAGATCAGTGGACAAAAAGATTATGTGGCAGTTTAGTTTGGACTATTTATGGGAAAGACACAAAAAATCGTCCAAAGACTGCAACTTTTCAAGTCAATATGTATTGGATCATCCCGTATGATCGTGGATCCTCCTGGACGATTTTACTTAAGTGCGTTGGAAACGAACCTAATGTATATGGGTATGAAATGACTTCGTACACACATCGTCCCATATGAACTAGGTTCATCCAGTACGAATGATTATTCCATAAGTCGGTTCCCAAAAACTGCAGAATGACTCTTAATTTTTAGAGTCGGTTCACTTCGTCCTGGTATGAAGTTAAGGTTCATCCAAATGAAAGTTTTACAGAGAGCAAATCATCTCGGGATGAATACACTTAGTCCTAGATGATAGCAATCTAGAGAGCAACTCGTCCTGGAACGAATACACTTTATTTTTGAGCAAAAATTTTCTAGAGAACATTTCATCCTGGGATGAATACACTTCATCCTGGACGATCAGGACTTACAAAAATTTCCTTCGACTCCTGTTTGCTCCATTGCTCTTATGAGGAGATAACTGACTTGATCGTCCATTACGAACTATGTTCGTCCCGTACGATCAGTACAAATTTTTCAAGATCTCCTTAAGTGTGTGTGTGTATTCACTTAATTACAACCACTCCATTTCAAAACTTAATTCAAAGAAAAAAATACAACTTTTAAATACATAAAGTATCTCATGCTGAATTTAATTTGAAGTCTTTGTAGTCTAGAGTTTGATTTTTCTGAAATGTTAGCACACACAAGAGCAAAAACAACTCTTTTGAAAAATGTTAGGAGATAACTATACATAAAACAATAATATTTGAAATCATCAAAACTATTAAAATTGCAAGAATGTAAAACATGCAAATAGTAACTCTCTTAACAATCTCAACCTTTTTTATGATGGAAAAACAATTATTGTTTGTATAATTTTTAAATTTTAAAAAATAATCTCCTAAACTCCCCCTGAATTGATGAACACATGTAAATAAGGAGGCATTTTTAAAAATATATAATAAACAAAAATAAAACAATAATACAACATACACAAAACCCTAAACAAAATCAAAAACAGACACACACACATACAATATGAATAAACTAAAATAAAAAACATGATACAAATAATTTCTCGCCCTTTTTGACAACAGTAGAAAGTAAAGAAGAAAAAGTCTTAAAATGTAAGCAGACATATCAAAATCATTTGATGATTCAATCTTGAAAGTGATTGAAATAAGTTATGCAATTAAAATTAAAATATTAGACAAATCATATTAATTTATAGAATTTAAGAAGAGATATAACATTGATAATAGAAAGAATATATCAAAAGCATGAGTCAATTTAGACACTAAGATAAAGAAAATCATTGTAAATAGGATGAATAGAAAATTTATATATTTTAAATGTCAATATAGAATATAAATGTACAGTAAATCAATTTTAATTAAGAGATTAAAAGGTAATGGAAAGAAATAATTATCACATGTGGCACTTTGCGCATCTTTTTCAAATTATTGGCACATTTTTGTGCATCTTTTTTATTATTGGGCTTATTTTATGCTTCTTTTTATACTTGCGAACCATTGCGTATTTCTTTTGATTTTTGTAAATTTGTACATTTTTTCAAGAGTAATTTTGATCTTTCCAAAATCAATAATAAAAAATTTCAAATTTTTCTAAGTGCATAAATATTTATTGATAAGTGAAATATAAAATAAGAAAATATCATAGTTGCAATTAATAATATTCGAATTAATGTAGTCTAAATATGAGACATGAAATTGAGAATTCTAATTATATCAAGTTATAAGCAGAACTTAAATTTAGAAAAAATTAGATTTTCTAATGAATTTAATTTAGACTTGCACTTCAAAGTATAGCACTATTAAGATCAAAAATCTAATGATTGTCATAAAGGCTAACACACATTTCAATACATTTAAATTCAAAACATGTGAACATAAATTGATATCACTATGAAGATATTACAATTTAAGGTCAGGATATCAATACAGAAACAAAACATCTAAAGAAAAGAAAATACAACAAACTTACTGAAAATACATCTAAAACACAAACTATAGAAAATATATAAAACTAAGTGCTACAATCACTGAGAAGGACCCTGATCTGATGGAGGAGGAGGAGGTGCAGCACCAAAGATGTTAAAGTAGTACTCATCATAAGCACATTGGTACTAATATCATTCATATGATCCCTCATAAAATTCATGTCATGCTAATACTATGAGGCCTACCGCTGAAGATGAGTCTCAATTTGATCAAAGCGTTGATCAAAATGAGTCTCTAAGTGATAAAATCTTTAAACCAAATCCTGATAATTTGGTTCATTAGCAAGTGCAGGTGCAGCTTCTGGTTCTTCCTCTATATCACTAATAACATGAGTTTTACTTGGTTCTTCTTTGAAGATTATTCTAAATAATCCATTGTTGTAGTAGAGCGGTTCTTCAAACTCTTCATCAGGATGAACTAAATTGTATTTCTTCTCTAGAATGTAGGCAACAAGATGTCCTAAGGTGATGTTCTTCTTTCTCTTATATTCTACATGTCTAATTTCAGACAGCCCATAAAGATAGCCAAGGATAAGTTGGGCTTCATCTATAGGTTCTTTAGTCATGATCAAGAAAGTCACCATAGTAAAAAGAGGGGTAATGTTGATCCTATCACCAGCTTTAAGAATTATGAATGTTCTAAGGACATGCTGGATGATTTATGCATTACGAACTAGACCGGATACTTTAGCCACATGTTCGTTCACATTGTTCCCTCTCATCATATTATTAATTTCAGACCATGAATAATCATGAGTGTTGATCAAGTGATGGGCTCTGGCTCCCTCTGTCCTTAAATTCAATAAGGCTCCTAAGTCATGCTTGGTGATTTCAACTTTTTATTTGAAGACAAAGAAATAGATTATAGAGTGGTCAGAATTAAAAAACATGTTGGCGAGGAAGAAGTGGAAGGTTTCTTTATTATAGAGATGGACGAGGGTAAGGATAAAACCAAATTGTGTTGAAGCAAATAAGTTCATTACCTAAAAGGTAATTTGTTCTTGGATTTGGATTCGGTAGGGCGTGATTTTTGCTAAGGCAAACCTAGGAAAAGATTCCTCATTTGCTTTGGGAAGGAAGTTTTCAGAGAATTTCTACGTGGTTTCTTTGCCAGACCCTTTTGCCTCTTACTTGAGCTCGCCATTTGGAAGAAGATCTAGAGTACAAAAGAGATTGAAAGTCAAGTTTTGAGTGTGACTGTTGAGTTCAAAAGCCCTTCTATTTATTGAAAATGATACGTTCGTACCAGACGAAAAAATATCATCCCGTACAAAATTTTTAATTTGTCCCGTACGAAAAAATTTTGTTTGGACAATCCAAAGCGTCAAAATGAAATGGCTTTTCGTAATCAACACAACTTACGAAGCGTCTTCCTTTTGTACAGACTTTTGACCAGTCTGATCGTACAAACGAACACGTGTTTATCCTGGGACGATCAGAACATATATCATTTTAATGGCAGTTCAAACCGTCCCCTACATCGAACCGACATGTGTTCGTTGAGACGTACCAAAGGTTCGTACATACATAGTTTTTATTCAAAAAAACCTTATCCATTCAACCGCTTTATTCATTCGTCCCGTACGAAAACATTTCATCCCGGACGATTGTCCCTCAAAATTTTTTTTAAAAATTTTTGTACTCAATCAAAATCTTAAACACAAACACACTAAAAACACAAAACAATGAAAAAACACAAACTCTAAATAAAGAAAATCACACATGCATGTTTATAAACCCATAAAAACACACAAACATATTAACTTAGTAAACAAACATCAATGTTGCAAAAACACTTTTATTTAAGCATCCAAATCAATCACACCAAGCCTTGTTCTTAATGCACTGAAAGTATCAAAGGCTAAAGGTTTTGTAAAAATGTCTGCAAGTTGATTTTCAGTAGAAACATGAGTGAGATCAATTTCTCCTTTGGATACATGATCCCTTATGAAATGATGCCTTATGTCTATATGTTTGGTTCTTAAATGTTGAATAGAATTTTTAGAAATACAAATAGCACCAATGTTATCACAATAAATTGGAATAGTGCCTATAGTCAATCCTAAATCAATCAACTGTTGTTTCAACTAAAGTAATTGTGCCACACAACTTCCTAATGCAATGTATTCAGCTTTTGCAGTAGATAGTGCTACTGAATTTTGTTTTCTACTGGACCATGAGACTAGAGAATTTCCAATAAATTGACATGTTCAATAAGTGCTCTTTCTATCCACCCTACAACCTGCAAAGTCAGAATCTGAATAACCAATTATTTCAAATGAAGAGCTAAACTTAGGATACTAGATTCCTAAGTTCTGAGTTCCTAACATATATCTTAAAATCCTTTTCACTGCTGTCAAATGTGATTCTTTTGGATCTGATTGAAATCTAGTACATAAGCAAACACTAAATGTGATATCGGGTCGGCTAGCAGTTAAGTAAAGTAATAATCCAATTATCCCTCTAAATTTTTTTGATCAACAGATTTTCCCTTAGGGTCCTTATCCAACTAAACTTAGGAACTCATTGGTGTAGTAACAGGTTTAGCAGTATCCATTTCATACTTTTTGAGGATGTCCTTAACATACTTTGACTGACTAAGAAAGGTACCTTCCTCAATTTGTTTAATGCTAAATCTTAGAAAGTAACTCAAATCTCCCATTAAACTCATCTAAAATTCGCTACTCATTATTTTAGAAAAATCATCACAAAGATTTTTATTTGAAGATCCAAAAATGATATCATCCACATAAATTTGAATAATGAGTATATCCTTTGCACATTTCTTCAAAAAGAGAGTTGTATCCACACTTCCTTTTTCAAAAGATCTTTTAAGTAGGAAAGTGCTCAACCTCTCATACCAAGCCCTAGGTGCCTATTTCAATCCATATAATGCCTTTTTCAACTTGAAAACATGATTTGGGTATTTACAACTTTCAAAACCTGGAGGTTGTTCTACAAAAATATCTTCTTGAATTACCCCATTTAAAAAGGCACTTTTGACATCCATTTGATATAATTTATATCCTCTAAAATAGGCAAAAGCTAGCAAAACCCTAATTGCTTCAAGTCTAGCTATAGGGGCAAAAGTCTCCTCAAAATCAATCCCTTTAATTTGATTATACCCCTTAGCTACTAATCTAGCCTTATTTCTAATGACTACTCCCGAGTCAATCATTTTATTTTTGAATATCCACTTAGTTCCAAGTACACTTTGATCATTTGGCCTTATAGTTAATTCCCAAACTTTATTTCTTACAAATTAATTTAACTCTTCTTGCATTGCCAAAATCCAAAATTCATTAGAAAGTGCTTGATCAATATTAGTGGGTTTTATAGTTGAAATGAAGGCTGAATGATTGAATTCTTTGTTTAATCCAAGCCTAGTCCTTACACCCTCACTTGGTTCACCTAAAATCAATTCCCTTGGGTGGTTTTTAGAAAATCTCAAATCTCTAGGCAAAGGGTTTTTTATTTCCAAAATTTTTCCACATTTTCTTCCAAATTTATTTTATCAATCTTTTAGTAGTTAATCTCAATTTCATCTTCTTCAACATTTGGCTCTTCTATATTTCCAGATTCATCAAATACAATATGTTTGGTTTCCTCAATTACCAAAGTTCTTCTATTGAATACTCTATAAGATTTTTCAACACTAGAGTATCCAACAAAAATTCTTTCATCTGATTTTGGATCAAATTTTCCTAAGGTAATTTTTCCATTGTTATGAATAAACACCTTGCAACCAAAAACATGCAAATGTGACAAATTTGGTGTTCTCCCTTTTAGCAACTCATAGGGTGTTTTATTCAATTTAGATCTCACATTCACCCTATTCAGAACATAACATGCAGTGCTTACTTCCTCTACCCAAAAATATTTAGAAAGTGAGTATTCTGCCAACATTGCTCTGGCGGCTTTTATTAATGTTATATTTTTCCTTTCGACTATCCCATTCTGCTAAGGGGTTCTAGGTGTAGAAAAGTTATGATCAATTCTTTTCTTCTTACAAAATTCCTCAAATTTCTCATTCTCAAATTCTCGTCCATGATCACTTTGTATAGAAATAATTTCACATCCTAATTTTCTTTAAATCCAAGTCAAAAATTTTTAAATTCATTAAATGATTCACTCTTATAAAATAGAAATCTAACCCATGTAAATTTTGAGTAATTATCTACAATCACAAATCCGTATACCTTTCCTCCTAGACTTACAGTACCAACAGGTCCAAAAAGATCCATATGCAAAATCTCTAAAGGTTAACCAGTTCTAAGATCCTTATTGGACTGAAAAGAGGACTTCACTTACTTTCCTAATTGACATGCATCATGAATGTGGTCCTTAGTAAAGTCTAGTTTTGGTATATCTCTCACTAAGTTCTTTTGGGTAACCCTTCTAAGGTTTTTCATGCTAGAATGACAAAGTCTCCTAAGCCAATGCCATGACTCATCAGATATAGTTTTCAAACAAAAAGCAGTAGGAGATTGAATATAATTCAAGTCTAGCATATACACATTATTTACCCTTTTACCATTCAAAACATCTTTACCATTTAGGCTTAATATGCAGCTGGTAGGAAAAAATTTCACGCAATATCCTTTATCATATAGCTGACTTATACTTAATAGGTTATGCTTTAAGCCTTCTACTAATAACACATTCTCAATGTAAAATTTATTGAGATTTTTAATCATATCTGATCCAACCACTTTCCTAGTGGTGTTATCTTCAAGTATAACCTTGCCTCCACTCCTGGCTTCCAGCAATATGAATTGTGCAGTATCTCCAGTCATATGCTTTGAACATCCGCTGTCTAGGTAGCATATGCTCTTATGAGGTCTTGTGGGAGAGCGACCCTGCAAAATTATCAAACGTTAGACCTGGGAACCCAAATAAGTTTGGGTTCACCTTTGATAATTTATAATCAGATGCATGTATAATATGTCTAGGTTTATGCATCTTAGGTCTCCACACCAAATAAGTTTTCATCTTCAAAGTACAGGTGTGAGCTATATGTCCAAATAATCCATAATTATTACAATTTACTTTTGAAAATGGTTTCCTAAGTCTTCTAACATTCATCTGTCCATTCAGGGATTGCATAAATTTATGATACATAATAGGATTAGTAAAATCTTCAAGTTTAGGGGGTATCCTATTATCCTCGAGAGCTTTTATCATTAATTTGTAAAATGAATTTATATCTTCCAAAATTCGATTTGTATAATTTGATCTATAAATTTTACTCTCCAATTCATCCTTAAAATTTTTAAAATCTTTTTCAAGTTCAGCAAAGGATGATTTTAAATTTTCATATTTTTTATTCAAGTCATCAAACTCATCAAGTAATTTCATGTGGTTGTCATCAATTAAAGAATGATCTTTCCCAAGGATTTCATGTTCCTTTTGTAATTCATCAAACTCTAAACTTAGACTAACATGCATTTTCTTCATTTTCCTATATGCATCATATATGTGTTCAAAAACTTTAAAAAGTTTATCATAGGTTAAATCACATATCTCTTCTTGATCTAACTGATCAAGACTATCGGCCATTAAGCACAAATTAGTGACTTCTTCTTTCTTCTCAGTCTTTGATGAATCTAAAGCTGAGTCTGCCCAGAAGGCTCTTTGAAACTTCTTCTTGCCCTTCTTTACAATTGGTTTCTCCTCTACCTTCTCCTTGCTAGGAGTAGCTTTGAGTTTTGGGCAATCAGTCTTGATATGATCAGGTTTCCTGCACTCATAGCAAATCACTTCTTTTGAAACCTTAGCATTTATATTAAATTTACCTCTATTCCAATGCTAGCGTCTCTTCTGCTTTCTCTTTAGAAAGCTTATGAATTGTCTAGTCATCAATGCAGTATCGTCTTCATCCTCAGGTTGTGAGTGTTCACTCTCAGACTCTTCCACATTTAGTGCTATGTTCTTCTCCCTTCGTGGTTCGCCTGCATCAGTCTTTCTTTGGCTAACTCCTTGCTCGTAAGCAATTAGTGAACCAAGAAGATTGTCAATAAAGTGAATTAGGTTGTTAAACCTAAGCTTATGTCCCAGCAGCTAACCAAGAGAGGGGGTGAATTGGTAATTAAAAATTAATCCCTTTTTTTAATTTTAAATTTTAAACCAAAAAATAAACTTTAATGAGTTTTGTAGAAACATTTTTCAATCACAGTTTTAATAGTAAAAAGCATAAAAATAAAAAGCAGTGGAAAAATAAAGACACGAGGTTTATAATGGTTCGGTCAAAACCAGACCTATATCCACCCCTCAAAGGCTCCCTCTGAGTATTGCACTAATACCAATAGTGACTCTCCCTTTACACCCACAGCAAGGTGGAGAAAGCCTTCACAAACACTCTTTCCACCACTACCCGGTGCGGTAGAGAACCGTCATCCTTTTGCACTATCCTCAGTGTTGGCAGAGAATCATCATCCTTTTACACTATACCAAATGAGGCCTTCACGCTCCAGTAGTAGGAATCCTTCATCGAACACTCTCTTGCACTCTCTCCTTGACTCTTCTTTCAATAGGCACGAAGATCAGTGGACAAAAAGATTATGTGGTAGTTTAGTTTGGACTATTTATAGGAAAGACATAAAAAACTGTCCAAAAACCACACATTTTCAAGTCATTACGTATTGGATCGTCCCGTACAATCGTGGATCATCCTGGACGATTTTACTTCAGTGTGTTGGAAACGAACCTAATGTATAAGGGTACAAAATGACTTTGTACACACACACCATCCTGTATGAACTAGGTTCGTCTGGTACGAACTGTTATTCCATAGATCGGTTCCCAAAAACTGCAGAATGACTCTTAATTTTTAGAGTCGGTTCACTTCATTCTCGTACGAAGTTAAGGTTCATCCGGATGAAAGTTTTACAGAGAGCAAATCATTCCAGGAAGAATACACTTCATCTTGGACGATAGCAATCCAGAGAGAAACTCGTCCTGGAATGAATACACTTTGTTTTTGAACGATAATTTTCCAGAGAACATTTTGTCCTGGGACGAATACACTTCGTCCTGGACAATCAGGACTTAGAAAAACTTCTTTCGACTCCTGCTCGTTCCATTGCTCTCATGAGGAGATAACTGACTTGATCGTCCCGTATGAACTATGTTCGTCCCGTATGATCAGTACAAATTTCTCAAGATCTCCTTAAGTGTGTGTGTGTGTGTATTCACTCAATTACAATCACTCCCTTTCAAAACTTAATTCAAAAAAAAATATAAGTTTTAAATACACAAAGTATCTCATGCTGAATTTGATTCGAAGTCTTTGTAGTCTGGAGTTTGATTTTTTTGAAATGCTAGTACACACAAGAGCAAAAACAACTCTTCCAAAAAGTGTTAGGAGATAACTATACATAAAATAATATTATTTGAAATTATCAAAACTATAAAAGTTGCAAGAATGTAAAACATGCAAATAGAAACTCTCTTAATAGGAAGTTCTACCATTTATAATAAAGGAAAATCTAGCATTCCTAACACATTCCATAATAAGCATGGTCATCCTCCTTGGAATACCAAACATATTTAAAGCTTGAAATAAGGTTTCCTAACTCTTACTGTCATAAGCTTACTCCATATCAAGCTTAACCGCCATTAGCCCCTTTTTCTTTTAGACATTCTATGCTTATGGAAAACCTCTTGAGCTAGTAGACAATGATCAGACATTGATCTACCATTAAGGAAAGCTACTTGTTCTTCTGTAATACACTTGGCAATGTAATTTTTCATTCAATTTAAAATCATGGTAGCCACAAACTTATATGTTATTTGACACAAACTTATAGGCCTATAGTTGGACGGATTAATAGGCTTTTTTATTTTGGGAATTAGAACAAAAATCTATCCTTCCACTCATTATGCATAATACCAATTTTAAAAAAACCATCAACAGCCTTCCATGTGTCCTCCTCCACAATCTTCCAATAAATTTGAAAAAAGGAGTAGTAATACCATCTAACCTAGGGGATTTATTGTTACCTTGCATAAATACTGCCTTGATCAATTCTTTTCTAGTGAACTCCATATTTAACAGCTTAGCATCTTCATTGGAAATTCTCAAATTTTCTGGACAAGAAGGCCAACCCGTCAACTTACATTCTCTTGCTGACCACTTTTTTTGAAAAAAACTATAAAAAATAGTTTCAATTTGGTCCAAATCTTCAACAATAGTACCGTTCTCATCTTTGATTTGCCAAATCATGTTCCCATTCCTCTTGGCCGAAGCATATTGATGAAAATAGCTAGAGTTTATGTCTCAATCTTGCTGCCATCTGATTTTTGATCTTTAATTCAACCAAGTGGAAAGTCTTCCCAAAGTCACATTAAAATCATGGACTTTATTCCTCAACATTTTCAGCTTATCTGTCGTTAAGCCTTCTACACTAGATTCTTCAACCTGTAGCTGCATTCAACTTGTAGAAAGACTAAAGGGACAAAGTGTAGTTGGAACTAAATGGGTCTTTAAGAATAAAATGAATGATTATGGTGTGGTGATTAAGAATAAGGCGAAATTGGTGGCTAAGGGGTACAATAAAATAGAAGGGATTGATTTTGAGCAGACCTTTACCCCTGTAACTAGATTGGAATCCATTAAAAATCTACTAGCCTTTACATATTATAAGAAATTTAAGCTTTTCCAAATGGACGTCAAGAGTGCCTTTTTAAAAGGGTTAATAAAAGAGGATGTGTTTACAGAGCAACCCACAGGTTTTGAGAGTTCCCAATTTCCTAATCATGTTTACAAATTAAGAAAGGCCTTATATGGATTGAAATAGGTACCCAATGCTTGGTATGAATGGCTTAGCACATTCTTACTAGAGAGGGAGTTTGTTATGGGGAGTATAGACACCACCCTTTTTATGAGGAAAGTAGGAGATGAGTTACTCATTGTTCAAATCTATGTTGATGATATACTTTTTGGATCTTCTAATAAAAAATATGTAATGATTTTTCTAAAATAATAAGTAAGGAATTTGAGATGAGTACGATGGGAGAGTTTTCATACTTTTTGAGATTTAGCATAAGACAATTGGATGATAGAACCTTTCTAAATCTATCAAAGTACATTAAGGATATCTTAAAGAAATATGAAATGGATAAAGCCATGTCAATAAATACTCCAATGACCTCTAGTGTTTAGTTGGATAAAGACCCAAATGGAAAATTTTTTGATCAAAAGAAGTATAGAGGGATGATTGGATCTTTACTTAACCTGACTACTAGCCAACCTGATATAGTGTTTAGTGTTTATCGTAGTGCTAGATTTCAAGGTGATCCCAAAAAATCCCACCTGACTGTAGTTAAGAGAATCCTTAGATATCTCTTAGAGACCCAAAACTTAAGAATTTGGTACCTGAGGCACAACAACTCTTTTGAGATTATTGGATATTCTAATTTTGATTTTATAGGTTGTAGGGTGGATAAAAAGAGCACTTATACCTATAAGCAAAACACTATTCCACTTTCCACTGTTGAAGCTGAGTACATTGCCTTAGGAAGTTGTGTGACCCAAGTCCTTTAGTTGAAGCAATAAATTCTATATTTAGGATTACCTATAAGCACAATTATAATCCATTATGATAACACTAGTGCCATCTGCATCTCTAAAAATTCTAACCAACATTCAAGGACCAAACACATTGATATTAGACATCAATTTATTAGAGATCGTGTGACTAAAAGAGACATTTAGTTACACCATGTGGCAATTGAGAACCAACTGGTTGACATCTTTACTAAAACACTAGTCTTCGACACATTCATCTTTTTAAGAACTAGATTGGGTGTGATTGACATAAATGGATGAACTTGATGCCTACTTATTTTTGAATTTATTTTTTGATCTATTGCTGTTGTTTTTTTTTATTTCTATTGACTTTAGTTTTAGTTGTTTCTATTTATTTTTCTTTTCATTTTTTCATTTTAGTTGTTTTCTTTTATTTTTCTTTTTTTCTTCTTTTTCTTTTTTATCACTACTGAAATGATAAGTTTTTACCTTGTTTTTTTTGAAAATTTGTAGTTAATGAATGATATCCCTGAATCAATTAAAGGGAGAAATACCATTAATTATTTCCCTCCCTTTAAACTTCTTTTAGCTATATAATTTTTTTTTCTAAACAAAAATCAATCTAAAATTAACAACTGGACTTTGTGATTGAGATCTTTTCTATCTTGCTATAAATATCTATCTTATATAAATAATGTTCAAAGTCATTAAATCACTTTCTTGCATTCATAATCTTATTGTTGTATTTATCATATAAATTTGATTCTGCTTTGTGTTTTACTCTTCCATATATTAAAGAGTGAGTTTTTCTTCTCTAATATTTGGAAGATATTCTCAAAACTTAGAGTATTTAAAAGTTTTAAAAAATATCTAGCATCCAAAAAGGAAAAAATTACAAGGGCATAAAATTATTCCAAAAAAAAGAAAAATAAAAAAGATGTGCAATAGCCGCCAAAAAAATTAAAAGATACACAAAGTGTATCAAAAAATAAAAGATGCGCAAAGTGTACCAATAAATTGACAAGATGCATAAAATGAGCTCACAAAAGCAAGGTTCTTTCTCTTTCAAATATTTAAATCTTAGAAGAATTAATGTGTCACTTAATATTTTCAAGGGCTTGTGTTCGAATTTCATGATTGTGACTAATCACTTTGGTATATTATTCTATAAGATATTTTTTTGGAACCAAGTTTTGAATGGATTTCTTTTTCTTATCAAATTAATTTTTTTGAGTTAGATCATTCTTTTCAAAAGATTGTTTACCCTGTGAGAAGTCTGAGCTAGGGCTAACAAGATCAAATTTTTTATAATTTTTTGAATTTTGATGATGTCATTGATTCGTACAAATATTTAATTCAATCACATGAAGAATTTATCATATTCATGGGTCGATAAAAAAACATTGGTTTTTATTCCTTTTATCATTTTTATCATCTTTTTTATTACTTTATTTTTATCTTTTACGGTTATTTTTCTATGATGAAGTTTATTTCCTTTTAGTAGTTTCTATTATGTTTTCCTTTTATAGTTCCCTCCTCCTTTTAATGATGTCAAAAGGGAGATTAGTGGTACTATTTTATGTTGCTTTGTTGTATTATTTTTTGTTTAATGTTTGTACCATCAATTTTTTTTAAATATTTTAACTTCTTGATTCACATTAGTTTTCCTTGTGATGTTTCAATTAAACTGCTTAAACTATTTTTATTTACCATCATCAAAAAAGGGAAAATTATTGGGAATCTAGATTCAAGATTTATAATATTAATAATAGCAAACAATTCTGACACTTCTATTTTTTTTACAACTGCCTTGCCTACTAATTTTTCAGGTCTACAAGGTCAGTAACAAATCAAGCCAGCTCAAGATTGGGTAGATTGGCACTGAGTCAGTCAGTTAACTATCGTTATGTATTTTTTACGTTT
Organism: Dendrobium nobile; assembly: GCA_022539455.1. Lineage (NCBI taxonomy): Eukaryota > Viridiplantae > Streptophyta > Magnoliopsida > Asparagales > Orchidaceae > Dendrobium > Dendrobium nobile. Next base: position 36,497,315 of record CM039724.1, on the reverse strand, counting down.
TCTTGAGTCAATTGAAACAAAGAAGGTACTGATGCTAAGTAACCTTATGCACAAATACTCAAGGAAAAATTATATCTATTTTTAGAGTATTCTATTTTTGATCCTCTCATCCGAGATGATCCCAAATTATTCTGGACAATCAGTTAAAAGTAGAAACCCTAATTAGGTTATCATAGTTAAGGCAGTCACAATTAAGTGAATCATCTTGGACGATATTAGCATCGTCCTGGATGATATACTCAAATCAGAAAGAATAAACATCTGATTCTTTTAGGCACGTTTTTATTTTTGAACATCATCTAAGACATCAACCTAGACTTGCATTATAATTATGCCTAAATTAGTTTGGTAATTAAAGAAAGTAATTAAGGTTTTATTGCTCGATCTTATCATCCTAGTTGATCGCAGGATCATCCAAGACGATCAGTTAAGCAAATCTTACTTTCTTCCTGGATGATTAGAATGAAATTCTAGACAATGTGTATTATTTTGTACAAATCATCTTACACCATCAGTTATTTTTTTATTATCCAGAAATACAATCAGGGCAATGTTCTGGATAATATTTGACATTTTGAACTAATTACCCGGGACGATCGTGAAACTGGCCTGGACGATCAATTTAGTTTTCCATTATCTAGACATAAAATCAGGGAGATGTTCTAGACATTATTAAACAATTTTGAACTAATCGTACATGATGATGTCCTATCATCCTATATGATCAGAACAAATAAGTCATTTAATCATCCAGACTCTCTCAGATCGTCCAGCTGATTGAGCTGAATTTGTACTAATCGTACAAAATGATTCGTCGATCGTCCTGGATGATATATGTTGATTTATTATAATTAAGAGCAAATTTTAAGCTTTTCTATATATGACCTCTTGTTTACCAAAGACTGTATCTTTTGCTGTTGTCCTGGCCTGAGAGAGCCAAAAAAAGAGGGAGAGAAAGGGAGAGAGAGAGAGGATCTTATGAGGGGGAGTTTGTGAGGGTTTCAAAAAAGTTGCTTCAAACAAGGATCCACATCATCTTCTCTAGTCATCATCTATATTTTCTTGGAGGTTTTAGAGATGTCTACTTCAACAATTGATTGAGGTTCTCTGCCTGCTTCAGGAGAAAGTGAAAGGAGCTATGTTCTCTACATGCTTAAGGAGGAAGTGAAAGAAGTTGGGTTCTCTGCCTCACCGGAGTCAGTGGAAAGGAGGTTTGTAAAGGCTTCTCCACCTTATTATGGGAGCAAAAGGAGAGTCATTGAGTTGACCAAACCACTATTAAATTCTATGTATTCTTTCTTACTACATTTTTGTATTTAATTTCCACAATTTATTCTTGTGGTGAATGATTGTTTGGTTTGTGATTTTCAAAGATTTCAAAAGATTTTATCCTTGGTTTAAGAAATTTTTAAAACACTAATTCAACCCCCTTCTCTTGGTTAGCCTCGGGCTAGTTCATAAGGGCTTAACATCCTTAACAAACTTTTAGAGGTAAGGCAAATCCTAATCAGGTGGTGGTGGTGGTGGTTAAAAGTATTAATGGATGAAGGGAAATTGATTGTCAATTGAGGAAAATCATTCTCCAAATCATCTCATTTATTCTTCGTGTTGATTTTTTTGTTATTCAATGTAAAGTTGAACATAGTTTCTAATCACTTAAGCTACTAAATTATGCCATCATTAGGGTAGGCAGGGTAAGCACGTGCAGGTGATGGTATTGGTGGTGGTGTAAGTCCACCTTGAGGAGAAACTTCCCCTGCTTTAGCAAATTGTAGCTCATCATGCTCGTGCCCCCAATGGAAAAGGATATAAATGGTGGAAATCATATAGATAACTGGAACATTATCAGGAGGAGTAGGAAAGTTGGTTTGGAATTTTTTGTCAAGGATATATCCTATGATGTGTCCTAAGATGATTTTATCTTTGTTAGGTATTGGGATGTCATATATGAGCATATTTAAGGATTCATCAAATTGGGTATTTGACATTATTAGGTAGGTGACTACAAAAAGAAGTGGGGTTATGTTAACCTGATCCCCAGCTTTTGATATAATTAAGGCTATAAGGAAATGTTAGATAACCTGGAAATTCTTATTTGAGATGTGTACTAGTGGATGATGTTGTTTTATGAGAATATTCCTAATAGTCAAGTTAATAGAGCTACAGTTAAAGTTAGTTTTAGAGATAAGGGATTTTGGATAATGTCCTTCGGTAGAAAGACAGATATATTCTCCTAAATCTTCCTTTATGAACTCTATGGGTTGTCAGCAAACATATAAAATAATGATAGAGGTTTCCAATTTAGCCTAAGGTTAGTTAAGAATTCATTAAAAAGTTTGGATTTGAGGGGAAAAGATAGTGTGAGGAGAAATTTAAGAGTAGTTGAGGTAAAGAGGTTCACCACCTCAAAGATAAGGGCTACTTAATTTAATATTCTAGATGGAGTGAGTTTAGCGTACTTCAACTTGTAGTAGGCATCTTCATCCCATATAGAAAAAAAAATATAATCAAAGTGACAAGAGGAGGAGATGCTACCCTGGGTCATTCTACCACATTTGCTTCCATTGTCCATTAAATTATTAAGGTTTATAGGGTATGAGATTGGGAGATTAGGGAATTGAGTGAATTGAAATGTTAAAATCCTTCCTATTTAAAAATTTTAGGGTAGATTGTACAATATGATGGAGGTTTGTATATTATGAAAGGAGAAGTTAATTGTTTGGATGACTTATAAGAAAATAGTCAAATCATATAGTTTAATTAGATATAGTCAAAAAGCGATGAGATTTCTTGGAGGATTCTTCAAGATCTCAAAAATCGAGAACATTATCTATAGGAATCATCTTTGGGAACCACTTTTAATAAATTTTTTATTGCGGATCATTAGTGGTATACACTAGATGTCACACCATTCTTTTGCATATATATATATATATATATATATATATATATATATATATATATATATATATATATATATATATATTCTAGAGATGTTGATCTCTATATTTATTTTCCCTTATATCAAGACCTTTCGGCTGTGGATTCTTGGATATGCATCCAAGTGTCACATCCTAATGCTTACCGTATATATCTTGACACTTTCTTTGCTCTACCATATTGGATGATCTTAAGAAATTTTGTTTATCCCAAGGAGTCATCGGTATGGATTTTGATGAAAGGTAATATACAGTACAAATATGTGCTTATAAAGTATGAAATGCAATTATTATCATACTAGCTGAATTGAATTTGTCTTAATCTAGTTTGACACATGTATCATGTAGTATGTCACACATAATTAGAATGGCCACGATGGATAGTCCAAGATCTAATAATTATTTCCTTAGCCATATGAATTGAGCAACATAAGTCCATACTACTATATATTCTACCTCACCTATGAAAAGAACTACTGAGTTTTGTTTCTAATGAACCAGGAGACTAAAGATCATTCTATAAATTGGCAAGTTCCTGAAGTTCTTTTTCTATCTACCTTATATCTTGAAAAATCAAAATCCAATTATTCTATGATTCCAAATAATGTGATGTGTCTAGGATACAAGATTCCTATATTTGGAATACTTAATAGGTATATAAGGATTCTCTTAGTAATTTTCATATGGATTCTTTTAGATCTGCCTGAAATCTTGCATAGAGACACACATTAAATATTATATCTGGTATACTAGCAAACAAATAAAGTAGTGATCTAATTATTCACCTATATTTTTTTGACCTATTTTTTTTCCATTTGGGTCCATACCTAATTGAATAATAGAGCTCATGTGAGTGTTCATGTACAAATCTTGAATCACCCCATTTCATACTTTTTAAGAATATCCTTGACATATTTATGTTTGCTAAGCAGAGTTCCATTATCCATATTCTTTACACTAAATCTAAGAAAGTATCTTTGCTCACCCATTATACTTATCTCAAATTCTCTATTCAAAACCTTTGATGGCTTAAATTAAACATCCTCTTGAATCACCCCATTTAGGAAGGCACTCTTAACATCCATTTGATACAATTTAAAACCCTTAAAGTAAGAAAAGGCTACTAGCATCGCAATGGCTTCTGGTCTAGCTAAAGGGTAACAGTTTCCTCAAAATCCATTCCTTCGATCTAGTTATATCCCTTAGCTACAAATCTAGCCTTATTCCTCACTACTATTCCAAATTCATTCATTTTATACCCCCACTTTATTCTAACCACACCCTCATCCTTAGGTATCTTAATTAGTTTCCATACATCATTTCTATCAAACTAGTTTAGCTCCTCTTGCATTGCTAGGATCCATAATTCATCAGCTATGGCTTAATCTATGTTGGTGGGCTTTATTATAAAGATAAAAATTGAATAACTAACTTCTTTCCTAAGTTAATGCTTAGTTCTAACATCTTTAAATGGGTCTCTTAAAATAATCTCTTTAGGATGACTAAAAAAATATTTCCATTAAATAATGTTTCCTAAGTTCTAATCTATCTCTTAAAATAATGGCTTATACCCCATGAATGCCCTCCACTTCTTCTAATTCAAGTTTAGATTTAAAGGTCCTATTTGATTCATCAAATACCAAATTGGTAAACTCTTATACTACCAGGGTCCTCTTATTAAAGATTCTATATGCCTTACCTACAGATGAGTAACCTAAGAAGACACCTTCATCAGACTTGGGATCAAATTTTCCTAAGGGTTATTTTTCATTGATTGAGATAAAGTACGTACAATAAAAGGCATACAAGTGAAAATGGTTGGGTGTCCTACCCTAAAGGAGTTCATAGACTATCCTTTAAGGTTGGATCTAACATTCACCATATTTAAAACATAACAAGTAGTATTCACAACTTCTGCCCAAAAAATACCTAGGGAGTGAATACTCAGTTAGTGTTGCCCTAGCATCTTCCACCAAGGTTCTATTCTTCCTTTCAACTATTCCATTTTGCTGGGGGGGGGGGGGGGGTCCTGGCGAAGAGAATATATGTTATATTTCTATCTCTTAATATAATGTTTCAAAGTTATCTTTTTTAAACTCTCCACCATGATCACTATAAATTATTTTGATTTCACATCCTAATTTCCATTGAATCTAGGTAGAGAAATTTCTAAATTCCTCAAATAAGTCACTCTTATTGTTGCAAATCTATTTTTTCATGGCTTATGTTTTGATGATTGACAAACACTACTTCTCTTGGACTACTTGTTGCTTCTAACTTTTCAGGAATCGAAGACCGGACGATCATGAAGAAGCCAAGTTCAGAATTGCGTAGGGTTAGGGTTGAGTCAGTCTGTACTTTTGTTTTTCTCTTTTTGAGTCTACTTGTAATGGTCAAAGAGACTGATGCTAAGTAACCCTACACACACACACTTGAGAGACTTAGAATTTCTATTTTTTTTCCACATCAGCCAGGCCCATATTTATATCATCCTGGACGATCAGCTTAAATCAGGAAGTCTAATTAAGGATTCTTAATTAAGGCAGCCAACATTAACATATCGGCCTGGATGATACGTGTATCGGCCAGGATGATAAGCTCAAAACAGAAAGAAGTAGCCGCCTTAGACAATTAAGGAATACTGTATTTTTAAATTATCGGCCAGGACGATCCACATATCGGCCTGGACGAAATTACCAAATTATGCCTTAATTGATCAGGAAATCAAGGGAGTAATTAAGGATGATTGATACGATCATATCGTCCTGGACGATCACAGGATCGGCCAGGATGATACATTCAAAATCCATGAGTTACTTTAGGACTATAAATATCGGCCAGGTCATAAACAGGGCGATGCTCAGGACGATTTGCCTTTGATTTGAACTAATCGTCTAGGACGATTGTATTATCGGCCTGGACGATCAAGCCAAAATTCAATCGTCCAGGACTGTTCCCAGGGCGATGCTCTGGCCGATCTTCTGTAATTTGTACTGATCGGCCAGGCCGATTTCCAGATCGGCCGGGACGATAAAGTCGGCTACTTGCAATTAATGAGCTCCTTGAGAGCTCTTCTATTTAAGAGCTCTTGTTCAAACATTTTAAAAAAAAAAACCTTTGGCTGCTGCCTTGACCTGAGAAGACCTTGAGGAGAGAAAGAGAGAGAGGGAGAGAGAGAGGATCTTGTGAGGGGGAGCTTGTGAGGGGGATTCACAAGGGTTGCTTCAAGGATCGCTCTGCTTGTCTTTCGTCGGGAGTTTCTCATCCGTGGAAGGGTCGGTAGAGGTAAGGAGTTTGCTTTTGGTTGTGGTTCTCTGCCAGCTTCAGGAAGAAGCAAAAGGAGGTAGGTTCTCTGCCTTGCCGGGGTGGCAAAAAGGAGGTTCTTGTAAGGGCTTCTCCGCCTAGCCGTGGGGACTAAAGGAGAGTCACGTTTTGTAGTGCAATACTTGGAGGGTGCCTCCAAGGAGTGGACGTAGGTCGAGTCGACCGAACCACTATAAATCTTGTGTTCTTATTTTTGCTTCCGCACTTTTTAATTCCGCATTAATTTCTTGTGGTGTGATTTGGTTTGTGATTTTATTTATTTGTCTTAAAAGTTTTTAAATACCAATTCACCCCCCCCCCCCTCTTGGTTAGCTTGGGACTAAGTTCATAGGGCTTAACATCCCGAATGAACTTTCAAGTGGTATCAGAGCGGGATTTGAAAATTTAAGTTTGAAAACTTTTTGAATTTGATCCATGGGTAACATTGGGAATCGTAACACTACGGAAGGGTATTCCATTACCCGACCTCCCCTGTTCGATAACCTACCTTTTGATTTTTGGAAATCCCGCATGTCAACGTTTTTACAATCTACTGATTATCGCATGTGGATGCTTATTCAAGAAGGTTATTCTCCACCTTCTCGTGAAATTAATGGTATTAAAACTGAAGTTGCTTTTACTGAATGGACTTTTGATGAACGTGATTTGGCTCAATTAAATGCAAAGTGTTTGAACTGTTTTTTCTGTGCTTTGAAATCTGAGGATTACATACGTGTTTCAACTTGCAAAAATGGTAAAGAGATTTGGGAAAAATTATGCATCACCTATGAAGGTACTAATGAAGTTAAGCAATCCCGTTTAAACATTCTCTTGCATGACTACAAACGTTTTCGTATGAAACCTCATGAATCGATTTCTGACATGTACACTAGGTTTACTCAGATTATTACTTCATTGCATGCACTAGGAAAAGAGCTTTCAAATTATGAAAAAGTTAACAAGATTTTAAGATGCTTGCCTTCGTCTTATGATGCAAAAATTACTGCCATTACTAAATCCAAAGATTTGAACACCTATTCTATTGATAACTTACTTGGCTCACTCATTGCTTACGAGCAAGGGGTGAATCAAAGAAGTCTTGATACAGGTGAGAAGAAAAAGGACAAAAGAATCGCACTGAAGGCGCACAAATCGGATTCTGAATCTTTCGGGTCTGAAAGCGATGAAATTGCGTTCATCACAAGGCAATTCAAAAGCTTTCTAAGTAAGAAACAAAAGCATCATCAAAGTTGGAGGAAAGGTAAGGATCACAAATATGTTAAGGGATCTTCTGATGTTGTTTGTTTTGAATGCAGGAAACCAGGACATGTGAAAGCCGATTGCCCTACACTTCAAAATCATTCAAGCAAAGAAAAAGAAAAAGGTGAGTAGAAAGCCAAGTCAAGGAAGGACAAGAAGAAAAACCAAAGGAGCTTTTGGGCAGAATCTGGTACTGATTCCTCTGAGACTGAACCAGAGGAAGAGACTACGAATTTGTGTTTCATGGGAGAAAATCAAAGTGATGAGGAAGAGGTATGTAAACCAACCTATGATGAATTATTTGAAATTTGTGAAAAAATCCATGCATCATACAAAAAACTTAAGAAGACTCATGCTAGCCTAAAATTAGAACATTCAAATCTACAAAAAGAGCATGAAGTTTTTCTCAAAGATCATGCAACGATTGATTCTAATCACATGGCTCTGCTTGATGAATTTGATGAGTTGAACAAAAAGCATTTGGAATTAGTTGATGAATATAATGCATTAAAAGCTTCACACACCTCACTTAAGGTTGATCTTAAGAAATCTAAAGAGATTGAGAAAAATTTGAGGATTGAGATTGATACATTAAAAAGAACAAATTTAGGATTCAAAATGATTTGGAAACATGTAAGAAAGCTAGGATGACACCAACTACTAATCAAAAGCCAGAACCTAGGAAGAGGCATTTTTACCCTAACCATTTAAGAAAACCTTTTCCTGGAGTTCAATGTTTTTCTTGTGGCATGCTAGGACACATCTCACACACTTGCACAGTTTATCGTAGTACACAATGGGTGTGGAGACCAAAATTAAATAATGCACAGCATGGCACACAAGCATCACCTTCTACTTTTCATAAGATGGATCCCAAACCTGTTTGGGTTCCTAAATCTGACTGTTGTTGAGTTTTGCAGGTGTGCTCTCACCAAAGACCTTGTGGGAGCATAGGACATAAGGAGGCTTGCAGCTCAAAATTGCTGAAACTCGTTGCTTTATCTCTTGCTTGAAATTTTTATTTTTTTTTGTGTCTTTTATTTTTTTTGTGCTAGTTTTTTTTGTGTGCTCTCTTTGTGTTGATTTTAGTTTGCTTTATTTTCATTTGTTTTATTTTTGTTTTGTTTTGACTACACGTTGCTCTTTAAATATGGCCTTCCATATGATTAATCCTTTCAAGCTTTTAGATTTTGGAGTTTTTGGAGATAGTGTTTAGCTTTTCAAAATTTGTTAAAGGGAGTTTACTATTGATGTTTTCCCTCCTTCTGACTTTATTTAGTGATATGATTTTCTTCTCTAAAACAAAAGTCTAAACTCGGTTTAACCAATGGCCTGTTATTTAAGATCTTTTTCTTATCTTGCTACATTAATTTATCTTATGCATAATAGCCAAAGTTTTTAGATATCATTCAAGCTTTTGAAATCTTGCCATTGCATTTATCACATGATTTTGATTTTGTGTTGTGGATTGTTCTTCCCAATGTTAGAGAGAGAGCTCCTATTCTCTAATATTTGGAGGATATACTCACAACTAAGTTTTTTTAGGGTATATTAAAGAGTTTCTAGCTTGCAAGAATTAAAAAGGAAAGAGGCCAATGAAGCCAAATTGAAAAAGAAGCTATATACACAAAAGTGTATGAAAGAATCAAAAGATGCTCAAAAGAGCCAATCAAAATGACAAGAGGCATAAAATGAGCCCAATAGATGCAAGCTATCCTCTCTTTGGTAAAATTCTTAAAACTTAGAAAACTCATTGATTATGTGATGCTTTCAAAGACTTGACTTCAATTTCCATGATTGAGAAAAATTACTTTGAGTTATTAATTATGAGATATTTTCTTTGTAAACGAGTCTTGAATGGATCTTATTATCCTATTTAGTCATTCTGAGTTGGATTTTTGTTTTCCAAAAGAATTTTGTACCCTAAAGAATGTCCGATCTAGGGTTAACAGAATCAGATGTTCTACCTTCTTCTGATTGGGATTTATTAAACTTCCGGATCTCTTAGAACTCTAAAAGTTTAACTTTTTGAAAAGAATTCTCATATGATGCCTCCATAAATACAAAAAAAAATATTAGAAAAATTAAAATCTAAAAATATTCATTTTTGATTTTCCTTGTGTTCCTTGTTTTTATTTTTTCTGTGTTTTGACTGTTTTTCTTTTGTTTTATTTTTTGAGGGTCTTGATCATCAGCCTTCTTCTCTTGATTTCAATTCCAAGTCACATCATCCTGGCCGATAGTATATTTTGTCTGGCCGATGCATTTTATGTGCATCATCCTGGCCGATACACTGGATCGTCCTGGACGATCCACGTGTCAGCACGTTTTGATCTTTAAATTCGGCCCCGGACGATCCATTATTGGACAATAGTCCGGGCCGATCCACTATTCGTCCTGGACAATACACGTGGCAAGCATTTAAATGTTTTAACATCGGCCAGTATGATCAATTATTGTGCATCGTCCTGGACGATACACCTAATCGGCCCGGACGATCTGCTTTTTTCAACGGTCGTTCGGCCTGACTCCTCGGGCCGATCGCCTGTGTCTGATCGGCCTGGCCGATATCTGATCGGCCCAGACGATCGGACCGCCTTTTTGACCAATCGGCCTGTACTTAATTATTGAACCATATCGGCCTGGACGATTATGCGATCGGCCATGACGATATGGCCGTTTCTTTAAATTCAGGCAAATTCCAGCCATATTTTCTCACCCTCCACTCTTCTTTCTTTGTGCTTTCTTGTTAAAACCTACTTCTATGGCTGGTGGGAAGCGTGTTCGTCAGGCGTCTGGGAGTTCTTCGAGGTCGACTTTGGATCCTCGATTCAGGGAGGCAGAAGATCAGGCTGCCTACCGTCGCTACAAAGAGTGTAGCATCACCCTCTCCCGGACAATTAATCCTACCCATCTCTCATATCCGGTAATGAATCTTTTTGCCCACACCTCTCTCTGTTTTATACTCACTCTCGCCGTCCCTTTCTCTTCTGAACTCCTCTATGAATTTTATGCTAGCCTGCGCATTAACCGCTCCTTCACAGCCCTGACCTCCTATGTGAATCGACGCCCTGTCGAAATCATATATCAGGATTGTGTTGATCTTTTACAGCTATCCATCACAGGGGATAAGCTGCACCTAATAGCCTCTGATCCTGATTTTGACTGGCCCACGGCAAATCACTTCCTTCGTCAGACCGATGCACCTTTCCATGTTAGAGAGACTAGCTCTTTAGTCAAAGATGCTAGGACTATCCAACATGTCCTACGCACCTCCATAATTCCAAAAGCCAGGGACCGGATCCACATCACACCACTACTTTCCCTCACTACTTTCTACATTATGGCCCAAAGAGAATTCAATGCCACTGATCTACTCTTTCGCTACATCGATCACCAAACCACAATCCGTGATCCAGGCCACAAAAGGAAACCCAATCTAGCCTTAGGACACATCATAGCTTATGTTCTTGAAACCAAATACCAACTTCAGTATCCTACTCCACCAGACCTCCCAACTCCCTTCTACTCAAACAATTCCTTCACTGCCCTTCATAGTACTCGTCTCCACCCAGGAGATGGGGAAGGTCGGGGGGCTAGAGAGGAGGAGGCTCCCGCTCCCGCTCCCGTTCCTGATCCTGTCCCTCTCCACCAGCACTCACCGGTTGACCAGTTGATTGAGAGGTTTGATCGTTGGGTGACTCGGTTTGACGCCTACGTGACTGCATAGGAACAGCAACACTTTGAGGATATTACCCGCTACGAGCAGCACCGCGCTGAGGATTTAGCCCGATTTGAAAGTTTTGTTACTCAGCAGCAGCAGCAGCATGACCAGGACATCACCTGGTTCAATACTCAGTTCACCACACTTGCCACCTACTTTCAGCAGCCACCTCCACCACCTCCATCTGATGATCTGGATCCCTCGTTGTTTTAGTCTGTACTTTGTGTTGTTTTGTTTCCTTTCTTTTTGTAGTTTGCTTCTTGGTCTTTTGTGATATTTTTCTTTTGTTTCTAAACCCTCTTTTTGTGATGACAAAAGGGGGAGTAGGGTAGGAAAAAGCTGTTTGGTCTTGGGTTTGTAACCTTGATGTTTTAATGAAAATTTTCCTATTTGTGTTTGCCATCATCAAAAAGAGGGAGTTTGTTGCAAATCTATTTTTTCATGGCTTATGTTTTGATGATTGACAAACACTACTTCTCCTGGACTACTTGTTGCTTCTAACTTTTCAGGAATCGAAGACCGGACGATCATGAAGAAGCCAAGTTCAGAATTGCGTAGGTTTAGGGTTGAGTCAGTCTGTACTTTTGTTTTTCTCTTTTTGAGTCTACTTGTAATGGTCAAAGAGACTGATGCTAAGTAACCCTACACACACACACTTGAGAGACTTAGAATTTTTGTTTTTTTTTCCACATCGGCCAGGCCGATATTTATATCGTCCTGGACGATCAGCTTAAATCAGGAAGTCTAATTAAGGATTCTTAATTAAGGCAGCCGACATTAACATGTCAGCCTGGACGATACGTGTATCGGCCAGGACGATAAGCTCAAAACAGAAAGAAGTAGCCGCCTTAGACAATTAAGGAATACTGTATTTTAAATTATCGGCCAGGACGATCCACATATCGGCCTGGACGAAATTACCAAATTATGCCTTAATTGATCAGGAAATCAAGTGAGTAATTAAGGATGATTGATACGATCATATCGTCCTGGACGATCGCAGGATCGGCCAGGAGGATACATTCAAAATCCTTGAGTTGCTTCAAGACGATAAATATCGGCCAGGCCATAAACAGGGCGATGCTCAGGACGATTTTCCTCGGATTTGAACTAATCGTCCAGGACGATTGTATTATCGGCCTGGACGATCAAGTCAAAATTCAATCGTCCAGGACTGTTCCCAGGGCGATGCTCTGGCCGATCTTCTGTGATTTGTACTGATCGGCCAGGCCGATTTCCAGATCGGCCGGGACGATAAAGTCGGCTACTTGCAATTAATGAGCTCCTTGAGAGCTCTTCTATTTAAGAGCTCTTGTTCAAATGTTTTAAAAAAAAAAAACCTTTGGCTGCTGCCTTGACCTGATAAGACCTTGAGGAGAGAAAGAGAGAGAGGGAGAGAGAGAGGATCTTGTGAGGGGGAGCTTGTGAGGGGGATTCACAAGGGTTGCTTCAAGGATTGCTCTACTTGTCTTTCGTCGGGAGTTTCTCGTCCGTGGAAGGGTCGGTAGAGGTAAGGAGTTTGCTTTTGGTTGTGGTTCTCTGCCAGCTTCAGAAAGAAGCAAAAGGAGGTAGGTTCTCTGCCTTGCCGGGGTGGCAAAAAGGAGGTTCTTGTAAGGGCTTCTCCGCCTAGCCGTGGGGCCTAAAGGAGAGTCACATTTTGTAGTGCAATACTTGGAGGGTGCCTCCAAGGAGTGGACGTAGGTCGAGTCGACCGAACCATTATAAATCTTGTGTTCTTATTTTTGCTTCCTCACTTTTTAATTCCGCATTAATTTCTTGTTGTGTGATTTGGTTTGTGATTTTATTTCTTTGTCTTAAAAGCTTTTAAATACCAATCCACCCCCCCCCCCCCCCCCCCCTCTTGGTTAGCTTGGGACTAAGTTCATAGGTCTTAACATCCCAAAAGAACTTTCACTTATATGTTAGGAATAACCCAAGTGAATCTAGATAAGTCATCTACTATTAAAAAATCCTAATGTCTTTCCTCCTAGGCTAGCTGTGCTAAATGGTCCAAATAGGTCCATATGGATTTCTAGTGGCCTACAGATTTTAATATCTTTTATTGAATTAAATGAATACCTAAGTTATTTTCCTTTTTATCAAACATCATATAGGTGGTCCTTAGTGAATTATAACTTAGGTATGTCTCTAACAATAATTTTTATATGATATACCTAGTAGTCTTCATGCTTACATAACATAGTCTCTTATGTCATAGCCAAGATTTATTAATTATAGTTTTTAAAAATAAGGAATTTAAATATTCAATACAGTTCAAGTCCAATATGAATATTACAGATTTGGACCCATGTACTGTGATTTTAAAGATAACAAACATTATTTTTCCTTAACTAGTGCCATTCTTACATATATATTTTATTTGCCCTGCACACTAACCTTTCATGTCCACAAGTTCACTTAGAAAGTTAATCAGCTTAAGATAGGTAGACTAGGATTGAGTTAGTTTGTAATTTCTATTTGAATGCATCTTTGTTCTTTTCTTAAGTCAAATATACTTTAATGGATCTGAAAGCTAGGTAACCTTGCACATACACACTCAGGAGAAGAAATTTAGTTAGTTAGAGTTTTTTCTTTTTTTGATCATATCATACAAGACAATTTTCAATCATCCTGGAAGATTAGTCAAAAATAGAAACCTTAATTAGGGAATACGGGTGTTATAAACTTGCTTAAGCAAATCATCCTAGATGATAGTCCCATCATCTTGGATGATATGGTCAAATCATAAAAAGTAGCAACCAAACTCATTTAGGCAAGATTTTAATCTCTCAAAATTATATTAATCATAAAGGATGGTCATGATTATCCTGGATGATTCATATTAATCATGCCTAAATTGATCAGGTGAGTAAGGAAAGTAATTAAGGTTAGATTAACTAATCATAACATCTTAGACGATCATAAAATCATCCTAGACGATAGGTAAGAAAAACCATAGTCTTCTCCTAAATTTTATGGACATCCTGAACTATCTCCTGGATGATAATCACTAATTTTAAACTAATGGTACAGCATGATCTAAGCATCATCCTAGATGATCAGTTATATTTCTATATTATCCTGATTTATCTCATGAATGTCATGAACTATCTGTTGGATGATAATGTAAGATTTTGAACTATTCAAACAGGATAATGTCCAAATCATCTTGGATGATCAGAACAAATATTATGTTATAATCATATAGTTAACCTAGATCATCTTGGCTGGAAGGGTTGATTTAAACTAATCGTACATGATGATTATTATCTTGGATGATCTTTAGCATATAAGATAATTACATATCTACTTTATGTGCCAAGTTCACTAACCTTGCAGGTCCACAAGTTTACTTGGATTGTCAATCAGCTAAAGATCAAGCAGACTAGGATCGAGTCAAACTGTAATTTCTATTTGAATGCATCTTTTATCTTTTCTTGAGTCAAATATACTTTGATGGATCCTAAAGCTAAGTAACCTTGCACTCACAAACTCAAGGGAAGAAATTTAGTGAACTAGAGTTTTTCTATTTTGATAACATCATACAGGACAATTTGTATCATCCTGGATAATTAGTAAAAATAAAAACCCTAACTAGGGTATTTGGGTCATAAGAACTAGCTTAAGCAATTCATCATGGATGATACTCCCATCATCTTGTATGTTACATTCAAATCACAAAAACTAGCAAACAAACCCATTTAGGTAAGATTTTAATCTCTCAAAATTATACTAATCATACAAAATGATCATGTTCATCCAAGAAGATTTGTATCAATCATACCTAAATTGATTAGGTGATTAAGGAAAGTAATTAAGTTTAGATTAATCGATCATATCTTCCTAGACGATCAATAAAACAAACCTTAGTCTTCTCCTTAATCTCCTGGATATCTTCAACTATCTATTGGATGATATTCACTAGTTTTGAGCTAATCATACTAGACAATACATGTATCATCCTTGATGATTAATTATATTTCTATACCATCTCAAATTATCTCCTGGATGTTCAGAACTATCTGTTGGATGATAATTTATGATTTTGAACTATTCATACAAGATGATGTCTAAATCATCCTTGACGATCAAAATAAACACTATATTCTAATTGCACAGCAAACCCAAATCTTTCTGGCTGGAAGGGCTAATTTAAACTAATCAGATAGGACGATATGTCAATTTTCCTGAATGATCTTTAATGGCAGGTTAAAAATTAAGGCATTTTTTAAGGACTTTTATTTATGCTCTTTCAATTATTGATTGAAAAATCTTTTGTTGTCGTCCTGACCTGAGAGAGCTTAAAGAAGGAGAAGGAGAATTTGGAAGAGAGGGATAGTATCTTGTAAGGGGGAGTTTGTGAGGTGTTCATAAAGGTTGCTCCAACCAAGGATTCAAGTCATATTCTCCAATTATCATCCTTGGCTCCTTGGTGGCTCTTGGGAGGTCTATGTCAACAGTATATCAGTGTTCTATACTTTCCTCGGGAGGAAGCAAAAGGAGTTGGTGTTCTGTGCTTGCTTCGGGAGGAAGAAAAAAGAGTCTGAGTTCTCTACCTCACTAGGGTCGGTGAAAATGATTTTGTAATGTCTTCTCCTCCTTGCTATGGGAGTAAAAGAAGAGACACTATAGTTATTAGTGCAATACTTGAAGAGTGTCTCTGAGGAGTGGACGTAAATCACATTGACCTAACCACTATAAATTTTGGTGTGATCTTTCCTATTAATTTTTTATGGTTGATTATATGGTTAAAATAATTGATTTATTTTTTTAATTGCTTCTGCATCAAAGGTTGATTGTGTTTATCTTAAAATACTCAAAAAGGATTTTCAAAAAGATCTTGCCTTTTATTTAAGAAAGTTTAAGACCACTAATTCACCCCCACCCCACCCCTCCTATTGGTTAGCCTCAGACTAGTTCATAAGGGCTTAACAACCCTTACAAAATTTCAATGCTTATTCATTCATTTTCCTTCTAACAAAATTTTTACAGTTAAACTAGTCATATATTTTTCATAAAGAAATTTTATATGAAAGCCTTCATCGCAGAGTTGACTAATACATAATAAATTATGCTTAAAACGATCAACTAGCAAAACATTTTAAATTGTAAAGTTTTAAGAGTTGCCAATTATAACTGAGCCCACCACTTTCCTAGTGGTGTTATATCTTAATGTGACTTTGCCTCTTGAACTGGTCTCTAGTGTGATGAACTACTTCATATCATCAGTCATGTGCCTTAAGAATCCACTGTCCAGGTATCACATGCTGTCACTAGATCATTTGTGAGAGTAACCCTACATAGTAATTCAAAGGTTACATTTGGGAACCCAAATGAGTTTGGGTTCGACCTTATTCTTAAATGAATGATATGAATGTATGTTATGCTATGATAAATATAATTTAGGTCTCCACACTAGATATGTCCTATGGTAAATTATGCATGTGCGGACTATGTGACCTAACATGACATAAAAGTAACACCTAACACCAAGAAATGGATTTACTAACCTATGTGGACCATGGTGCCTTCTCCTAAGTTTAGGTGACGCATGCTGTGTTGAGGGATTATGAAATTATTCTCAGGTAGGAGGTGGTTTGTTCTTCTCAAGTGTAGATAGTTTTGTTTCTAAAAATTTGTTTGCACTTTCAAGAAATGATATTTCAATTTTTAATGCCTTCTTCCTACCATCTAGTTCATTTAAAAATGCATCTAATACCTTGTATATATTCTCTAGTTCAATATATGATATTTTCAGGGAATCATGTGTTAGATATGTCAGTATGCCTCTTATGCAATGCATTAAATTAATTTTATAAAGTCATCTAATCACTAAAAGAAACAATTCAAAAATTTAACATTTAACTTTGGGAGTTCTTATCCTCTTAACTCCATTCAGTAAAAGAAATATCATTTTGGACACAATTAACAACATGCGATGGAAGTGAATAGCATGTTTGAACTATATGCCAAATTCTATAATCAATGGATTATAAAAAAGTACATATACATATTTTCTAGAAATTAAAAGGAATATTTTCAAACAGTGGCATATGGTTTATCGAATAACCATATAAAGTATTATGATTACCAAAATGAGTCATTGTTCTTTCTTCAAAATTTTTTTAAAATTATATTATTGAAATTTGGCTCTAATACCAATTGAAAGTTCATGAAGGTTGTTAAACCTTAAGGAACTAGCTCGAGGCTGCCCAAGCTGGGCCGCTGGGGGGTAGATTGGTAAATATATAAAAATTTTCAACTTCAAAATAATATTGGTTTGGTCAGCCTTGCCATCAGAGATTTTTATAGTGATTTGGTCAACCTTGCCCTAAGTCCACTCCCCAGAGTCCTCCGCTTTGGGTATTGCACTATCACTAAGTGACACACCCTTTTTCCCATGTCAAGGTGGAGAAGCCCTTATAGAATCACTTTAACAAAATCTGAGGCAGTGAAGTGTCGCATGCTATGTTGCCTTCTCGCTGATGGCAGTGAACCTTGATTTATTTTTCTCCCTCCTTAAGAACATAGATAATATCAGCTCTTTTTTTACCTCTTGGAGAAGCCAGAGTACCTCGATGACTTGACTATAACCCTCTCTCCCAAGAGGGATTTTAAAGAATCACCAAGGCCACATCAGGATCAAGGGTGTACCTAGCCCAGAGCAATGATGTGATCCCTAATTCTCCATCTCCTCATGCTCAACCTCACCTTCTCCATCCACTTAACCCCGAGATTTATCAAAATCTCCTCTATTAGAGTTCCTTGAGCAGTCACACAATCCTTTCTTCATTTCTAAGAGAGTCAAAAAATCTTTCTTAAGTATTGTTCTTCAAGGAATCCTATAAAATCAAGTTAGCCACTTTTGTTGTATAGTACAATTTGAGTTTGTATAGCATGATCAATTCAAAACTAGACCCATCTAGTACGGCGTAAAAAATTATTTGGATGAACTGTTTAACTTTTTAAACACATCATACATAATGATTTAAATATTATCCATTATGATATGTTAGGTTTTCTCCTTTCTCGTACATGTCAATTTACTGGAGTATTAGAAATCATCTATGTAAGTCGTCCCGTACTTTCCTCATGATACACTCTAGTTAGTTAATTTGAAGTAGGTTGTCGAGTACTATATGAATATTATATAGTATGATTGCACAAAAATTATAGTTTTTTTTTGGTAAAATCTTTTGAATAACCACATTTCATTTCTTGATATCATATAGTACGATCTGATATCATTCATTAAATTATAATTTGATTAAATAATTACAGGGGTTGTATTAAGTAAGATTTTAAATATTCATATAGTATGAATAAGATCGTACGGTACATTCAAAAATCAAATTTTGAATATCTTACTTAATTTATCTAGCGACTAGTGTTTTTGAAATAGAAATGAATCAAAAAGTACGATCTTGATCGTATAGTACAATTCAGATCGTATAGTAAAATTAATTCATATAACCTAGTTATTCAATTGGCTCTTAAGGACATTGTTGGTGGAATTTTGAAAACATGTTTTTTTAAAAAAATATTAGTTTTCTTTGGGACTTAAAATTGAGATTTAATTCTAATTCTAAAATTGAATCATCCCGTAAGAAAAATTATATCACCCCGAAGGACGAACATAAAATCTCATAACGGCGTTCAGATTTAGAATTATGAAATTCATCTTGAATATTATGACCGGATACTAAAGAGAACTTCATATGGCCCCGAAGGGTCAAAATGAGGTTCAACTGAATATCCAGCTACAACATTCAAGAAGTATGATCGTCGCATTCACATCCAAAGCCTTATCGAAGAAGGATGTATCTCCCCAAAGGGAAATGACACCATTCCACGATAATTCTTCTAATGCAACGACGACGATCATTCTTTAACTTTTCCCAAAGAAATCTAGTGAAGTTTTAAAATCAATTTTAAAATCAGGTGTGTGGGGTTCCAAATCTCCTACGAGCGCAAGCCCTCGTAGTTAATTACATCGTAGGGAGACAAAGTCTCCTACGAAAACTCTCGATTAAAATAATGGCAAAATTTTATTAGAATTTCTAGGAGTGATATCAAAGTATGAATAGAATTATTGGAAAATCAAAAGGGAATGGATCAAAATTGAGCAGTTATTAACAGAGTCAAAGGATGAGAGGTAGGGGACACTTTAAGATTCCAGAACCATCCGGAAGTGTCCCAACTTAATCTAAGTGTTGGGCTTTATGTTTTAGGATTTAAATGAAGCTTTAATTAGAGTTAAGTATTTTATTAGAAATTTGGGACTATATTCCCGAAATTTGGGGTCTTATAATCAAAGATCTGCCCCGGATCCTAAATCTATTTTGGACACTGGACCACAGTCATCCGAACCTAACTAATGTAGTGCAAGGTCTGGACTTACCCCGGCCTGGATTGGGGAGCCAGCTAATCACCTAATCGATTTAAAATACATGAATCCGGTCTTTTATGCAAGAGTGGTAGGGACGTTGTAATTAAAGTTTTAGAGGGTCGGGGCCGACATCTAGAGATTTTCCTAATTGGCCCCTTTGACATATGTTGGGTGCAAAAATGCTAAACTGATGCAATTAAAATTTTGACTCTTTTAGTTTGTATCTAATGCAATGCATGCTAGTTAACAACTTCCAATCAAGTATGCTTGAAATTTTAAAAACAGGCTTATAAAATAGTTTTTTAGAAGACTGGACTTCCCCAGGTCCGGCACCTCGTCCTCATAGGTCAGACTATCCGGACTCTACCCGCAGGCGGGGAAGGGTCTAAAGCAAGGAAAGAGTGATGCAAAAATATGCATGCGACCCCGGGGACGATCCCCGGCTAATTCCCTAGATTCGTTATCTTTCTATGTTGTTTAGACTCACTAAAATTTTAGACTTTTAAAATTATGAGTAGAAAAGTTTCACACCCTCACGAGCCTCACGTATCCAGGCGAAAACAAAGAGCGGCATGCAATCGCCAAAAAACTAATAAAAGCAGGTAGTCCTAAAGGCAATCAATTCGTCACATCAAATATAAATTAACTAATTAATAAATGTCCATAGGCAAAGTTGCCTTGCTTATTACAAACCAGAATATTGCAGAAAGTAAGGTGGCCGGGCACCACTGACAACAACCCGGATTCTAAACCTAGTAACGACGCAAGTTATTTTGAGTGGGATACTCTCAATCTTCAAATCTTCAAATCTTCAATTTCATTCTTGCTTGGACTCCTTTTCTTCAATCTTCTTGGAATCTTCGTAGTAGATTACCCAAATGGATAAGAGGGCACTTCCCTCTAAGGGGAAGGCCACTCCTTCCTCTTTGGATAAGGAAGAGGTATGATCCAAATTTGGATTTCCAAATGGAAAAGGAGTGTTCCCCAAAGGGGTATCCTTTCCTCTTTGGAATCCAAGCTTTGGATCTATGTATCCCAACTCAAAATCAACTTTCACAACACTTGACACTTACACAAATTACATTGATATCAAAATAAAAGATCTAGACTCACCTGCAAGGTTATCCTAAGCAATTAATATAAATAAAGCAGTTATTCCCAAGCAGTTATATATGAGCAGAAAAGAAAGTAAACACACTGGCCACGCTCTTTTTATGATTTGGGGGCTTTAGCAGCTGAAGCACCTGTGCAAAGAGTTTGTAATACTTATGCATTTTTTTTTTATGATTTGCCCCCTTTTTATATTGCCCTGCATGAGCGTGGCCACCTGCAGAAAACCGTGTCAACATCCAGATCGTACCTAACCTAAGGGTAATCTAGTCGCCAAACACATCAATCCATCCACAGAGTACAGAAAAAGTAAACAGACACAGCAAAGCAATTTCATCCACAACATGCAGTGAAAACTACGAAAAATCCGGCACACAGCAGTAAAGTAAACACCGGCCTAACCTAGATCTAGAGTTGGTTGTCCTAGCACATCATCTAAAGTGTGTGTAAAAGGTCGTGTGGCTGGGGTAGGTCCTAAAGTGGGTTGTTAGTTGAAGTTGTCTAAAAGTCTGGGTTTGTTAAGGCTTAAAAGGGAATTTGAATTAAAATTTAAGTATTAATGAATTAAGAATTTTAATTAAACATGTTTTAAAAGTTAATTGATTACTACCTTTGTTTCACACCGAGGCCGTGAAGTTTATTTCACCTTCCTTGGGGCTAAGCTAATAGCCTCGTAGGCCTGGGTTACCCAGTAGCAATCGGGTTTGATTAAGTTATTTAAATTGGTTGGAATTAAAAGAGTGGATTAATATTAAAAAGAGTTAGTTACTGATTTTAGAAGCTTGATTAATTTAAGTTTGCCATTAATTGATTCGTGGCGTTGTGCCACCAGGCTCGAGGAACCAGCCTCCTTAGGACACTTAGCCCCGCAGCCCGGAGTAGTCCAGCCGATAAACCAAATTAATGTAATTGAATTAGAGATTTTTAAAAGGTTAGATAATTAATAATTAATCTATTCTTAAGGCTTAACACCCCTTGGAATCCATTCGTGGCGTTGTGCCACCAGGCTCGAGGAACCAGCCTCCTTAGGACACTTAGCCCCGCAGCCCGGAGTAGTCCAGCCAATAAACTTCATCTTCGGGATGGTTGTTGTGTTTTAAAAGGTTTGTTGAATGTTTTAAACATTAAGTTAACATTTTCTGGAGTTTTGGAATAATTGTAAATTTTACGAATTTTTGAATATTTTAATCATTCAATAAAGAGGTTGAAAAATTGACTATTTTGATTAAGTCAAATTCTGGAATGTTTGTATTTTATTAAAATACTACACCTTACTACGATCAGTTAGAAGGTAGGTACGTTGAAATCGGATTTTTTTACATTTTATTACGAAGGTTTGAAGTTGTGAACTAGTTTTGACTACGGTTTGACCAATTTGTTGACTTTTAAAAATATTGCAGATTTCTGGAGTTTAACATTTTTAATAAATATTAGACATTATTAGGAGTTGAATGCAAGTGAGTTTGGTTAATTTGGATTTTTCTTGAATTAGTTATAAAGGTTTGAAATTTGAGGTATTTAATGAATTTAAAAAAAATGCTTAATTAGAGAGCCTTTTTGGGATTTCGCTCCAAATGAGTTCCTAACTCCTTGAAAACACCTCCAAAGGTCAGGAATGACCTAAGGAGGGATCAACAAGTGTTTAGGAAGTTTTTGGGATTTTTAATTATTATTAACTAATTAATATTAATTAAAAGTGGGTTTTTAGTTAAAATTAAATTAATTACAGAATTGCTGCCAAATTAAGGAGCCTTCAATTTTCATGGATTAAGGGTTTGATTCTGGTCAGTTAGAGGGTTTATATGTATTTTTTGGAGTTAAAATGGATTTATTACATTTTTAGAAGGTTTAAAGGCTTAATTAAGGGTTTAAGACTTAGAAAATGAATTAGGGGACCTAATGATCTCAAAAATCAGTGAAAATTTCCCTAGGGGTTGAGGGTGTCACTAAGTTCAAATGTTCAAAGTTTCAACTCAAGGGAAAGTGAATCCTAATTATGGAAATTTTTCTAAGTTTTCTATACATGAGTCCTTAATTATTGTCCTTAATTATGTCACTAATCTTGATGGGCTTGAATCAATGTTTGAACTAACCCTCATACTCAATACACAAGGCATGCATGAACCACATAAACACATTCAATACCTAAATCTAGGAGAGCCTTAGACTAAGTGGTGTGTGCACCTTAAGCATGCAATTAACTAATTAACATAATTAAGACAAAATTAGTGAATAATCAAAGAATGATTATCCACTAATCATTCCCTTTACTTCTATTCAAATATGCTCAATCAACATTTAAGATCTCAAGTGACTTCTTAAACACTTAAAGATTTACATATATATAGTTTCAAAATATATATTAAAATACATAAATATAAATGGATGTCTATATATAAATAGAAATATATATTATAAAATAATTAAATATATTATTAAAATACATGTTAATGGGTTGAAGGATCCACTAATCTCCATAGAAGTTTGAAAATAATAAAAGATTTTCCTTGTATTTTTCAAAATACTTGATATTTAATTAAATATAAAAAAAAGGTTAATAAGCTTCAATAATTCAAAATACCATCAAAATCTATTCAAATAATATTGAAAATTTTTCTGGAGACCAGCCATACTCTCAACAACATGCATGCCAAATTTCAGATAAAAATAATTTATACATAATTAATTAAAAATAAAATACATATTTCTGTATTTCTTAAATTACTAATAAAATAATAACCAAAAGAGTTTGATTTTATTTTTAAAATAAACTAGCTGAAATTCTGGACAGTTTGATATATTATACCTATTTTTTGGCTTTATATTTAATTTATTATGATTTTTTAAAGTTTCTGCAATTAAAACAAATTAAAAAAAACACATTTCCTTAATTAAACGGCGGCGGTCAGACACGCGGCACGCGCGGATTCGCGGGATCGAAACCGCGTGACGGCGGGGACACGCGTCGGCCGCGGGCCGCTTCACGCGGTTTTCACTTAACCACGTCAGCGGCTGGCGGTAGCCGTTGGATTGATCGCGGGTTCGATCTAACGGCTGAGATCGCATTCCGCTGTTCGATCTCAGCGGGGAAGATCAGACGGAGGAGGTTCGATCCCGCTGTTCCAAACGGACGGCCCTGATCCCGCCGATCAACCGATCGAACTTTACACCGAATACACGGGCGAACCAAGGCGCGGAACGACTCGATCTAGACCATTGATCTCATGATCAACGGTCTAGAAAACGTACATCTGCAGCGAACTACAGTTGACGCCCTAGAATCCGTTTTTTGGTTCGTTCTCTCGATCGGATGGACCAAATCGCTTGAAATTTTAAACTTAGGAAGTATACGTGAACAGAGTCGATGGGGAATGATTATCTCAGCCTTAAACAACTTATACATCAAGCTAATTAAGTCTATCTAATGTGAACTAGGTCTAAGGTTTTCAGAGATTTTTACCGTTGGATCTTGGAAATTTCTGGATTGATGAGCTTGTAGACTGTCCAAGTGAAGATCCCCAGCACAAAAACGGGCTCGAACGCGCCTGGATCGGCTGCCACGAGCTTGGGACGGTCTAGGTGGTGAACTTCGCCGGAAAACTCGCCGCCGGTGACGTGCAACCACTTGGACTTTGTAATGGGGAGGTAGAGGAAACTCTAAGGATCCAAAACGAACAGAGAGCTCGCTCTGGGAGGCTAGGGTGAGTGAGAGAAAGTGCTTTGATCCAATACCCTCAAAAGTCACCTTTTCCCCTATTCAAACGGCCTGGGCTGGATTGGATGGCTGGGATCTACTCCTGGACTCTCCAGATGATGCCACCTGTCCCTGGGAAAGCTGGAAGGCTGCGGAAAGGGCTGGACATGCCTCATTCCCATTGGGTGGACTTGGGATGAGTGGGGGGGACCATTGCCACTTAAGGCTAAACCAAGGGCTGAGCTCGGTTATGGGGCCTATTAGAGAGCCTTAGGGCACTAATAGGTCGGCCTTGGGGAGTTAAATCAGGGGAAAAGGGATAAAAGGCTGATTAAGACCTTTTAAAAGGGTCTAAATCCTTGGTTTGACTAAATTGACCAGTCAACTGGTCAAGGGAGGCTGAGGTGGCATGGGGGAGGTCAAGGCTACAGTTTGGAGAGGCTCCAAACCTAATCTCACACTCTTTGAGGTCAAATAGGAGGTTTGACCAATTCAAAGAGGTGCTTAAGGCTTTTGTTGACTTGGTTTGACCAGTCAACCAGGTCAAAACTGGTGATGTGGCATTTGGAGAAGTGAGGGTTGTTTAGAATAATTCAATCAAGGGTCAAAGGTCAAAGTTAGGGCTTAGTAGGAATGGGAGCAAACACCACCAAGCTTTGACCTAGAATTGAGGGTTGAGTTAGTCAAACCAGGTTGGGTTGAGCTCAAAATTGGTTTAGAAATGTTCAAGGTATTGAATGGAATGATTTCAAGGGTTTGGAGATATTGACATAGTTAAATGGGTCAAAAAAAAAATAATTCATTTGAACTCTTAAGGGTTCATTGGGTCAAACCCTGTTGACTGGGTCAACCAGGTTGACCCAAGGGGTGGGTCATAGCTGGATAAATTTGAAATGGTATTTGAAAATCATTGGAGGTGGTCCCTAGGTCTGGGGAGGTCAAATTGGTCAACATCCCTTTTTGAGCCCTTAAGGGCTTGTTTGGTCAACCTAGGTTGACTTGGTCAACCAGGTTGACCCAGGGTCTGGGTTCGGGCTCAACAGGTTTGAAATGATACTTTAAAGTTAATGGAAGTGGTTGGATGACTTAGAGAGGTCATTTGGGTCAAAACACATGTTTGGACCCTTAAAGGGCCTCTTGGGTCAAATCAGTTGACTTAGTCAACCAGGTTGACTCAAGGGTTGGAAATAGGTTCAAAAGATTTGAAATGACATTTGAAATTTGTCAAAGGTGGTTGCATTCAATTTGGAGTTCATTTGGTTTGAAATCCCTATTTGAGCCCCATAGGGGTATTTTGGTCAATTTTGACCTATTGGTCAACTATGGTCAAAAATGGGTCTGAAAAATGCAGTTTACTGCTCAATGGGTTAAAATCAAGGGTCTGGAAGTAATTGGAGGCTTGGGTAAGGGTTCCAAGGTCAAGATCCCAAAGGGGTTAGGTTCAGTGGCATGGGCTGTAAATATTTGAAGGTTTCACAGCCTTTGGATTTTAATTCAAATTCTGGGGTTAAAGACCTCAGAATGGGCTCAAAATTGGAGGGTAGCCTCTAGAGACATATCTTATCACTTTGTGAGTGATAGACCCTGAATCAGAGGCCATTAGACTGGATTTTGGGGTGTTTGAAAATTCTCTGAAAAGGGTCTTTAGGACAAGGCCTTAAGGCTTTAGATTTGAGTCTGGATTTCTGGATTTGGAATGGATTTCAAGTTTGAATGATTAATATTGAAGTATCCAAATCATTAACAATCATGTTGTGACTGTTAATGGATGGATAAGGTCAAAGCTAGATTAAAGGTGGGATCAAAGTCTAGGTTGAAATTTGGATTCTCAAGTGGATTGAGTCAAAGTTTGGATATGTTTGAAACTTGAATTAATTTGGATTTGAATTGAATGAAGTTTGAGATTTAAATTGATCACAGGTAGGGATCAAATTAAAATTGGAGTGGATTAAATACAGGAATTGATTTAAAATTGAGGTTGATCAAGGGTGGAGATTGATTTGAAGTTGGAGTGATCTTAAGGTATAGAAGAATTCTAAGATTCAGGATTTAAGGGAATCCTAGGCTCTAGAATAGGCTCTAAGATCTTGGATCTAGAAGGATCCTAAGGTCTAGAGTGGATCCTGGGGTCTAGGATTAAATCTGGGTTCTGGATGGGTCTTAGTGGCCTCATACAAAAATGAGGTCAACAAATGGACCCCCAATGTGTGTGGTAGAAGGAACTTCTGCTGCACACATTGGCGTTGACCGAATGGAAGTAAAATTTTGGGAGTGAAAGGGAGATCATCTCCCAACCTCAAGCCTATAGGATGCTAATGGAAGGCTTACACCTATTGGATAAGGAAAACTGGTAAAACCAAGGTAGGGAATACCTAACCTTGGGTCTAAGGGAGGGCATCACCCAACCTTAGGTCTATAGGATGCTGATAGAAGACTTACTCCTAGTAGACAAGGAAACTGGAGAAACCAAGGTAGGGAATTCCTAGCCTTGGGTCTAAGGAAGGGCATCACCCAACCTTAGGCCTATAGGATGCTGATAGAAGACTTACTCCTAATAGGCAGATTAACTGGAAACCAAAGTAGGGAATACCTAGCTTTGGGTCTAAGGAAGGGCATCACCCAACCTTAGGTCTACAGGATGCTGATAGAAGACTTACTCCTAGTAGACAGATCAACTGGAAACCAAGGTAGGGAATACCTAACCTTGGGTCTAAGGAAGGGCATCACCCAACCTTAGGCCTATAGGATGCTGATAGAAGACTTACTCCAAATAGGCAAATTAACTGGAAACCAAAGTAGGGAATACCTAGCTTTGGGTCTAAGGAAGGGCATCACCCAACCTTAGGTCTACAGGATGCTGATAGAAGACTTACTCCTAGTAGACGGATCAACTGGAAACCAAGGTAGGGAATACCTAGCCTTGGGTCTAAGGAAGGGCATCACCCAACCTTAGGCCTATAGGATGCTGATAGAAGACTTACTCCAAATAGGCAAATTAACTGGAAACCAAAGTAGGGAATACCTAGCTTTGGGTCTAAGGAAGGGCATCACCCAACCTTAGGCCTATAGGATGCTGATAGAAGACTTACTCCAAATAGGCAAAATTAACTGGCAAACTAGGATGGTGCCACGAAGGGCGTACTCCATCACTAGCGAATGGGAATCAGGGTGGTGCCACAAAGGGCGTACTCCACCACTAATCCCCGGGTGAAATGCCAGGGTGGTGCCACAGAGGGCGTACCCCACCACTAGCGGGTCTAATCCTAAGGGAAGGAAAGACCTAACCTTAAGGAAAAGGCGAAGAGCGTTAAAAAAAAACTTAAAAAAAAAGGTAGAATTAAGTTGTAAATCAAGAAAAGGAAGTTTTATTGATTGATAAAATGAGCTACATCAAGCATAGTATTTCTTAAGGAAACGCCCATTAACAGGTAGCATTGGGTGGTTCCCTTTACAATCTACTAACTGATACGAGCCTCCTTCGTAGACAGTCTCTATAACGAAGGGTCCTTCCCATGTAGGTTCAAATTTGCCTCCCAGCTTCCGATGGGCCAAGATAGGCCTCCGAAGGACCAATACCAAGTCTCCCGCTTGGAAGGTCCTAGGTCGCACTAACTTATCGTGAGCTTGAACCATACGGGATTTATACAACTCTAAACTTTGTTGAGCTTGGAGACGTCGCTCTTCAAGGCCTTCGAGTTCTTCCAATCGTAGTTTTGCATTTTGTTCATTGGTAATTTGATTCTGAACTGCAATTCTAAGCGAAGGGATTTGTATTTCCAAGGGCAGAACAGCCTCAGATCCATACACTAGTGCAAACGGGGTGGATTGGGTCGGGGTTCTATAAGTGGTACGATAAGCCCACAAAGCTTCCACCAACCGCTCATCCCACTGTCGTTTGTTATCATCAAGGGTCTTTTTGACAATTTGCACCAAGGTTTTGTTGAAGGCCTCGGCCAATCCATTCGCCCGAGGGTAATAGATCGTCGAATATCTCCAATCAATATTATGGCGTCTTACAAAACTATTGATTTTTGTAGACTTGAATGCGGACCCATTATCGGATATGATTCTGCGAGGTACGCCGAATCGATATACAATATGGTCACGAAAGAATTTTAAGACATGGTGTGATGTTACGTTTCGTAGGGGAATTGCTTCCGCCCATTTTGAGAAGTAATCAGTTGCTGCTAATATGAAACGATGACCTCTCGCGGAGGGAGGGTCAATCGGCCCAATGATATCCGTGCCCCAACTCTCGAAGGGCCACGAGGCTATCGTAGGGTGTAACACATTAGGCGGCTGATGTAAAACCACACCATGGACCTGACATTGATGACAGTGCTTTGCAGTATTCATGCAATCGTCAATCATTGTAGGCCAGTAGTATCCAAGTCTCTTAATCTTTAATTTCATTTTTGGACCCGATTGATGTGCACCGCACAGTCCTGAATGGACTTCATTAACAATCTTCTGGGCTTCTCGCTTGTTCAAACAGCGCAGCCACATATGATCAAAGGACCGACGGTATAACAGATCATTAACTAGTGCATATGATAGGGCACGTTTCTTAATCTGGTTGGAGAGTGATTTATCCTGAGGAAGCTTCCCTTCTTTAAGGTAGTCGACTAAGGGTCGTCTCCAATCGCCTTCTTCGTCAATCGTCGAAGAGGCAGAAAGGATCTGAAGGGGAGTCTTACTAATGTGTTCCAAATCTATAAGGGAGAGGGTCTTACGACCCTGTATCTCTATAGGGATGGAATCCTCCTCGGGACACGCAAATTCCTTTGCAAGTTTTGCTAAGGCATCCGCCGCAGAATTGCTTCCACGGGGAACCCTATACAAAGTAGCAATGGGGATTTGTTCCAACAAGTGAAGTGTATACTGGTGATATCTTAGGAGATTCGGATTCAAGACTTTATAAGTTCCGGCGACTTGGTTAATAACCAGTTGGGAATCTCCAAAGATTTTAATCTCTTTAACCTCCATTAGAATCGCAAGTTCCAAACCAGTTATCAGAGCTTCGTATTCAGCTTCGTTGTTTGTGCAAGGCTCCGACAAGTGGTAGGAAAAATGCATCATTCCTTTTTCTGGTGTAATAAAAATTAAACCGACTCCAGCCTTTCCAGGAATCACAGATTGTTGGGTCGCAATCCTACGAGAGGATGCTGCTCCATCAAAATATAATTCCCAGATGGCCTCTCCAGATTCCCCCAAACTCATGATTTGTTCGTCGGGTAAATCATCGTTCAGAGGAGAATCCGCCGGCAGCGGGTGTGCCGCCAGAAAGTCGGCAACAGCCTGTCCTTTCACAGCACGGAGAGGAGTGAAAGTAATCTCAAATTGCAACAATATCATAGACCAACGGGCTAAACGTCCTGACAACGTAGGTCGGGTCATAAGATATTGCAAAGGATTAACTCTTGAAATCAGACTGATTGAGTGGGAGAGCATGTAATGCCTCAGTTTCTGAGCTGCAAAAACTAAAGCAAGACAATGCTTCTCAATTGACGGGTATCGAATTTCAGTAGGAAGGAGTCTTCGACTAAGGTAGTAGAGAGCATTCTCTTTTCCTTCGTCGTTAACTTGAGCTAACAGAGCACCTAAAGACTCATCTAGAGCTGCGGTGTAGAGGATTAATGGCTTTCCGGGAATCGGAGCTGCCATGACTGGCGGGTTAGAAAGGTATTGTTTGATATCGTCAAAAGCATTTTGACACTTCTCGCCCCATACGAATTTAGTATCCTTTTTCGCAAGGACAGAAAAGGGTTGACATCTCCCGGAAAGATTAGAAATAAACCTCCTTATATATGCCAATCTACCTTGTAGAGACCTTAACTGAGTAAGGCTCTTAGGGGATGGCATATCTAAGATGGCTTCAATTTTAGCAGGATCTATCTCAATTCCGCGGTGCCTTACTACGAATCCTAAGAATTTTCCCGAAGCGACGCCGAAGGCGCACTTCAAGGGGTTCATTTTCAAATCGTAGCGGCGCAACCGTTCGAAAACAACTCTTAAGTCATACAGGTGAGCCTCTTTAACCTTGCTCTTGACAACTAAATCATCAATATAACATTCAACTTGATTATGAATTAAGTCGTCAAAGATACGGGTCATGGCCCGTTGGTAGGTTGCTCCGGCATTCTTTAGGCCGAATGGCATTACCTTATAACAAAAGATTCCAATAGGGGTTCTGAACGCCGTATTTCTCTCATCTTCAGGGGCCATCTTGATTTGGTTATAACCCGACGAGCCATCCATGAATGAGAAAATAGCATGTGAGGAGGCAATGTCCACCATGAGTTCTGGTATTGGTAGGGGGAACTCATCCTTAGGGCACGCCTTATTCAGATCCCTATAGTCGACACAAATCCGAATCTGACCATTTTTCTTCCGAACTGGCACGACGCTGGCCACCCAAGAGGGGTATTGTTCCTCTCGAATGAATCCGGCTTCTGCCAATTTCTTAACTTCAGAAACGACTTGTTGCTCAATCTCTAAGCGCATGCGTCGAGGAGCTTGTTTAACAGGAATGGCATCATGCCGAACCCCAAGTTTGTGAACTGCTACCTCAGCAGGCAAACCTGGCATTTCGTCATATGTCCAGGCAAAGCAATCCCTGAACTCGAATAACAACTGGATTAAGTCTTGGGTTTCACCCTCGCTTAACAAAGTACTTATGAAAATCGGACGGGGGTCATCATCGTTTCCCAGGTTAATTTCTCTCAACTCATCGACTGTCGACTTAATTTCCTCTTCAAATTCAGGGGGTGCATCCCGAACTTGAAGATCATCGGGATCGTCTAAAGTCTCCAAACAGAGTCCATCCAAAGGACAAGGAGGATCTGTAGGGACATTTGGAGAATCGAGATGGTAAGTTATCATTAGGCAATACTCATCATCATCGAATGAACTAACTGTTCCAAAGCCAATACCACTTGTTGGATTTTTACTTATTTTTGTTCGCCAAATGTTCTCGTGGTATCTAGCTTGACCCTTAGTCCATCGGTATGGTATAGAACCTTTAGAAAAAGTATTTTTTACACAAACAGGGAAGTAGCCGAAAGGTAATTCCATTAATTCATTAAAATCTGCCTCCTCAAGGGTTACATCACCTTCGTCCCTTGCGGAGGAGGAGCCAGGAAAGAATTTCTGGACTTTCTTAACTTCACCATCCAAGTTGGGGGCCACTTTGACTTCCAACCCTACAACCCTGCCTGCCGACAGTGGGGTCAGAGAAAGGGCCTCAATCCTTCTAGTGAGCTTTTCATACATTGTTAATTCGGGCTCGTCACTTTTAACTTTTGAAATATCTACCTCAGGGTCACTGTCCTGGTCTAAGGTGAGATCAAATTTTGGAGGAGTATTTATATTTTGACAATCGAGGGAGAGGGCAGCACCTTGACTTTCTAGTTCACCATCGGAATCTGATTCCAAATCAATATACACAGGTGCTGTTCTTCTGTCTAATGAAGCACGGCCTCGACCTCGTGCCCTCAAAGCCATCCTCCCACCTCTTTGAGGTAATGCGCTTGGAGGTCTAAGGACAACGATATCAGAGTCGTCTTCACTATTCGATTGAATCATTTCTTGATTGATATCCTTATCTTTTTCTTTCTTTTGGTTGAATTTTTGTCCAACCATTTTCTCCTCAAATTTGATCTCTAATTTAGAACGGGACGAGGACCCTTTTGGTACGAAATATGCAGCATCTTCGTAGATCCCAATTTCTTGAATCGAGAATGGTTGCAAATCACCCTTGATCACATGTTCAATGCCATCTCGTTGATACTTAATGCATTGGTGCAGGGTAGATGGAACCATTCTATATTCGTGAATCCAAGGTCTACCTAGAAGTGCGTTAAAGGACGTAGTTGAATCAATTATATGAAATTTAGCTTCAGTTTTTAAACCTCCTATTTCTAGGAGTAGAGTGATCGAACCTAAAGCTCTCTCGCCCTTCTCGTTGAACCCACGAAGCACCAACCTGTCGGTTGAAAGCTTGCTAGTATCAACTCTGAGATAAGCAAGGGTCTTTATGTTCATCACGTTGACCGATGCACCCGGATCAACAAGGACTCTTGATAACTTGAAATTTCCCACATTTACAGTAATGTAGAGGGGGCGATTGTGGTCAGCAGTTCTCAAGAGTAAATCTTCGTCTGAAAAGGTAACCCCAGGGACCTCTTTGAAGTAGAGAGCCTCACCTTCTGAAGTTGCAGCCAACTGTGTTAAGCAAATCTCGGGATCGAGAAGTGCTTTAATTAGAGACTCCCTCATTTCTTTGGAAAGAAGGAGGGCGTCATAAATACTTAATTTTGCTGGCAACTTCCTAAGGTGGGCTAGAACATTATAATCAACCTTAGGAACGACAGACTCGAAACCCGGAGGAATTA
The DNA here is from genome assembly GCA_022539455.1 of Dendrobium nobile. Taxonomy (NCBI): domain Eukaryota; kingdom Viridiplantae; phylum Streptophyta; class Magnoliopsida; order Asparagales; family Orchidaceae; genus Dendrobium; species Dendrobium nobile. The sequence goes on along the minus strand of CM039724.1, from coordinate 36,464,503 downwards.
GAGGGAATTCTGGTTGTTGAGGGGAATCCGGACTTAGATTTTCGAATGAAGGTTGTTTGCCTTTATCCTGAGGGGGCAACCTAGGGGGTAAGACTTTACCGCCACGGAGTTGCACCTGCTCGACATTTTCGGGCGGGCAAACTAGGGCAGTGTCTACACACACCATAGGTGTTGGATCATCATTTTCTGAAAGCGAGTCAGAATCTGAAAGTTCTATCAAGATAGGATTTCCTTGGAAATTGATCTGAGGGAAATCACTTTCTGATAAAGCTTCACATTCGACTTCTTCTTGAATAGTCGAGTCGGTGAGGTTGGTTTGATTAACTTCAATATTTATTTCATTAGGAGTTTGATTCAAAACAGGAGAGTCATCAATTTGCATTTGAGATTCATGGTTAATCATCAAGACAGAAGTAGAAGGATGTTTTTTATTCATCTTTTGACCCTTCGCCTTTGATGGGGCAAAGTAAAAGTCAGATAACAAAAGAGGGGAAAGGGTTTTAACACCACCATCCGCCATTCTAATAGATCTCTCATCTACACACTTCCTCTCTACAAAATCAAATTTTTCTTCTTTTACATTTTTCTCAGTAGTTCCTAAGACTACTGGAGAGGAAAGTGGCTCAACATCCTTCTGCGAAGCATCCAGGTCAACCTTCCACACCGGGGCCTGGGCTATCGTAGCCAGCTGTTGAGAAAGACGAAAAGACTTGTTAATCGACTTTTTAAGTGCCCGGGACAAAGCAATGTCCCAACCATCTTCAACAAAACAAGAAGAGTTAAGAGGATTACCTGAAATGGTCTTAATTGAAGCCTTTTCTGGATCGACCAAGTATTCTTTAGGTATTATGATGTTACCTTGGGTGTAGTTCCTCTCAAGCCAATCTTTAAACACAACGCAGTCCTCAAGAGGGTGACTAAGCATCCTGTGGTACGGGCAATACTTGGGATCATCTTTCTTACTCTCATCCTCAGGCCTCCTAGCCTCTGGCAACTGAAAATCTGGTTTCTTTAACAGACTTCTGAAGATCTTCTTAACTGACTCCCTTTTAAATGGATAAGGCTTTGCCAATCTCTCTCTAAAAGGGATGAAGGAGGGATCTTTAGTATGCTGAGGAACTATCTGAAAGGGCTGCTTCTGAGGCGGCTGTGGTGGAAGTGGAGTGCTAGGCTGACTAACCACTGGCCTCTTTCCTTTATCTACTGCTGAGACCACAGCTTTCTTTTCAAATGTCTTCACCAGTTTTGGACCCTTCCTTTCTTCAGACTGCTCTCGTAAGAATGGCATCCTAGGAGCCTCTTCCTGCAAATTGCTAGCCTTATTAAGAAGTTTCTCAAAAGTTTTAATAGTGAAACCCTTCAGGAGAAAAGCAACAGGACCGTGGATATTCTTCAACAGAATCTCCACAGCATGTTGTTCTTGCAACTGGGGTTCACACTTCATCGAGAGGTTTCGCCACCTCAAGATGTACTCAACTAGAGACTCTCCCGGCTTTTGCTTTTCAACCACGAGATCGCCCACGGTGGTGCGTTGTTGCGCTCCAGAAAATCTCTTAAGAAAGAGGTTTTCTAGGTCGCTAAAGGTTCTTACTGAACCGTTGGGCAGATCGGCGTACCATTCAAAAGCAATGCCGGATAGACTACTTACAAATTGGCGAAATAGTAGAGCATCCGACCCTCCTGCATTGCAACAGCTTGCTCGGAAGTGGGCCAGGTGCTGTCTCGGATTTTCGATTCCAGTGAAAACTTTAAAAGTTGGTGGCACAAAGCCCTTTGGGTAAGGAACTAAGTCATATTCCTCGGGGTAGGGTCTACCCTTTGAAATAGACACAGTTCCTTGAGCATGGGCTAAGGCCTCCCTTACCTGATCCTCAATTAACTGCTTGATATCCTTCTGAGGTGGGATTGAAGGAATGGAGGAGACTGCAGGGTGAACTGGAGGTGTCTCTACTGGACAAGGGAGAGTCACAGGTGGTGACTCGAGAGGTCTGGAATTAAGTTCTGCCCTTTTGGCCCTTTCTGTGAGCTCTCGAGCTGACTGGTGGATCTTAAAAGACTCTTGCTGTGATTTGTCCAACTTCTCTTGCATTTCTCTAACTTGTGACATCATGCTAGCAAGCTGAGTCTCCAAGTTCTTTATATGTTCTTCATCTCTATCTTTCACAGACTCATCTGACTCTGACTCAACAGCATGCGGATCATCATCCTTAACAAATCGGCGCTTGCTGGGCTCAGCTTCTTTATTAGATCCTCTAGTTTCGACCACATGAATACCCCCAACATAATCATCTTCATCTCCGAGGAGATCATCCGTATCAGGATCAAAAGAAGCCATTCCTTCTTTGTTCAACAAAATGTTTCTTATTTCCTGAACTACCTCCTCGACCGGTCTATCCCCAATTGACTTAGGGTCAAGGGGTAAGTATCCTTTATACTCAGCCATATCAAACAATTCTTCAGAATCCATAAGGGCGATGATTTCTGTAAGCTTTGGATTAGGATCTGGTTGAGACTTTGTATCCGGTTCATCTTCCATTTCTAAATCCTGGTCCATTCTCTCCTCTTCGACTATCCCAGAGCTGGTAGTCAGAAGAGTGGCATCCTCTACAGGGAGAGGGACATATTCCTCAGGAGAAGTAGGAGCTTGTAAGGTGATAGTTCCCACATCTGGTAAGGTAAGGTCCTCAGACACCTGACTAAGGGGCCTAGGAATGACACTCGGACTTTGGGGATCATCAACTGGGGTAACAGGAATGGTAACTATTGGATCCGGGGTCAGACTGGCTGTGGTAGGGCTGTCAACTGTAACAACTGGAGTACTAGCCTGAACATCCATCAATTCAACTGCACTCGGAGTAGGGTCGACTGGAACTCGTTGGAGCTGCAGAATGAACTTAGAAGTTCTAGGAGGTGGTGGTAGATTCTCCAATTTAGTTCTTTTTGGCACATATCTCCTTTCAGGAGATTTAGGTCTTTTTCCTTTAAGGTCCACAGACTTTTGAACTTCAACCCCCTTTGGTTTGACAATCACAGAGGCCAATCTTACAGGTTTATGTGGGGGTACCGGGGGTCTACCAGTAGAGTGGCGGCCTCTCTCGGACCCAGTCAACACAATACCCTCTGTTTGAGAGGACGGAGGGCGTGGCACCCAGTGATATCCATCAACCAGTACTGAAGTAGCAGGCTGTCTAACATACTTCTTATTCTTCCTAACGAATTGAGGGGTTAAATTCTTTGCTTCAGATACTTCTTCCTTCAACACTTCTTTTTGGAAGCGATGTGAGATCACTCCCTTCAATTGTTTCACATATTCTTCTTTAGTCTGCCCAGTCTGTGCAGCGCAGGTATGAATTATATTTCTCAAAGTCCTTGTTTTTTGGAGATGTCTTTCTTTCTGAGTTTTCTTGGTCGAGTAGTCGACCGGGCATGGTGGAGAACGGGCTATCCTAGCTATCCTCTCCTCCCCTTGAGCTGAAGCCAGGGGGTAAAAGCGACTTCCCTTCAGGAGGGGAGAGGAAGCAGGAATAGGTAGCTCCTCAACAGCCTCAGGTTCTACTTGAGCCAAGGTCTTAAAGGGTAGAACTCTCTTAGCCTTAGAGATTTTCTTTCTAAGTCTCCTCAAGTAATTCTTCTTCTGATTCTTCGTGGTGAATCTAAGTCCAGAACTAGACCCTTCTTCAAAAACAGACTTAATTTCAGTGGAAGGCTCAACAACTGGTTCAGGTTGTTTCTGATCATCACTGACTACTGGCAAGGTGGGTGCAGATCCCACAATTAACTCAACTACTGGGGGAGTTTCCTTACTGGCATCTAGGCTCACAATCTGGTGTCCATCCATAGAGAGCTCAAGAGTACTAAATCCCATTCCAAAAATAACAGTGCTCCCTTGGTCATTAACAGTCGAATACAACTCTCGGTCAAAGGAGAAAATCAGTTGGCCAGCCATTTGAAATTTTCTGAAAGTTAAAGAAAATGATTGAAATTAGATTTTTTTGAAAAGAGTAGTAAAAAGTATTTTATTATTATTTTTTTTGAAAGTATGACATATATTGGCCCACGAGGAAATCGTATGGGGTAACATATGTCGACTTAGAGTTTAAGAAGATTTTTGAGAAAATTTTGAGAATTTGAAATGGGTTTTCTTACAAGTTCGAAAACACAACGGACAGAGTTTCCCCTTGCCCGAAGGCTTATGGAATTGTGAGAAAGCCCAAGTAAAAAGAATAGTTCAACCCTCCCCACACTTAGAAGTTAAAGGGGAAATGAGGGGGTTAAAACTAACAAGTTTGAAATGAAATCAAAAATTTTGAATGCTTTTCAATTTTACAGATTTATATGTTGAAAAATTTATCGACCATAAATCCATAAAATTAAAAAAAGATATCCAGAGATCTGATTTGACACTGTCGCCTCACAGGCTATGCCGGGGCAGAAGGTCAAAATCAGAACAGAAATTTAAATGAAATCAAATTTAGAGGTAAAACCTCTCTTTTAATATTTTGTTATTATTTTAGATGTTGGCCACACTAACCCAAGGAAGAAATGAGTAAGGGACCAACAGAAGAAATGATAGTTAAAACTACCGATGAAATAAATTTTTGCCATTATTAAAGATGGAGAGAGAGATTTAGTCCCACCGGGCGTGCCATTTTTTGTTGGTGGAATTTTGAAAACATGTTTTTTTTAAAAAATATTAGTTTTCTTTGGGACTTAAAATTGAGATTTAATTCTAATTCTAAAATCGAATCATCCCGTAAGAAAAATTATATCACCCCGAAGGACGAACATAAAATCTCATAACGGCGTTCAGATTTAGAATTATGAAATTCATCTTGAATATTATGACCGGATACTAAAGAGAACTTCATATGGCCCCGAAGGGTCAAAATGAGGTTCAACTGAATATCCAGCTACAACATTCAAGAAGTATGATCGTCGCATTCACATCCAAAGCCTTATCGAAGAAGGATGTATCTCCCCAAAGGGAAATGACACCATTCCACGATAATTCTTCTAATGCAACGACGACGATCATTCTTTAACTTTTCCCAAAGAAATCTAGTGAAGTTTTAAAATCAATTTTAAAATCAGGTGTGTGGGGTTCCAAATCTCCTACGAGCGCAAGCCCTCGTAGTTAATTACATCGTAGGGAGACAAAGTCTCCTACGAAAACTCTCGATTAAAATAATGGCAAAATTTTATTAGAATTTCTAGGAGTGATATCAAAGTATGAATAGAATTATTGGAAAATCAAAAGGGAATGGATCAAAATTGAGCAGTTATTAACAGAGTCAAAGGATGAGAGGTAGGGGACACTTTAAGATTCCAGAACCATCCGGAAGTGTCCCAACTTAATCTAAGTGTTGGGCTTTATGTTTTAGGATTTAAATGAAGCTTTAATTAGAGTTAAGTATTTTATTAGAAATTTGGGACTATATTCCCGAAATTTGGGGTCTTATAATCAAAGATCTGCCCCGGATCCTAAATCTATTTTGGACACTGGACCACAGTCATCCGAACCTAACTAATGTAGTGCAAGGTCTGGACTTACCCCGGCCTGGATTGGGGAGCCAGCTAATCACCTAATCGATTTAAAATACATGAATCCGGTCTTTTATGCAAGAGTGGTAGGGACGTTGTAATTAAAGTTTTAGAGGGTCGGGGCCGACATCTAGAGATTTTCCTAATTGGCCCCTTTGACATATGTTGGGTGCAAAAATGCTAAACTGATGCAATTAAAATTTTGACTCTTTTAGTTTGTATCTAATGCAATGCATGCTAGTTAACAACTTCCAATCAAGTATGCTTGAAATTTTAAAAACAGGCTTATAAAATAGTTTTTTAGAAGACTGGACTTCCCCAGGTCCGGCACCTCGTCCTCATAGGTCAGACTATCCGGACTCTACCCGCAGGCGGGGAAGGGTCTAAAGCAAGGAAAGAGTGATGCAAAAATATGCATGCGACCCCGGGGACGATCCCCGGCTAATTCCCTAGATTCGTTATCTTTCTATGTTGTTTAGACTCACTAAAATTTTAGACTTTTAAAATTATGAGTAGAAAAGTTTCACACCCTCACGAGCCTCACGTATCCAGGCGAAAACAAAGAGCGGCATGCAATCGCCAAAAAACTAATAAAAGCAGGTAGTCCTAAAGGCAATCAATTCGTCACATCAAATATAAATTAACTAATTAATAAATGTCCATAGGCAAAGTTGCCTTGCTTATTACAAACCAGAATATTGCAGAAAGTAAGGTGGCCGGGCACCACTGACAACAACCCGGATTCTAAACCTAGTAACGACGCAAGTTATTTTGAGTGGGATACTCTCAATCTTCAAATCTTCAAATCTTCAATTTCATTCTTGCTTGGACTCCTTTTCTTCAATCTTCTTGGAATCTTCGTAGTAGATTACCCAAATGGATAAGAGGGCACTTCCCTCTAAGGGGAAGGCCACTCCTTCCTCTTTGGATAAGGAAGAGGTATGATCCAAATTTGGATTTCCAAATGGAAAAGGAGTGTTCCCCAAAGGGGTATCCTTTCCTCTTTGGAATCCAAGCTTTGGATCTATGTATCCCAACTCAAAATCAACTTTCACAACACTTGACACTTACACAAATTACATTGATATCAAAATAAAAGATCTAGACTCACCTGCAAGGTTATCCTAAGCAATTAATATAAATAAAGCAGTTATTCCCAAGCAGTTATATATGAGCAGAAAAGAAAGTAAACACACTGGCCACGCTCTTTTTATGATTTGGGGGCTTTAGCAGCTGAAGCACCTGTGCAAAGAGTTTGTAATACTTATGCATTTTTTTTTATGATTTGCCCCCTTTTTATATTGCCCTGCATGAGCGTGGCCACCTGCAGAAAACCGTGTCAACATCCAGATCGTACCTAACCTAAGGGTAATCTAGTCGCCAAACACATCAATCCATCCACAGAGTACAGAAAAAGTAAGCAGACACAGCAAAGCAATTTCATCCACAACATGCAGTGAAAACTACGAAAAATCCGGCACACAGCAGTAAAGTAAACACCGGCCTAACCTAGATCTAGAGTTGGTTGTCCTAGCACATCATCTAAAGTGTGTGTAAAAGGTCGTGTGGCTGGGGTAGGTCCTAAAGTGGGTTGTTAGTTGAAGTTGTCTAAAAGTCTGGGTTTGTTAAGGCTTAAAAGGGAATTTGAATTAAAATTTAAGTATTAATGAATTAAGAATTTTAATTAAACATGTTTTAAAAGTTAATTGATTACTACCTTTGTTTCACACCGAGGCCGTGAAGTTTATTTCACCTTCCTTGGGGCTAAGCTAATAGCCTCGTAGGCCTGGGTTACCCAGTAGCAATCGGGTTTGATTAAGTTATTTAAATTGGTTGGAATTAAAAGAGTGGATTAATATTAAAAAGAGTTAGTTACTGATTTTAGAAGCTTGATTAATTTAAGTTTGCCATTAATTGATTCGTGGCGTTGTGCCACCAGGCTCGAGGAACCAGCCTCCTTAGGACACTTAGCCCCGCAGCCCGGAGTAGTCCAGCCGATAAACCAAATTAATGTAATTGAATTAGAGATTTTTAAAAGGTTAGATAATTAATAATTAATCTATTCTTAAGGCTTAACACCCCTTGGAATCCATTCGTGGCGTTGTGCCACCAGGCTCGAGGAACCAGCCTCCTTAGGACACTTAGCCCCGCAGCCCGGAGTAGTCCAGCCAATAAACTTCATCTTCGGGATGGTTGTTGTGTTTTAAAAGGTTTGTTGAATGTTTTAAACATTAAGTTAACATTTTCTGGAGTTTTGGAATAATTGTAAATTTTACGAATTTTTGAATATTTTAATCATTCAATAAAGAGGTTGAAAAATTGACTATTTTGATTAAGTCAAATTCTGGAATGTTTGTATTTTATTAAAATACTACACCTTACTACGATCAGTTAGAAGGTAGGTACGTTGAAATCGGAATTTTCTACATTTTATTACGAAGGTTTGAAGTTGTGAACTAGTTTTGACTACGGTTTGACCAATTTGTTGACTTTTAAAAATATTGCAGATTTCTGGAGTTTAACATTTTTAATAAATATTAGACATTATTAGGAGTTGAATGCAAGTGAGTTTGGTTAATTTGGATTTTTCTTGAATTAGTTATAAAGGTTTGAAATTTGAGGTATTTAATGAATTTAAAAAAAATGCTTAATTAGAGAGCCTTTTTGGGATTTCGCTCCAAATGAGTTCCTAACTCCTTGAAAACACCTCCAAAGGTCAGGAATGACCTAAGGAGGGATCAACAAGTGTTTAGGAAGTTTTTGGGATTTTTAATTATTATTAACTAATTAATATTAATTAAAAGTGGGTTTTTAGTTAAAATTAAATTAATTACAGAATTGCTGCCAAATTAAGGAGCCTTCAATTTTCATGGATTAAGGGTTTGATTCTGGTCAGTTAGAGGGTTTATATGTATTTTTTGGAGTTAAAATGGATTTATTACATTTTTAGAAGGTTTAAAGGCTTAATTAAGGGTTTAAGACTTAGAAAATTAATTAGGGGACCTAATGATCTCAAAAATCAGTGAAAATTTCCCTAGGGGTTGAGGGTGTCACTAAGTTCAAATGTTCAAAGTTTCAACTCAAGGGAAAGTGAATCCTAATTATGGAAATTTTTCTAAGTTTTCTATACATGAGTCCTTAATTATTGTCCTTAATTATGTCACTAATCTTGATGGGCTTGAATCAATGTTTGAACTAACCCTCATACTCAATACACAAGGCATGCATGAACCACATAAACACATTCAATACCTAAATCTAGGAGAGCCTTAGACTAAGTGGTGTGTGCACCTTAAGCATGCAATTAACTAATTAACATAATTAAGACAAAATTAGTGAATAATCAAAGAATGATTATCCACTAATCATTCCCTTTACTTCTATTCAAATATGCTCAATCAACATTTAAGATCTCAAGTGACTTCTTAAACACTTAAAGATTTACATATATATAGTTTCAAAATATATATTAAAATACATAAATATAAATGGATGTCTATATATAAATAGAAATATATATTATAAAATAATTAAATATATTATTAAAATACATGTTAATGGGTTGAAGGATCCACTAATCTCCATAGAAGTTTGAAAATAATAAAAGATTTTCCTTGTATTTTTCAAAATACTTGATATTTAATTAAATATAAAAAAAAGGTTAATAAGCTTCAATAATTCAAAATACCATCAAAATCTATTCAAATAATATTGAAAATTTTTCTGGAGACCAGACATACTCTCAACAACATGCATGCCAAATTTCAGATAAAAATAATTTATACATAATTAATTAAAAATAAAATACATATTTCTGTATTTCTTAAATTACTAATAAAATAATAACCAAAAGAGTTTGATTTTATTTTTAAAATAAACTAGCTGAAATTCTGGACAGTTTGATATATTATACCTATTTTTTGGCTTTATATTTAATTTATTATGATTTTTTAAAGTTTCTGCAATTAAAACAAATTAAAAAAAACACATTTCCTTAATTAAACGGCGGCGGTCAGATACGCGGCACGCGCGGATTCGCGGGATCGAAACCGCGTGACGGCGGGGACACGCGTCGGCCGCGGGCCGCTTCACGCGGTTTTCACTTAACCACGTCAGCGGCTGGCGGTAGCCGTTGGATTGATCGCGGGTTCGATCTAACGGCTGAGATCGCATTCCGCTGTTCGATCTCAGCGGGGAAGATCAGACGGAGGAGGTTCGATCCCGCTGTTCCAAACGGACGGCCCTGATCCCGCCGATCAACCGATCGAACTTTACACCGAATACACGGGCGAACCAAGGCGCGGAACGACTCGATCTAGACCGTTGATCTCATGATCAACGGTCTAGAAAACGTATATCTGCAGCGAACTACAGGTGACGCCCTAGAATCCGTTTTTTGGTTCGTTCTCTCGATCGGATGGACCAAATCGCTTGAAATTTTAAACTTAGGAAGTATACGTGAACAGAGTCGATGGGGAATGATTATCTCAGCCTTAAACAACTTATACATCAAGCTAATTAAGTCTATCTAATGTGAACTAGGTCTAAGGTTTTCAGAGATTTTTACCGTTGGATCTTGGAAATTTCTGGATTGATGAGCTTGTAGACTGTCCAAGTGAAGATCCCCAGCACAAAAACGGGCTCGAACGCGCTTGGATCGGCTGCCACGAGCTTGGGACGGTCTAGGTGGTGAACTTCGCCGGAAAACTCGCCGCCGGTGACGTGCAACCACTTGGACTTTGTAATGGGGAGGTAGAGGAAACTCTAAGGATCCAAAACGAACAGAGAGCTCGCTCTGGGAGGCTAGGGTGAGTGAGAGAAAGTGCTTTGATCCAATACCCTCAAAAGTCACCTTTTCCCCTATTCAAACGGCCTGGGCTGGATTGGATGGCTGGGATCTACTCCTGGACTCTCCAGATGATGCCACCTGTCCCTGGGAAAGCTGGAAGGCTGCGGAAAGGGCTGGACATGCCTCATTCCCATTGGGTGGACTTGGGATGAGTGGGGGGGACCATTGCCACTTAAGGCTAAACCAAGGGCTGAGCTCGGTTATGGGGCCTATTAGAGAGCCTTAGGGCACTAATAGGTCGGCCTTGGGGAGTTAAATCAGGGGAAAAGGGATAAAAGGCTGATTAAGACCTTTTAAAAGGGTCTAAATCCTTGGTTTGACTAAATTGACCAGTCAACTGGTCAAGGGAGGCTGAGGTGGCATGGGGGAGGTCAAGGCTACAGTTTGGAGAGGCTCCAAACCTAATCTCACACTCTTTGAGGTCAAATAGGAGGTTTGACCAATTCAAAGAGGTGCTTAAGGCTTTTGTTGACTTGGTTTGACCAGTCAACCAGGTCAAAACTGGTGATGTGGCATTTGGAGAAGTGAGGGTTGTTTAGAATAATTCAATCAAGGGTCAAAGGTCAAAGTTAGGGCTTAGTAGGAATGGGAGCAAACACCACCAAGCTTTGACCTAGAATTGAGGGTTGAGTTAGTCAAACCAGGTTGGGTTGAGCTCAAAATTGGTTTAGAAATGTTCAAGGTATTGAATGGAATGATTTCAAGGGTTTGGAGATATTGACATAGTTAAATGGGTCAAAAAAAAATAATTCATTTGAACTCTTAAGGGTTCATTGGGTCAAACCCTGTTAACTGGGTCAACCAGGTTGACCCAAGGGGTGGGTCATAGCTGGATAAATTTGAAATGGTATTTGAAAATCATTGGAGGTGGTCCCTAGGTCTGGGGAGGTCAAATTGGTCAACATCCCTTTTTGAGCCCTTAAGGGCTTGTTTGGTCAACCTAGGTTGACTTGGTCAACCAGGTTGACCCAGGGTCTGGGTTCGGGCTCAACAGGTTTGAAATGATACTTTAAAGTTAATGGAAGTGGTTGGATGACTTAGAGAGGTCATTTGGGTCAAAACACATGTTTGGACCCTTAAAGGGCCTCTTGGGTCAAATCAGTTGACTTAGTCAACCAGGTTGACTCAAGGGTTGGAAATAGGTTCAAAAGATTTGAAATGACATTTGAAATTTGTCAAAGGTGGTTGCATTCAATTTGGAGTTCATTTGGTTTGAAATCCCTATTTGAGCCCCATAGGGGTATTTTGGTCAATTTTGACCTATTGGTCAACTATGGTCAAAAATGGGTCTGAAAAATGCAGTTTACTGCTCAATGGGTTAAAATCAAGGGTCTGGAAGTAATTGGAGGCTTGGGTAAGGGTTCCAAGGTCAAGATCCCAAAGGGGTTAGGTTCAGTGGCATGGGATGTAAATATTTGAAGGTTTCACAGCCTTTGGATTTTAATTCAAATTCTGGGGTTAAAGACCTCAGAATGGGCTCAAAATTGGAGGGTAGCCTCTAGAGACATATCTTATCACTTTGTGAGTGATAGACCCTGAATCAGAGGCCATTAGACTGGATTTTGGGGTGTTTGAAAATTCTCTGAAAAGGGTCTTTAGGACAAGGCCTTAAGGCTTTAGATTTGAGTCTGGATTTCTGGATTTGGAATGGATTTCAAGTTTGAATGATTAATATTGAAGTATCCAAATCATTAACAATCATGTTGTGACTGTTAATGGATGGATAAGGTCAAAGCTAGATTAAAGGTGGGATCAAAGTCTAGGTTGAAATTTGGATTCTCAAGTGGATTGAGTCAAAGTTTGGATATGTTTGAAACTTGAATTAATTTGGATTTGAATTGAATGAAGTTTGAGATTTAAATTGATCACAGGTAGGGATCAAATTAAAATTGGAGTGGATTAAATACAGGAATTGATTTAAAATTGAGGTTGATCAAGGGTGGAGATTGATTTGAAGTTGGAGTGATCTTAAGGTATAGAAGAATTCTAAGATTCAGGATTTAAGGGAATCCTAGGCTCTAGAATAGGCTCTAAGATCTTGGATCTAGAAGGATCCTAAGGTCTAGAGTGGATCCTGGGGTCTAGGATTAAATCTGGGTTCTTGATGGGTCTTAGTGGCCTCATACAAAAATGAGGTCAACAGACATTCTTTCTATATTAATCATATGGTATAATTATAAGTCTTAAAGTATGACTATCACAAAAAAAAAACTTTAAAATTTATCTCATTCCCCCCGTATGTGTGTGCATGATCAACCAACTACATACACTCTTATATGGCCATACTCAAGAAATATAAAATAATGAAAATTAAAATTACAGACTTTGTTTACTTGGCAATCCTATTCTACCCATTCTTGAGCTTTTAGTAGCCTTAAGGTATGTATGTCTTATTTTTAATGTTAGTGCTCACAATTATAAAAAATATATAAAATATTCAATGAGAAAAGTAACAATTCAATCAATAATGTTTGTCTTCGTCAAAATCAGATACTAGGGATCCTAGATTGCAATAAACAATGCAATGTGTGTTGAAATTCACTTGCATACATCTATATGTATCACATTGTTACATTCATTGAATATCGAATCCCTCTAGTTATAAACGGATTGGCATATTTTCCCGCAGATCATATGTTGAGTGCACGACAAGTCTTTTGTAGTGTTTAATAGATATCAACCCTCATTACACTTTATACATCCTTTTTGATAAGAGAATGGTGTATTCACATGCATTTAATTGAATGAAGATGACATGTACTTCATATTGTCGAATACCTCTTTTTCATTTGTTAATTATATGCTGATACTAGATGCTCGCAGCTTCCCCACTATCGTTTCTTGAATGTGGCATATATTATGCTCTAACTTTCGACTCTTGTAAGAGATTGATGTAATTTTTTAGGAATTATATGCATCATTGGGTGTATGAGACATTCTTGCACTTCACCATGTCATTCCTTGCATCTCTATTGTATCTTTCTTATCTATGCTTTTAAGGTGTGTTACCATCAGCATGTAGTTCATATGTTCACTATATATCAACACTTCTTATTCATAAAAGTTTAATGTATTTATTCTCCACAACATCTTTGACTGTTACTAATCATTGATTAAGTTGTATTCATTATCATCCATCCCTTCATGATCATTTTAATGTATTTGATGTCACTTGTGGGTACCTAGTGTCTTTATTTATAGTTGAGTGACATTAGTTGTTTTTGAAATTATGTTTCCCTCAAATCGTCCCACGTTGATGGCGGTGGAGGGCTGCCGGCCTCCGCCCTCCGACGCCACTAAAGGTCGACGATTAACAACCAAAGTTGTTCGTATTATTCCCCATGCCATCCAGGGTTCGTCTCCACCTACTTTTGGACATGCAAATGGAATGTTTGATCATGAGTCTAAACTAAGATTTAGAAATTCTGGTGCATTGATAATCAACAAAGGAGGTTTTATTCAACCTAAGAAACAACTAGAATATTCTGGAAAAGGAAAGAAGATTCTTGCAGAAATCCGAGATGATTGGTACAAAGTTTCTGTCTTGCAGAAAGATTCAAAAATTGGTTACCATTCTGTGGTTACTGATGCAGATGTTTCAAAATTCAATTTCAATTTGGCATCGATTCCTGTTGTTACTGACTCGGCTCACCCAGACATGGTTTTGAATGGAAGGATTGTTGATAATGTTAATGAAGAAATGATGGAAATTCGAAGATTTGAAGGTAATTCAAAAAAGGTCCTAGAATGTATATCAGTTGATCTGAGTAATTGCAGTAAACAGTTGGAAAACTCTGAAGTCCAACCAAGCAAGGCGGAGGGTAATGGATCTCTTGAAAGCAATTCTATTATTTCTAATATCATTCCTAAAAGTAATATGGAAAACTATATTCAACATAAAAGTTGCTTGGAAGCGCCGGAGATGAGTAAGACAGTTGGGAATGTCTGGAGGAAGAAATCTAATATTCTGGTAGCTGATTTAAATCTTGGAGATGATTTCATTACTGATGGCTCGGTTGTTAAACTCAACATTGATAAGGAATTGGAGAATGTTAATAAGCTTAAGAAGTCTATGGTTATCAAAGTTTTTGGGGATAACATCCCATTTCATATTATCAGTATTGAATTAAGAAGACAGTGGAGCATTTTTGGGAAGTTTCATTTAACTCTACTTGGTTTAGGTTGGGTTCTATGTGCATTTGAAGAACCTGGACCGTTGGAGAAAATTTTAACTTCAGGACCTTGGTATGTCAATGGGAACATTGTTGGGATGGACAAATGGTCTCCATCATTCAATCCTTCTTCATTCAAAGGCCTTATGGCTCCCATATGGATTCGAATTCCAAATCTCCCTTTTCATTGTTGGGATGAAGTTAATGTTTGTAGAATTGCATCCATGGTCGAATCTCCCTACTTTATTAATGGAAACATGTTCCAGTGGAGTAGAAGAGAGTTCGCAAGAATTTTTGTTCGTATAAAGCTTGATGAAAAATTGCCTCTTGGAGTTTGGGTGGAACGAAAGTTTGGTAAGTTTTATTAAAACATTGAGTATGAAAAGCTTCCTACATTTTGCTTTAAGTGTGGGAAGTTAGGACATTTGCAAGAAGATTGTCTGGGAAATGGTTTAATTTCTACTCAATGCCCTGTTAAAAATACTAATCAAGCACTGGAAAAATCTTCTGTTATTGTTGAAAAAGAAGCAAATGCAGGAACTCTAGATGAGGATAAATATGGACCTTGGGTCCATGTCAAATATGGAAAGAAAAATTTTAAGAATACAAGGCCAAAGCAATCAAGTTTTAAGCCGATTTTTAATGCTACTACTAGCATTACACCTGAGAATGTAGTTGAGATAAACACCATACAACAGAATGCCAAATCTACTATTGGAGACAAGCAAGGGGATTATCTGGAGTCTCGTTTTGCCCATTCTAATGAAGGTTCATAAAATCTGATCAACACAGCTGTTGATGATTTGAATACCAGGAATGCTGGAGAAATTCATAACATGGAAAATATGCAAATAGTTCCAGAACAAGGTTTGGTTCCAAAAATTGATGTTTCATTAAGCTCTACAAACAAATTTGAAGTTCTTAATTCATTATTGGAGGAAGGAGAAATTAGAGAGATTGATACAACACTTAATAGTTGCAGTAATAAAGTTGATCCTGCTGAATCTGATAAAGTGATACAACCGGATTCAGATTTTGGAAAAAAGGATTCTATTGGACGGAATTCTTCAATAAGTAAGAAAGGAGGTGTGAAGCAATTATAAGGACTTGGCCCTATTAGTTTGATTTCAAGAAACAGGAGAGTAGATAATGAAATTAAGGAAAAAGTGGGGAAATCATCCCCTCTTATCCATCAATGACTTCTCTAATTTTTTCGAATTGTAGAGGAGCTAGAAAGAGGAAAGCTTCTATTTATCTAAAGGAGGTTGTTAAAGATTTTGATGATGTTTTTGTGGGATTGCTTGAGACAAAATTATCTTCTATAAACATTAAGGACATTGATTCCTTAATTGGATCCAGATAAGATTATTATCATGTTCCTTCAGAGGGCTTATCAGGTGGTATTGTGGTAGTTTGGAAGAGCAGCATTGCTTTATTTAAAGTTGGGGATTATTCTTCTCAATTTATTTGTGGTGAGTTGGAGATTCCAAACAAAGGTAAATGGAGGATTGTTTCAATTCATGGAAGCACATATCTTTATAAAAGAAGGTTGCTTTGGGAGAGATTAGAGCTTCATACAAAAACTGATATGCCTTTGTTGATGGGAGGCGACTTCAATTGTTTGCTTTCAAAGGATGACAAAAAGGGTGGAAGAAGATTTTATTTTTCTTTAGGTTCCAAAGAAAGGAAATTCTTCCTTTCTTGTAAAGATTTGCATGAAATTGGCTTTGTGGAACCAAAATACAGTTGGTGTAATAACAAAAATGGTGGAGACCGTAACCTAGAAAGGTTGGATAGGTGCTTTGTAAATTCTATGGCTCTTGGGTTGTCTCAACATTTGGTTGTAAGGCAGCTTTCTAGAGTTGCTTCCGATCATTCTCCAATTATGGTAAATCTTTTTCAAACTTGTCCAAAGGCCAATAGAACTTAAAATTTGAAGATATATGGCTTCATACCCAGCATCTACCAAAGTTGTGAGGGTAGCTTGGAGTAAGAAAGCCTTTCGAAGCCATGCACAAATTCTGAATCTAAAATTAAAAAGAGCCATTAAATCCCTAATTTTTTGGAGTAGACAGAAGATGAAATCGTTAAATCAACAGAAGGAAGCTCTTAAGAAAGAAATTTGGGATCTCCAACTTAAAGAAAGTGAACAAGGCTTTCTCACGGTGGATGAACTTTGGTTACTTAAATCCAAAATCAATGAGCTAAATTCTACTCTAACTCGTTTAACTACATGGTGGAAGCAACGAGCAAAGATCAAATGGTGGATAGAGGGAGATTGCAACTCAAACTTCTTCCATTCTTATGATAGTGCTAGAAGAAATAATAATTTCATCAATAGCATAAGAGGTGTTGATGGAAGAATGGAAGAGGATCATGATTGTATTGAAGAAGCTATGATGGAATTTTTCAAAGGGAAATGGCAAAAGAGAAACTGCAACCTGGACGGCTGGCTAGAAACTACAAGCTGCTTGGATGAAGAAGATAGAAATTGGTTAAACAATGATTTCACATTGCTGGAAGTTGAAAATGCTATCAAATCTTTAGGAGGTTTCGTTGCCCCAGGTATGGATGGCATAACCTATTCTTTATTAAAAGTTATTGGAACATTATTAAAGTTGAGCTACGGAATGCACTGCAACAATTTTTCATGACGGCGGTTATGTGTGAGAGCTGGAAGGAAACTCTCATCATTTTAATCCCAAAAGTGATTAATCCCATTATACCTTCAAACAACAGGCCAATTAGTTTGTGTAATACTCTTTATAAAATTGCAATGAAAGTTTTGTTTAATAGAATGGTAGGTATCATTCCAAAACTTATTTCTAGAGAGCAAGCTGCATTTGTATCCGGGAGGTTTCTTAATGACCACGTTCTATTGGCTCAGGAGATTTTCCATAAATTTAGGTATTCCAAGTCTAACAAAGGCCTTATTTCTTTCAAAATTGACATGGAACAAGCATATGATTCCATGGGGTGGCAAGCTTTGAACAAGGTCTTATATTATTTCAGATTTCCTGAATATTTTTGTAAAATCTTAATGGAGTGTGTAAGAGATCCTAAATTCTCTTTGTTAATCAATGGAAATCGGTCTCCTTGGATAAAAGCTTGTAGTGGATTTCGGCAGGGATGTCCACTATCTCCTTATCTCTTCATTCTTTGCTCTCAACTCATGTCTAATATGTTCCAGATGAATGACTCCATTGGTATTCAGATTTATCCTAATGGTCCAAAAATTTCACATTTACTTTATGCTGATGATATCATTATTTTTTCGAAAGCTAAGCTTAAAACGGTGAAGAAGATCAAAGGATTGGTTAAGAAATTTTGTGATTGGACTGGGCAAAAGGTGAATAATGGGAAATCAATGATTCTAAGTGGAACCTCGGTTAAGAGGAGAAGAAAAAAAGCAATTTCCAAAATCATGTGTTTAAAAGTGGTTAAGGAATTTAATTATCTTGGTAACAAGATAGCTTTGAGAAGATTGAAGAAATTGGACTTTCAATTCTTAATTGATAAAGTCCTTAAAATGTTGAGCATATGGGGAAGCAAATTTATCTCCTTAGCCGGAAGAATTATGCTTGTGAAGACGGTCCTTCTTTCTTATCCAACATTCTACTCTACTCTTTCCTTGATTCCTAAAGGATTACTTTATGAGATTGAAAAGCATTGTAGAAATTTTATCTGGAACAAAAATAGTGGAGAACTTAGTCTTCATCATGTTAGCTGGAACTCTTTGTGTGACCCAGTGATGTATGGGGGACGTGGATTACATTCTTGCACTAAAAAGATTGGTCCTCTTAGAGCCAAATTGGCTTGGAAATACAACACAGATAAAGATTCTCTGTTAAATAGATTTCTTTTTCCTAAATATGGTATGCTTGGTGATATGAAGAATGGTAGAAGATCTAATTCATCTGCTTGAAAATTATCATGAATGGATGGAAATTCCTCAAACCGATTGTGAGATGGGAAATCACAAATGGTGACTCAATTGATTTATTCCAGGATACATGGATTTTAGATAGAAGCTTAAATGACTGGCCAACGTTTGTAGTTCCGGATGATAGTATGGAAGGAAATAGAAGAGTCAATTCTCTGATTTCAGACAATCGCTGGAATTTAGATGAATTGAATAAATCCTTTGCAAAGGATCTTGTAGAGATTATCAGAAACATTCAAATGCACTCTTCTGAAAGTGAAGACCGAATGGTGTTGATAAAATCCTACTCTGGAATGACAATTTTAGCCATGGCATATGTTGAATACTATGATAACTGTGATAAACAT
Source organism: Dendrobium nobile (assembly GCA_022539455.1). NCBI lineage: Eukaryota > Viridiplantae > Streptophyta > Magnoliopsida > Asparagales > Orchidaceae > Dendrobium > Dendrobium nobile. The sequence goes on along the minus strand of CM039724.1, from coordinate 36,445,651 downwards.
TTGTACTGGAATTGGATCAAGGAGGCAAAACTGAATGCTAGAGTAGAAAACTTTTGGTGGAGATTATTTAACAATGCAATTCCAACTTTTCAGCTACTTTCTAACCAAAAATTGCAAACAAATAACCTATGTCTTAAAGGTTGTAATGAGCTCAAAGATTTGAATCATGTGAGTAACATATGTACAAAACTTTCTGAAGTTTTCAATTGTCTTAAAGAATGGGGGTTCGGAATTCCGGTCTTTGAAACTATGGAATATAGATGCAATTGGTTAATTAATCAAAATGCTCTGTTACGTAACATTTACTGCAGTTCGGTATTTCTATCCTAGAAAGAATGGAATGAAGGTGTTCATGGAAAGACTGAACGGACTGCTTCCTTTATTGGTTCGGAAGAAATTAGTTTTGCTACAGCTTCTACAGGATGGAAATTCTTATGCCCAGGCCGGTTGGATGTCAATCAGCAAATGCTGATGGAAAAAATTTGGCATCCTCCTCCACCCTGTTGGATCAAGATTAATTTGGATGCATCTTTGTTGAGATCGAACAAAGGAGGCGTTGGAGGTGTTATACGAGACTATAATGGCAGATTTCTTCTAGCTTTTGCAAGCCTTGCATTCATTGGGATATAACATATTTGGAGCTTCTAGCAATAGAGATGATCAAGGATATCATTCAAGATTGGATGCTTGAGTATAAAGGTATCATCATTGAAGGAGATAATGCAAATATTATGAAGCTCATTCAAGAGACAATGAAGAAAGGTGATCAAAATTTACATAATCTCGCTTTTCTTCATGAATTCCATTTAGTTCTTTTCAATTGTATAGATAGAAAATCTAATAAGTTAGCTGATCTTTGTGCTAACTTCGCTGTTTTTTCTTCTTTTATTTGGGATAACAAGGTGCTTGATAAGATTCCTTCTTCATTCTTAAAAATTTTGAAGGAGGAATCTAGGGGAGTACTCTTGTAATTTCTTTGGTTTTCCTTTTTTAATGCATTCCTTGCTTTCTTCAAAAAAAAAAGAGTGACATTAGTTGTTTATAAGCCTTGGTGTTCTTATTAATAAACACACTATGAGATTTTTTTGCAATCATTTTTGTCTCCCTTCATTTTCTAAAGATGGAGTTGTATTAATAACAAATCTCCTTAAAAATGGTTACAAGCTAATCGACATTAACTCTATAATTATTTTATCACTTATAAATATGCTAAACATCAGAGTTCTTTGTATTCAAAATGATTTACAATATGCATGACAAGATAAATACTATTATTCATTGATATATGCATATGTATATTCACCTTGTTTGTTACTTATAAATGAGATTTAGGAACCTTCATTGTGTACTATGAATCTTTATTTGCTTATGTATTTCTACTTGAATGATCAAGATTTGTTCATTGAGCCTTTATGCTTTGATTACTCATTTGTTAAAACTAGGGTCTGGTTCCATGTGCTTCATTCGAACTCAGGTCTTTTAGAGTTTACTTGACTTCTTTTGAGTTGTCATCAATGATTGTAAATAATTTATTTTAAAGTTCAATTCCATTTTGCTTGTTTGAGTTCAAGACCTTATCATTCTAGATCAAGTTCAAAACTGTCTCAAATTCGAATTCATGTCCATCGTAGTCTTGTTCAATTCTGACCCACTTTGATCAAGTTTGAATTAAGCCTTTTATATAATCATTCTAGTTTCCATTTTGTTTATTTAATGTTTAGTTAGGGTTTCCTGCTATTCAAATCAAGTCCCTTGTATAATTCATTTAAGTTCAAGTAAAATCTCTTGCTTTTATCTAAGTCTTGCATATCTTCAGGCAGAATTTTGGTAGCCTCCTAGAGTCTACCATGTATAGGCTAAACTATGGGAAATTGGGCCATTTCACCATGCTACATAACCATGCATGGTTGGTGTTGGGTGACACCAAGGTGTTACATCTTTGATCCACAACGCTACAAGGGCATATATGGTGGCTCCAAAGTACCTGCTTAAAAAAACAAGTGGCTTTCCTTGCCACGCTACAAGAACATGTACAAGTACTTAGAGACTCCCTGCCATGCTACAATAGTGTGTATAGCACTTACCCGCCTCATCGTATGCGTCACACTGGCTTCCTCCTACTATGCTATGAGAGCGCATATAGGGGATTTTCCAGCTCAACATAAACGTTGAATTTGAGATTTTTATGTTTAGAAATTATACCTTCACAATAGTCGGTGATGGTGGCAATGATGATGTCAATAAAAATGAACCAAAATTCTTATCTTTACTCTTATTTTTGCATCATCTTTTTATTTCATTATCTTCTTTCCCACTTTTTCATTGGAAATTTTCTTCTTCTTTTTGAATTTCTTCTCCTATTTCTCAATCACTTTTTGTTTTTAAACTCCTCCATTTCACTTATATATATATATATATATATATATATATATATATATATATATATATATATATATAATAAAATGTAGTATATAAAAACATTAATTAATAACAAAAATGCTAGCTGTACCAACTAAAAAGAAATATTAATAGTAAATTAAAAAAAGAAACTTTATCTAAACTTTTGTGAGGAAAAAAAAGTACTGGAAAGGACTGTTTCGAAATAGGCTCTCTGATGGTTAAGTTTGAAGAAGAAATATGTATAACATGCTGAATTTAGAATAAGAAGTACACAGATTATATGGGATGCTTCAGTGTAGGATATGATAAGAGGTAATTTTGTGTTAGGAAAGAGTTTTAGAAACAAGTTATTTGAATAATGGTTGCTTCAGTTGATGGGTCTATAGACTGACTTGGAGAGCTGAATGTGGGCTAATTATGTTGGTTGTGGGTGTTGCATATCTGATTTTTAGAAATAAAATTTTGATGATTCCAAACACTTCTGTTTTATTACGACTGGCTTACCAACTAACATTTCAAGTCCACAAGATCAATATTGCAATTTGAACCAGCTCAAGATTGGGTAGACTATGTCTGAGTCAGTTTGTAATGTATTTTTCCCTTTCTTGAGTCAATTATAATCTTTATGGTGCCTGATGCTAAGTAACCCTGCACACACATACGGGTCAAATTTTTTGTCTGACTTAGAGTATTTTATTTTTGTTAACATCGTCTGAGATGATCCCAAAATTATCTTGGACGATCGGTTAAAAATAGAAACCCTAATTAGGGCATCCTGATTAAGGCATCCGTTATTAAGAATATCGTCCTAGATGATATTTGTTTCGGCCGGGATGATATGCTCAAATCACAAAGAATTAGCTGCCAAATCTATTTAGGAAGTTTTATTTTTAATTATCATCCAGGATATCGTCCTGGATGATGGGGTTCAATTATATCTAAAATAATCTAGTGACTAAGGAAAGTAATTAACGTTGATTAATTCGATCATATCATCTTGGACGATCGCATGATCGGCCAGGACGATAAGTTCAAAACCTCGATTACTCTTGGATGACCGAAAATCATACATCATCTTTTCTGAGTGATGTTCTAGATGATATTCCCTAATTTATACTAATCGTATAGGATGATATCTTATCATCTTGGACCATATGAACAAAAACTCTTCTAATTGTCCCAAGTCATCTGGGCTGATTGAGCTTAATTTGTACTAATCATACAGGACGATAGCAATATCATCCTAGACGATAAAGTCTGTTCTTGAAAAACTATATAAAGGACTCGTGTTTTCTCAAGCTCAAAGGATCCTTTGTTATTTTCTTGACCTGAGATAGCCTAAAAGAGAGGGAGAGAGAGGGAGAGAGAGGGAGGAACTTGTGAGGGGGAGCTTGTGAAGGGTTTCACAAGGGTTGCTCCAAGCAAGGTTCCAAGGCATCTTCTCTGATCGTCGTTCCTCATTCTTGGATGCTCAAGGGAGGTCTTCTTTAGCAATTGATCGATGTTCTCTGCCCGCTTTTGGAGGAAGCAAAAGGAGTTTTGTTCTCTGCCAGCTTTAGGAGGAAGTAAAAGGTGCCGGATCTCTGTCGTACCGGGGTTGGTGGAAAGGAGTTTTCGTAAGGGCTTCTCTGCCTAGCTATGGTGGCTAAAAAAGATACACTAAGTTAGTGCAATACCTGGAGGGTGCCTCCGAGGAGTGGATGTAGGTCAAGGTTTGATTGAACCACTGTAATTCTGGTGTGTTCTTTCTTTGTTTTTACATACGCATTTAATTTCTGCACTCATTATTTTTTGTGGTTGAATGTGTTTTGATTTAAGTTCACATTTTGATTGAAAATTTTTAAAATACCAATTCACCTCTCCTCTTGGTTAGACTCGGGACTAGTTCATAAGGGCTTAACATCACTAACGAACTTTCAGTGGGAGAATCTATTGTGAAGAATTGTGGGCATTTTAACTTTTTGATTAAGGAAAATAGGGAGTTAGCGAATGTAGGAAGCTATAATAAAATGGAAAAATGAAAAAGTGAGGGTACAATCACGTGGTGAACTAACAATACAAATACAAAAGAAAAGAATAAGGCAAAGGTGGAGAATCTAGAATCAACCGCCAGATCTACTTAGGTATCTTTTCTTTTTTGGATATCGTCCAGGATATCATCCTGAATGATGCAGTATAATTATGCCTAAATTAACATATTAATTAAGGAAAATAAGTATGGTTTGATTGCTCGATCATATCATCCTAGATGATCGTAGGATCAGCCGGGATGATTAATTCAAAAACCTTAGTTATTCCTTGACGATCAAACATCGGCCTGCTTCTATTCTGGGCGATGCTCTGAATAATATGTACTAAATTGAACTAATCATCCAGGACGATCGTGAGATCGGCCTGGATGATCAAGTTATTTTTACATCGTCTAGATGTCCATTCAGGGCAATATTCTAGACGATATTCAATGATTTATATTAATCGTACATGATGATGTCTTGCAATCCTGGATGATATGGACAAAAACCTTCTAATCATCCCAAATCATCCTAGCTAATTGAGGTAAATTTATACTAATTGTATATAATGATATTTAGATCGTCCTAGATGATAAAGTCAGTTTATTACAATTAAGAGCTATTTTGAAGCTCTTTTATATAAGGCCTCTTGTTCTACTCAAGTGAGCATCTTTTGCTACTGTCTTGACCTGAGAGAGCCAAGAGGAGAGGGAAAGCAAGGGAGAGAGAGAGAGAGGATATTGTGAGGGGATTCACAAAGGTTGCTTCAGGTAAGGATCCATCATCATCTTCTTTGATCATCATCCCTAGTTCCTTGGGGGTTCTAGAGAGGTCTACGTCAGCATTTGATTGATGTTCTCTGCCTTCTTCAGGAGAAAGCAAAAGGATTTGGGTTCTCTGCCTGCTTCTGGAAGAAGCAAAAGGAGTTGGGTTCTTTGCCTCACTGGGGTCAGTGGAAATGACGTTTGTAAAGGCTTCTTCTCCCTGCTGTGGGGGCAAAAGGAGAGACATTGTGTTTAGTGAAATACTTAGAGGATAGGCTCTGGGGAGTGGATATAGGCCAAGTTGACCGAAGCACTATAAATTTTTGTGTTCTTTATTACTGCTTCCACATTTAATTTGCACACTTTGATTTTTTTTTGGTGAACATTGGTTTAAGTTTGTGCTTTTGCTCAAAGATTTTTTAAATACTAATTTACCTTTCCTCTTGGTTAGCCTTGAGACTAGTTAATTAGGGCTTAACATCCCTGTCAAACTTTCAAGTAATATTAGAGCAGGATTCATAAAATTTAGTTTTTAAAAGCTTTTGAATTTTGATGAATGGCTAACTTTGGTAATCGTAATACTACTGAAGGATATTCTATTACACGACCACCTTTGTTTGATAATATTTCTTTTGATTTTTCAAAAACTTGCATTTTACATTTTTATAATCGCTTGACTATGGTATCTGGATGCCTGTTAAAGAAGGTTATTCAACTCCATCACATGAAATTAATGGCATTAAAACTGAACTTTCTTTTATTGAATGGACTTTTGATGAATGGGATTTAGCACAACTTAATGCAAAATGCTTGAACTATTTTTTTTCTATGCTTTGAAATAAGAAGAATATATGTATGTTTCAACTTGTGCGACTGGTAAAGAAATTTGGGATAGATTGTGTATTACTTATTAAGGAATCAATGATGTTAAAAAATCTAGGTTAAATATTTTGTTGTATGACTACAAATTTTTTGTATGAAATCTACTAAATCAATTTTTGACATGTATACTAGGTTTACTCAAATTATCACCTCATTACATGCTTTAGAAAGAGAACTAACTAAATATGAAAGAGTGACTAAAATTTTGAGATGTTTGTCTTCTACCTTTGATGTTAAGATCACTGTAATTACAGAATCTAAAGATTTGAATACTTATTATATTGATAACTAACTTGGATCACTCATTGCTTATGAGCAAGGGCTGAATCAAAGAAATCTTGATGCAGGTGAGAAAAAGAAGGAGAAAACTGTGGTTCTAAAGCCCAACAACACGGATACTGATTATTCCAGGTCTAAAAGCGATGATGTTGCCTTCATCACTAGGAAATTTAAAAGCTTTCTAAGGAAGAATAGCAAGTATCATCAGAAATGAAATAAAGATAATGGTAGAAAAAATTATAAAAGTTCATTTGATGTTGTTTATTTTCAGAGCAGTAAGCCTGGACATATTAAAGTTGATTGTCCTATACTTAAGGATCACCCAAGCAAGGAGAAGGGTGAGGAGAAAACCAAGTTCAGAAAATATAAGGACAAGAAGTAATTCCAAAAGGATTTTTGGGTGGTTTTTACATTTGACTGATCTGAGACTGAAGCTGAAGAAGGGATAATAAACTTGTGCTTAATGGGTGATCATCTTGGTCAGCCTGATCAAGAAGAGGCATGTGAACAAACCTATAATCAATTACTTGAAGTTTGTGAGAACATTCATGCATCATATAGGAAACTTAAGAAAACTCATGCTAGTTTGAAATTGGAATTTTCAAATTTATAAAAAGAGTATGAAATTTTAAGTAAAAATCACACTCAACTTTATTGCAATCACATGTTAATACTTGATGACTTTGATGAATGAATAAAAAGCATTCTGATTTAATAATTGAGCATGATTCACTAAAAGCAAATCTCAAAGCATTTGAAAATAACAAACTAATATTGCATGCATCACATAATGTTAAAAGGAAGCATCACCACCCGAACTTATTAGTGAATCCTTTCCTGTAGTTAGATGCTTTTCATGTGGCATGTTAGGACACATTTCACAAACTTTCATTATTTACTACAGTACAATTTGGGTGTGGAGACCCAAATTGCATGAATTGCATTCTTTATTTTATAAGAAGGGACCCGAACATATTTGGATTTCTAAATCTGACATTTGATAATTTTATAAGTGTGCTCACACCAAAGACCTCATGAGAGCATGTGGTACTTGGACAACAGAGGCTCATGGCTCTTAATTGCATAAACTTGCTGCTTAATAAATATTGATTTTCATGTTTACTAATCTGTGATTGTTATTATTTTCTATTCTTTTTGTTCAAATTTTGAGTTAGTTTTTTATTTTTGGTTTTATTTTGTAGCTGTTTCATCTCTATTTTTTTTCTTTTTATTTATTAATTTTTCTTATTTTTGGTCATATTAGAAATGATATTTTACGCATTATTATTATTTTTGATAATTTATAGTCAGTATTGTTGAGTCTAGTAAATAGGTTGTTAGACCTAAGTTAATGTCCCAAGGCTACCAAGAGGGGTGGTGAATTGGTATTTTAAAATTTTAACCCTCTTAGAAAATGAGTTGAACCGAAATGAAAATTTTTATTAAGTTTTTTATAGAAAACATTTTTCAACCACAGAGTTTTTTTAAACAAAAGAAAAAATGCGGAAAATAAAAAACAGTAAAGTAAATGACACAAGATTTATAGTGGTTCGGTCTAAACCAGACCTACATCCACTCCCCAGAGGCACCCTCTGAGTATTGCACTAATACCAATAGTGACTCTCCTTTTTCACCCACATCAAGGCGGAGAAGCCTTTACAAACACTCTTTTCACCACTCCCCGGTGTGGCAGAGAACCGTTGTCCTTTTACACAATCCCCAGTGTTGGCAGAGAACCTTCCGTCCTTTTACACTCTCCTAGTGTGGGCAGAGAACCCTCCGTCCTTTTACACTCTCCTAGTGTGGGCAGAGAACCCTTAGGCTGTTCACACTTTCTAAGTGTAGGCAGCGAACCCTTCGGCTGTTCACACTCTCTAAGTGTAGGCAGCGAACCCTTTGACTGTTCACACTCTCCAAGTGTCGGCAGCGAACCGGATCTCCTTGACAGATCTTCTCACAAGAAATCTAGAAGGAAAAAAGAAAAGAGTGAAGTAATCCCAATTCACAAGTAGAGATTCTTACCTTTCAACACCAAATGAAGCCTTCACGCTCCAGTGGTAGGAATCCTCCTTTGAATGCTCTCTCACACTCTCTCCTTGACTTTTCTCTCAATAGGCACGAAGATCAAATGACAAAAAGATTAGGTGGCAGTCTAATTTGGACTATTTATACAAAAGACAAGAAAAACTGCCCAAAAACTGCAAGTTTTCAATTCTGTACGCAGTGGATCATCCCGTACGATCGTGGATCGTCCTGGACGATATTACTTAAAAGCCTTGAAACGAACCTCTTTGTATATGTGTACGAAATGTTTTCGTACAAGCTGATCGTCCCGTACAAACCAAGTTCATCCGGTACGAACGGTTATTACAAGGTCGGTTCCAAAAACTGCAGAAAAACCGTCCTAAGTCGTTTGTATCGTCTGGACGAAAATTGGTTCGTCCGGATGAAATTCTTACATAAACCAGATCGTCCTGGACGATATTTAATTTTGTCTAGACGAAAATTTTACATAGAGCAGATCGTCCTGGACGATATTTAATTTCGTATGGACAAAAATTTTACAGAGAGCAGATCGTCCTGTACGATAATTTAATTTCGTCTGGATGAAAATCTTACAGAGAACAAATCGTCCCAGACGATTTTTAATTTCATCCCGGACGAATAGGACTTAGAAAATTTTTCAAGCCAGTTCCTATTCGTTTCATGTGCTCAATAGGAGATAACTGTCTGATCGTCCCGTACAAAAAGATATCGTCCCGTATGATCAGTATAAATTTTATATGATCTCCTTGTGTGTGTGTGTATGTTTTTATTCACTAAATTACAATCACTCCCTTTCAATTTTATTTCAAAGAAAAGTAAAAGCTTCAAATTCACAAAATATCTCATGCTAAATTTGATTTGAAGTCTTCGTAGTCTGGAGTTCGATTTACCTGAAATGTTAGTACACACAAGAGCAAATACAAATTTTTTAAAATTGTTAGGAGATAACTACACATTTGAACAATAATATTTGGAATCATCAAAACTATACAAGTTGCAAAAATGTAAAGCATGCAAATAGCAACTATCTTAACAAGTATTTTGATATCTCTAAATCAGTTAAAGGGAGAAACACCATTGATTATTTTCCACCTTTAACCTCTTTTAGCGATGTAATTTTCTTTTCTAAACAAAAGTCTATCTCAAATTAACAATTGGACTTTGTAATAAAATCTTTTCTTTTTTGCTACAATAATCTATCTTATATATAATGTTTAAAGTCTTTATGTTACTTTCAAATTCTTTAAAATCTTATTGTTGCATTTATCATATGAAATTGATTCTGTTTTGTGGTTTATTCTTCTCTTTATTAGAGAGTGAGTTTTTCTTCTCTAATATATAGAAGATATACTCAAAACTGAGAGTTTTTAAGAGTTTTGAAAAGGGGTCTAGCTTGCAAAAAATGACAAGGGCATAAAATTAGCCCCAAAAAGAAAAGAAAAGTGAAAAGATGTGCAAAGTATGGCAATCAATTGACAAGAGGCATAAAATGAGCCCACAAAAAGCAAGCTTCCCTCTATTTCAAACATTTAAATCTTAGAAAAATTCATGTACCACTTTATATTTTTAAAAGCTTGATTTCTAATTTCTTAATTGTGATAAATTACTTTGATATGTTATTCTATAAGATATTTTCTTTCTAGAACCAAGTTTTGAACGGATCTTTTTTTCTTATCCAATTGATTTGTTCTAAGTTAGGCCTTTTGTTTTCAAAAGATGATTTTTCCTTGAGAAAAGTTTGAGCTAGGGTTAACAGGATTATATATTCTACCATTTTTGAATTTCGATGATGTTAATTCATTGGTCTTACAGGTCTTTCAATTCAATCACTTGAAGAATTTATCATTTTATGTGTCTTATTTATTTAAAAAAATAATAATAATAAATAAAAATAATAAAACTTTCTTATTTTCATTTCTTTTTGTCACTTCTTTTCTATTTTTTTCATATTTAAATTTTATCTTTCACTATTATTTTTATGTTTTTGGGGCATTCTTTGATCATCTACATTTACCTATTGAATTTTATTTTTGGTCCCATCATCCTGGACAATTATTTTATCATTCTGGATGATGCATTCAATCCACTCCTAAACTTTCATCTAATGGCTGATATGTTTACTCTGTTTGTCATCATCCTGGATAATTTGATCATATCTTTCTTTGCTTACTGTGATCGGCCCGGACGATCCTCTTCGGCCTAGATATTATTCTTAAATCTTTACTTAATTATTGTTAATCAGACCGTCTGATCCACCTATTTGTCCTGGACGATACACGTGGAAATATATTTAAACCCTTTGAATTCGGCTGGTATGATCAATTATTGATGATTGTCCAAGATGATCTACTTATTCGTCTTGGATAATATATATGGAAATGCTTTAAATGTTTTAAATTTGGTCGATATGATCTATTATTATGCATTAACCTGAACGGTCCACCTAATCAACAAGGATGTTCTTCTTTTTTAATGGTCGTCCGACTTGACTCCTCGGGACGATTGCCTGTGTCTTATCATCCTAGACGATGCTTGATCATCCTGGATGACTTTACCATCTTTTTGACCAATCATCCTAGATGTAATTATTGCATTTGATCGTCCTGAATGATCCTACGACCATCTTAGATGATCTGATTGTTTTTTTTAAAATTAAGACTCTCACATGATGTTTTTCTCACCCAAGCCTTCTACCTTCATACTCACTCCTAGTTTCTCTGTCTTACTGATCATGGCTGGTGGAAAAAGGTCTCGCATGGCTTCTGGAAGCTCCTCTAGGGTAAATTTGGATCCTCGATTCACTGAGGCGATCGATCAAGATACCTATCAGAGGTACAATATGGTTGGGATCATTGTATCTTGAGCTATCAATCCGCACATCCTTTCCTATCCTATTCTTGATTTATTTGCTCACAATACTCTCACTTTTCTCCTTACTGTTACCGTCCTATTCAATTTGGAGTTACTATTTGAATTTTTTGCTAGCCTTCGCATCAATTCCTCTTTTACTGCTCTTTAGTCTTATGTGAATAGACGACCTATCGAAATCACTTATCAAGATTGTCAAGAGCTCCTACAACTTTCCACCATAGGAGACAAAATCCATATCATGTATCAAGGTCCTGACTAAGACTAGGCTCCGGCTTTACACTTTCTAAGGATCTCTAATACTTCTTATCATGTTGGAGAGTCTAGCAGCTTACTCAAAGATGATATGACAATCCAACATGTCCTTTGCAACTCTGTTATTCCAAGAGCTAGTGATCACATTCATATCACTCCACTCCTTTCGATCATAATTTTTTACATTATGGCCCATCATGAATTTAATGCATCTGATCTGATTTTTTGATACATTAAGCACTTGACCAGTATTCGAGATCCAAGAAATAAGAGGAAGCCCAATCTTTCCTTTGGACACATCATTGCCTATATCCTAGAAACTAAACACAACCTCCAATATCCTGCCCCCATCAAACTTTCAGCCTGCCTTTTACTCAAAAAACTCCTTCAATGTTCTTCACAGTACTCGTTTCCACCCAGGGCACAAGGAAGCCAAGGGAGCTAAGGAGGAGGCAGCACCTGCACCTACTCTGCCAGTACTCACAGTTGGATCAGCTGGTAGAGTGATTCGACTGGTGGGAGACGCACTTTGAGTCATATGCTGCTACATAGGAGCAGCAACATGCTGAGGACGTTGCTCGCTTTGACTCTTACATGGCTCATCAGCAGCGCTAGCACGACTAGGACATGGCCTGGTTTGGAGAACAGATTATCACTTTTTCTAGTATCTTTCAGCCACCACCACCACCACCTCCTTCGGATGATCAGGGGCCATCCTTCTTTTAGTTAATTTTTATGATGTTGTTTCTTTTTTCTTATTGTAGTTTGATTCTATTTGGTAGTCTCTACTTTGTTTATTTTCTGGTTTTCCTCCTCTTTTTTGTGATGTCAAAAGGGGGAGTAATTATACTGTTTGTTGTGTTGTGTTTAATGTTTGATAGTTGAACGGTGTTTGTTTCTTCACAGTATTTCCATTAAACTAATTTGAACTGCTTTAATTATTTTTTTGTTTGTCATTATCAAAAAGGGGGAGATTGTTGCGAATCTGATTTTAGGAAATAGAATTTTGATGATAGAAAACACTTCAATTTCTCTATGACTGCCTTTCCTACTAATATTTCAGGTCCACAAGATCAAACTGTAATTTGAACCAGCTCAAGATTGGATAGACTAGGTTTGGGTCAGTTTGTAATCTTTTTTTTTCTTGAGTCAATTATAAATAATGTGGTTCTTGATGCTAAGTAACCTTGCACACACACACTTTGGGGGAATTTTTTGATTATTTTTAGAGTTTTTTGTTTTTAGTGACATCATCCAGGATGATTCAAAAATTGGCCTGGATGATCAATTAAAAATAGAAACCCTAATTAGGGCATCCTAGTTAAGGCATCCATCATTAAGAGCATCATCCTGGAAGATCTTTGTATCGACTAGGATGATAGGCTCAAATCAGATAGAATCAGCCATGAGATCTACTTAAGTATCCTTTATTTTTGAACGTCATCCTAGACAATGTAGTATAATTATGCCTAAATTAATCTAGTAATTAAGAAAAATAATTAAGGTTTGATTGCTCGAACATTTCATCCTGGATGATCGCGGGATCAATCGGGACGATCAGTTCAAAAACCTTAGTTATTCCTAGATGATCAAATATTATCCTTCTTCTATTCAGGGCAATACTTTGGATAATATATACTGAATTGAACTAATTATCCAGGATGATCATGAGATTGGTCTGGATGATCAAGTTATTTTTATATCATCCAGACATCCATTCAGGGCAATGTTCTAGATGATATTCAATGATTTATACTAATTATACAGGATGTTATCTTATTGTCCTAGATGATATGAACAAAAATCTTCTGATCATCCCAAATCATCCTTATTGATTGAGCTAAATTTGTACTAATCGTACATGATGATATTAAGATTATCCTGGATGATAAAGTGAGCTTGTTGCAATTAAGAGCTACTCCGAAGCTCTTTTATATAAGACCTCTTATTCTACTCAAGAGAGCATTTTTGAAGCTATCATGACCTAAGAGAGCCAAAAAGAGAGGTAGAGTAAGGGAGAGAGAGAGAGGGGATCTTATGAGGGGGAGTTTGTGAGGGGTTTCATAAAGGTTTCTCCAGCAATGATCCATCATCATCTTCTTCAGCCGTCATCCCTAGTTCCTTGAGGGTTCTAGAGAGGTCTACTTTAGAATCTCATCGAGGTTCTCTGCCTGCATCAGGAGGAAGCAAAAGGAACTAGGTTCTCTGCCTGCTTTTAGAGGAAGCAAAAAGAATTGGATTCTGTACCTCATCGAGGTCAATGGAAAGGAGGTTTGTAAAGGCTTCTTCACTTTGCTGTGGTGGAAAAGGAGAGACACTGGGTTTAGTGCAATACTCGAAGGAGAGGCTCTGGGAGTGGATGTAGGTCAAGTTGACGGAACTACTATAAATTTTTATTTTCTTTATTTTTGATTCCACATTTAATTTCCGCACTTTGATTTCTTTGAGGTGAACTTTGGTTTAAGTTTGTGCTTTTGCTTAAAGATTTTTTAAAATACCAATTCACCCCCCTCTTGGTTAGCCTTGGGTCTAGTTCATTAGGGCTTAACATCCCTGTCAAACTTTTATATAAGTCTTCTTTAATTTTTAGTGTCAAATGTATCTTTGTACTAATCTCAAATGACTTGACTGAGAAGGACTTCAACTTTGGTGAACTTGATGTCCTTATTGTAATTCCATAGTCTATTTAGAATTCGGAGGTTATTTGACCTTTCAAGTGATGTGTTTTGTCAAAGTGTGTGCTATTAGATTCACTAGTTTTGCTCCCCTTACATGTGGTTGAGAACATTTTAGTAGGCTTCCTTTGGTGCATTAAATTTATTACATAATTTTTAATCATTTTCCTCTTCTCCCTGTACACAAAAATATTCTATTAGGAGAGGCCTGATGACTTATCTCCAGGTAAGCATTTTGAGGCCGCCATTTAGGATGCCATTGATAGGAAACACCCTTAGGGTAGTGTCAACATATGGGAGAGGCTAGAGAAGCATCAGGATATGTTGCAGTGGAGGCATATTTTTCACAGGTTCTTTGCCCACTCTCCCTTACTTCCATAGCATTTTGAAGATTCTGTTGTGTTTGAAAATCTTAACTTGTGGGTCACCAGCCTTAGATTGTAGTACAGGGGGTATTACCCACTTAAGAGTTCAATTTCCTAGGTTAGTTTGAGTACCTATGTCATTTTAGTTCCTACTGCAGACATAATTGAGCTAGTTTCAATAGCTTCAATCTTTGCTTTTTGAGTGGCCACAAGACTCTATATTTGGAAAGGTTTAGAGCCCAGTCAGCATCTATGTTCAATGGGCCTGCTACATTTTATATGTGCATAATGGTACACTATAAGAAGTAGGAATCTATGAGGTAGTGTACAATTTACTATTTGACTACAAGCGCCTTCCTCCTTCCTAGGCTCATGGTCTGATAGAGTTTTGGGATTCGAGTGTAGGTATATATTAGACCAGGGTGTAAATTTGAATAGATTGTTAGACCCATTACAATTGTCTCAATGGCTAACTAAGAGGGGGGGTGAATTGGTTATTTAAAAATTTCTTTGTAGATTTAAATAATTCTTTATATACTTTTATAAGCATAATGAAAATTTACAAAAAAAAAAAAAATTCAACCATAAATTAAAAGTGCAGAAAATTAAAAAAGCAATAAAAATAAAAAAAAGAACACAGAAATTTATAGTTGTTCGATCCAACTACTCCTACGTCCACTCCCTAAATACTCCCTCTTTAGGTGTTATACTTTAATAAAATGACTCTCCTTTTGATCTCACAGCAAGGTTGAGAAGCCCTTACACTTAACCTCTCTTCCACCAATCCCCAATATGGTAGAGTACTTTCGTCTTTTTACACCTCTTGGTGTCAGTAGAGAACCGTCATCCTTTCTCACTCTCTTGGTGTAGGAAGAGAACAGACATCCTTTCACACCCTTTTGGTGTTGGCAGAGAACCATCATCCTTTCATACCATCCTGGTGTTGGTAGAGAACCAGCATCCTTTAATACCCTACTAGTGTCTATAAAGAACCATCATCTTTTCACACCTTCCTGGTGTTGGCAGAGAATCAATGTCCATTTACAACACCATGGTGTTGGCTGAAAACCAACATCCTTTTACACCCTCCTGGTGTTAGTAGAGTATCGGCACTCCTTCAAAAAATTTCTTCTAAGAAATTTTAAGAGAGAATAGAAGACCTTTGAAGAACAAGCAAGAGATGCTCACTATTGGGTAATCTTCTAAATCCTCTCACAATTGCCTCTTTAGAAATCTCTCACTCTCCAATGAAAAAAAAACTCTCCCAAACACTCTCCAAGTGCACTCTCAAAAGAAGTTTATAATATAAATTTCATAGGAGTTTTTAGACAATTAGTTTTAAGAACCCTTATATATGAATGACACTAAAAACTATCCAAAAAGCTAAAAATTTAAATTTGACAGTCATTGATCATATAGTACGATTACACATCATATGTCTGATCAGTTCAAAAATTGCTCGGACGATCCTTTACAAATAGATTTTGTACTCTGATTGGCATATGTACAAACTGACATCGTAGAGTTTTCAAAATTGAACTGATTCATCCAGTACAATGTTGTACAAATCGATTTCATACTCTGGATAGCGTATTGTATGAACTCTATATCATAAAATACGATCTATTTACCAAAATCATGATTTATTTGGTACAAAAATGGATGAGTCCATTTCATACTCTGGAAGTTGTCTGTACAAGCCTAAGGTCGTACAATATGAACAGTTCAAAAAATTTGTTTATTCATATGAACGAATTGGAACACACCCATTACATAGTCCGGACATCGTCTGTATGAACCTATGATCATATAGTATGATCAATTCTAAAAATAAAATTTTAGTTCATTCGGGAAGAACTAGTACATATCCATTTCGTACTTTAGATGCCGTCTTTACGAATGTAACTTCGTACAATACAATTAAGACTTAGAAAATTTTCAGGTATGATTCAATTAACTCTGTTTTCAAGGAACACTCAGGACAAATCATCCCGTACAATCTTTGTTTATATAGTATGATTAGTTTTAAGATATATAAGTTTTGGCACTCCCCTAGTGTGTTGGTGCATGGTTACCCAATTACAATCACACTCTCTTAGACTCAAAAAAATTATAAAAAGTATATACTTCAACAATAATAAATCCTAATCTAATCTGTATTGAAGTCTTCAGTAGTCTGGAGTATGAGTTTCTTAAAATATTAGTACACACAAACAGTAAAAATAATATTTCCAATATATGTTAGGAGAAACAGGGATCAACACAATACGATTTTGGAGTCAACAAAAATACACATGATATAAAAATATAGTTATGAAAACTAAGTTGTAGTAATCTCTTCTTTTTTTATGATGGCAAAATAATTATTATTTGTGTTAATAATTAAAGTAAAATTTCTCCTTAGCTCCCCCTAAATGAATTACAAATTTAATAATATAGGGGTTCCCATGAAGATAAAAAAATTACAAACTTAAAAATAGCAAAAACTACTCGAACAAAAACATGAGCACTCACGAACACAACAAAAACATACACACAACACACATACAACTAACAAATAATCAAACACATTGAATAATATTTTGACTCCCCCTTTGACAACAACAAAAATGGAAGAAAATCTTGAAATGAAAAATTTTTAAGGATAAATCAAAAGAGTTGATGATGAAGAATTTTAAACTAATTGCACATACAACATTAACTCCCTAAAGTTAAAAAAAAAAACAAAGTTTAAATCAAATAACAACTAAGTTAAAAATAGTTAATCATTGTTCACTATTTATTCTAGACAAATTAAATAAAAATCATTATTATAAAAAAGATGAAATAAAGATTAAATAGTTTCTAATTCAATAGTGAAGATGATTGTCAATTAAATGGATTTGGATTAAAGATATAATGACTAAAGGAAAGAACAATACTAATTTTTTCAATTAATTTAGGACAATACGTATCTTTTTAATGTTAGTGGAATACTTTGTGCATCTTTTTTATTTTGACTAATTTTGTGCCTTATTTCACATTACGAACCATTGTACATCTTTTCTATTTTTGCACACTTGGTGTATTTTTCTTACTTTTTTGGTCTTTCCAATATCAATAATCTTAATTTAAATTTCACTATTAATAAAAAAACACATTGAAAAGAAAATAAAATAAATAAAACATCGATTTACAATAATTAGATAAAAATAATATTGTCTATGTGAACATGAAATTAATCTTCTAATCTATATCCAATTATAAATTTAACTTAAATTTAAAAAATTAAATTTTATAAGGAAATTAATTTTTAGAAAAAAATAATTCAAAATTTCATCAAAGAGCTCAACCACAAATGATTTTTCAAAAGAGAAAATTGACATATCAAGAAATGAAATTTCGTGCACATCAACAAAATATGTCATCTTTTCATATATCATTTAAAATACATACACATATTTTCCATTTCACGTTATCACACATAACATAATCCTAGAAATACAAAAATAACACATCAATCACGAACACAGTGCATCACTAAAATCATAGGAAATACCTCTCAACAATAAACATAAATACTCATAAGTAACAACAATAGCACAGAAGTATATCTAGTAATCAGAGGGGCCTTGATCTGAAGAAGGTGGTGGATTGAACATCTAAAAATAACTATTGATCATAGGAATATTTATGTTCACCGAGTCAAACAGCCCTCGGATCCATCCCATGTCTTCATTATATCTAGCATTCTGTTGATTAACGTGATTCTCAATTTGATCAAAGCATTGATCCAAATGAGTTTCCATTCTATCAAAGTGCTAAACCATTTCCTTGTAAAAATTCTGATTAGGTCCAGGTGCAGGCATAAGTGCTTGAGTAGGAGCTCCCCCTTCTTCCTCAGGATCATCTCCCTCAGAGCTTTGATCCCGCCCAAAGAGTGCTTGAAAAAAGAGGCATCAGTAAAGTAAATAGGGAGTTCAATTGGAGGTTTAGGATGGATAAGATTATACTTCTTTTCAAAGATATAAGCAACTAGATGTCCTAATGCCATATTTTTCTTTCTCTTATGATAAGGAAGTTTAATTTAAGAAAGATTATAAATATAATCCATGATAAGTTTGGCTTCACCAAAAGGTTTTTCTGTCATTATAAAATAATGATTATGGACAAAAGAGGAGACATGTTTATGCGATCAACAGCTTTTGAAATAATTAAAGTTATTAAAATATGTTGGATAAAATAGACATTTTGTTTGAGAGTGAAAACATGAGACAAATGACTCAAATGGGCAACACCTCTAAGAGTTTAATTTATTTGTGACCGATCAAAGTTGGCTATAGAGGTTAAAGTGTGTGCTCTAATCCCTTGGGTTCTCAGGTGGAGAAAGTTGCCTAGATCTTCATTTGTAATTTCTAGTCATTGTTTGAGAATGTAGGAGGTAATCCTAGTGTGGTCCTGATTTCCTTGTAGGTTAGCTAGAAAGATTTGGAATGTAACTTTATTGGAGGCATAAATGAGAGTCAGGATAAACGACAACTGGGTTGAAGCGAATAGGGGTATGATAGAGAAATGTATATCACTCTGAATGAGGAGTCGAGAAGGTGTAATTTTTTACAGTAGAGTACCTAAAAAAGCATCCTCATTCTCTTTTGATAGAAAATTTTCATCCCTACTAAATCTAGAGGAAGATTCCTTAGTGAGGAAGGGTCGTTTACTACTACTTGCCATTCCTTAGATGTGGGCTCTAGAAGACTTGGAATGTATGAGAAAGTGATAAAAAAATAAATCCAAAGACCCTATTATTTAAAGAAAAATTACTTATTATATAGTACAAAATTTAGATCGTATGTATGATCCTAAAATCATTCAGGATGAAAATAATTTTGTACATATGAACATATACATCCAAAAATAAAATGACTTTTCAAAAAATGCCATTTCCAAGGTATCCTTTTGTATAGACTTTTTGACCATATGATCATATAAACAAACATGTGTACATCCGAGATCATCAGAATATTAAAGATCATTTAATGATGGTTAGGTTTGCCCCCCGTAGAAACTAACATCATGAACGTACAGACAAAATGTAATTTCATACGTACGATCTGTAATCAATAACTGACATTAACTTGAAAACCATCCCCACATGTATAAACAAAATAATATAAATCATATAGTATGATGACATCATCGTATAATATAAAATCCTTTGAAAAACTAAGTTTCATTCACTCAACTCAGAAGCCTACTATGCAAAAGCTATAAAATTTGTATAATATAAAAAAAAATTTGTACAATACTTAGAAAATAAGACATGGTAATAAGAAAATCTTTTCAAAATCAATCACCTTAAATCCAATGGAATGCTTCCAGTAAAAGAAAAATAAAGCTGAAAACACAAAACTAAAAACAAAAACACAAACAAAATAAACAAGTGAAAAAAATAAACACATAATTACACAACAAATCAAGTTTGCATAATTTTAATTTAAGCATTACGATCAATCACACCTAATCTGATCTTTAAATGGATAAATGTGTCAAAGGCTAGTGGTTTTATGAAAATGACTGTAAGTTAATTTTTTGTAGCAACATCATGCAATTCAATCTCTCACTTAGCTACATAATCTCTAATAAAGTGATGCCTTATGTCTATATGCTTGGTTCTAGAATATTGAATAGGATTCTTTGAAATGCATATGACACTAGTATTATTACAAAAAATAGGAATTATGCTAATAGAAAATCTTAAGTCAATTAATTATTATTTTAACTAAAGAACTTGTGCCGCATAACAGCCTAAGGTAATATATTCTGCTTCAGCAGTAGATAAGGCTACTGAATTCTATTTCCTACTAGATAAAGAAACTAAAAAGTTTTTATGAATTGATAAGTTTGAGATGTACTTTTTTGATCAACCTTAAGTCCTACAAAATTTGAATTAGAATATCTAACTATTTTAGAAGAAGAGCTATGTTTAGGATACCAAATCCCTAAGTTTTGAATTCCCAAAAGATATATCAGAATTCTTTTAAATGCTGTCAAATGTGATTCCTTTGGATTAGATTGAGATCTACAACACAAAACAAACACTGAACATTATATATGGTTTGCTAGCAGTTAGGTAAAGCAATGATCCAATTATTTCTCAAAATTTTTTTTGATCAACGGATTTTCCCTTAGGGTCTTTATCTAACTACACTGAGGAACTCATCAGTTTAGTCATTGGTTTAGCATTATTTATTTTATATTTCTTAAGGATGTTCCTAATATATTTTGACTGACTAAGAAAGTTCCTTCCTCATTTTTCTTTATGCTAAAACCAAGAAAAAAACTCAAATCTCCCATAAAACTGATCTCAAATTCACTACTCATTTTTAAAAAAAAATCATCACAAAGACTTTTATTTATAACTCCAAAGAAAATATCATCAACATAAATTTGAATAATGAGTATGTCATCTCCTATATTTTTTAAAAAGAGAGTAGTGTCCACACTTCCTTTCACAAGTGATCTTTCTAATAGAAAAGTGTTTAACCTCTCATACTAAGCCCAAGGTGTATGTTTCAGTCCATACAATATCTTTTTCAATTTAAACACATGACTAGGGAATTTAAAATTTTTTCAAAACCTAGAGGTTGCTAAATATAAATATCCTCTTGTATCACCCCATTCATAAAGGCGCTCTTAACATCCAACTTATATAATTTAAAACCTTTAAAATAGGAAAAGGTTAATAAAACCTAATTGCTTCATGTCTTGCTAGCGCGATAAAAGTTTCTTCAAAATTAATCACTATTATTTGTTTATACCCCTTGGCTACCAATTTTGCCTTATGTCTAATCACAACTCCTGAATCATTCATTTTATTTTTGAACACACACTTAGTTACAATAACACTTTGATCCTTAGGTCTTTCAATCAATTTTATAGCATCATTTCTTATAAGTTGATTTAATTTTTTCCTATTTGGCTAAAATCCAAAAATTCATCCGAAAGTGTTTGATTTATATTAGTGGGTTCAACCATCAATATAAATATAGAAAAGCTTATTTCTTTGTTAAGTCCATGCCTTCTCCCAACACCCTCACTAGGTTCACCTAAAATCAATTCCTTTGGGTGATTCTTAAAAAATCTCTATTCTCTAGGAAAAGAGTTTTCCACTTTTAAATTTGTCTTTTTAATTCCTTAGGAGATATTTTCAATATGATCATCTTCCAACCTTGGCTCTTCTAAAATGCTAGATGAAAGTTCGTTAGGTATGTTAAGCCCTATAGAACTGGCCCAAGGCTAACTAAGAGGGGGGGTGAATTGGTATTTTAAAAAATTCTTTAGGCAAAGCACGAATACAAACCAAAGCACCACAAAAAATAAGTGCAGAAGAAAATAAATGCGGAAGCAGTAAAAAAATAAGAACACAAGGGTTTATAGTGGTTCGGTCAACTCGACCTACGTCGACTCTCCAAAGGCGCCCTCTGAGTATTGCACTACAACCGTGACTCTCCTTTAGCCCCCACAGCTAAGCAGAGAAGCCTTTACAAACACCTCTTTTTGCCACGCCTGACAAGGCAGAGAACCTTCCTCCTTTTGATTCCTCCTGAAGCAGGCAGAGAACCTCGATCCCTTGCTGGAACTTACCTCTCCCAACCCTTCCAAGGACAAGAGATTCTAGGGAAGAAGAACTGGAATAATGCTTGGAGCAACCCTTATGAATCCCCTCACAAGATCCTCTCTCTCTCTCTCCCTCTCTTTCTCTCTCCTTTAGGTTTTCTCAGGTCAAGACAGCAGCCAAGGATGTTCTAAAATGTTGAACAAGAGCTCTTAAATAAAAGAGCTTCAAAGGAGCTCATTAATTGCAAGTTGTCGACTATATCATCCATGACAATATGGAAATCGTCCTGGCCGATTAGTACAAATCCTTTGAGATCAGCCAGAGCATTACACTGAATACAAAACTGGACGATTAAAATTTGGCTTGATAGTCAAGGATGATCTCATAATCGTCTAGGCCGATCAGTTCAAATCAGTGAAAAATCATCCAAAGCATCGCTCTGAATTCAAGCTGTCCGATCCTGATTGTCCAGCACATCACCCTGAATTTGTGCTGGCCGATATTTATCGTCCAGAAGTAACTAAGGTTTTTTGAATAGATTGTCCAGGCCGATCCTGTGATCGTCTAGGATGATGTGATAGTATCAATCATCCTTAATTAATTCCTTGATTTGTCTGATTAATTAAGGCATAATTGTGAATATCATCCAGGCCGATCCAATATCGTCCTAGCCGATTGCCAAAAATACAGAATACCTTAATTATTTATGGCGGCAAATTCTTTCTGTTTTGAGCATATTGTCCTGGCCAATACAAGTATCATCCAGGATGATTGGCTAATGATGGCTGCCTTAATTAAGAACCCCTAATTAAAACTTCTGTTTATCGTCCAAGCCGATGTAAAAATCGTCCGGGACGATGTGAGTAAAAACACAAGTTCTAAATCTCTCAAGTGTGTGTGTGTGTAGGATTACTTAACATCAGTCACTTCAAACATTTACAATTGACACAAGGAAAGGAAAAAAGAAGACTATAGATTGACTCAACCTTAATCTACCCAATCTGTAGCTGATTCTGATTTTCGTCCGATCTTTGGGTCTTGAAAGGTCAATAGAGAAAAAGGCAGTTGTAGTGAACTAAGATTTGTTTACTATCATCAAAATCATAATCCAAAAATAGATTTGTAACACTAGATTCATTAAACACAATATGTGTGGTCTCCTCAACTACTAATGTTCTCTTATTAAAAACTCTAAGATTTTCCAACACTAGAATATCTAAGAAAATTTCTTTCATCAAATTTTGGATCAAATTTTCTTAAAGAAGTTTTGCCATTACTATAAATGAACACTTTACATCCCAAAATATACAATTGTGACAAATTTGGTGTTCTCCCTTTAAGAAGTTCATAGAGTGTTTTGTTCAATTTAGATCCAAATTTTACCCTATTCAGAATATAACAAGCTGTATTAATCGCTTCAGCCCAAAAATATTTTTGAAGTGAGTATTCTGCAAACATAGCTCTAGTAGATTCAATTAGTGTTATGTTCTTTTTTTCTACTATCCCTTTCTACAGAGGGGTCCTAGGTGCAAAAAAATTGTGATCAATTCCTTTATCTTTACAAAAATTTTTAAATTTTTTATTTTCAAATTCTCCTCCATAATCACTTTGAATTGATAAAATCTCGCACCAAAATTTTCTCTGAATTCAAGTGTAAAAATTTCTAAATTCATCAAATTATTCACTCTTATGAAATAAAATTCAACTCAAGTTAATCTTGAAAAGTCATCAACTATAACAAATCCAAACACTTTACCTCCTAAACTTATAGTGCTAACCAATCAAAAAAGATCCATATGAATGATTTCCAATGGTTTTCTAGTTCTAAGATCCTTAATGGAATGAAAGGAGGACTTCACCTATTTTCTTAATTTGTTTGCATCATACAGGTGATCATTAGTGAAGTCTTATTTGGGTATTCCTCTAACTAATTCTTTTTGGGTAATTTTCTTAAGATTTTTCATTCTTATGTGACAAAGTCTCCTATGCCATAACCATGATTCGTTAGTAATTTTTTTGAGAAAAAAAAATTAGATGATTTAATACAAATCAAATCAAGCATGTACACATTATTTATCCTAATTCCATGTAAAACATTAATTCTATTTTAGCTTATTATGTAGCTAGTGAAAAAAAAAATTACATTGTTACCCCTATCACATAGCTGACTAATACTCAACAAGTTATGCTTTAAGCCTTCTATTAATAAAACATCCTCAATGAAAAAATTATTTATATTTCCAATCATACATGTGCCTACCACTTTCCTAGTAGTATTGTCTCCCAGTGTAATTTTACCTCAATTTATGGCTTCTAGCGATATGAATTGTATCGTATCTACAATCATATGCTTCGAACATCCGCTTTCCAAGTACCAAATGATCTCATGAGGTCTTGTATGAGAGTGTTTCTTCAAGATAATCAAATTTTAGTCTTGGGAATCCAAATAAGTTCGAATTTTCCTCGTGGCAAAAATAATCTAGATGTATGTTTGATATGATTTATTTTATGCATCTTAGGTCTCCACACTAAATGAATTTATTATGAATCGTATAAGGGTGTGAGATAAGCCCAATTAATCTACATGAAAAACATTTCACTACAGGGAAAGGATTTATCAATCTACGTGTATTAAATTATCTTTTTTGAGGTTTTGACATTTTTGGCTTCTAATGAGGATTGAAAAATTTTTCAGGTGTGGGAGGTATCCTATTTTCCTTAAGTGCATTCAATTTCACTTTAAAAAATGAATTAACACTTTAAAAATAACTTTGTCAACATTCAAATTATGCTCTCTATTATCATATTCATCCGTAAATATTTTAAAATCATTTTCAAGTTCAGTCTGTGATGATTTTAATGGTTCATGTTGTTTGTTCAACTTATCAAACTCATATAATAATTTCATGTGGTTGCTATAATTTGATGCATGATCTTTCCTAAGAATTTCATACACTTTTTGTAATTCTAAAAATTCTATGTTCAACCTTGCATGCATCTTTTTGAGTTTTCTATAGGAAGTATAAATTTTTTAAAAAACATTAAATAACTCTTCATAGGTTAAGTCACATACATCTTCTTGATATGATTGATCAAGTTTGTCAGCCATCGAACACGTTTCGGTGATTTATTCCTCTACTTCTATTTTTGAAGAATCTGAAGCTAAATCCACCAAAAATGCTTTATGCAATCTCTTCTTGTCCTTCTTTACATTATTTTCTCCTCAACCTTCTCCATGCTAGGATTGGCTTTAAGATTCAGGCATTCTTATTTGATGTGTCCAGCTTCCTGCATTCATAACAAATTACATCATTAGAAGCCTTGGCATTTTTTTTGGATCATACCCTTATTCCACTGCTAGCATCTCTTTTGCTTCCTTTCTAAAAAACTTATGAACTGCCTTGTTATTAAGGCAATGTCATCTTCGTTCTCAGGCTGATAGTGATCACTCTCGGAGTCATTCACTTTTAATACTATATTTTTCTCTCACAATAAGTTAGAGAAGTCCTTACACTTAACCTCTCTTCCAGCAATCTCCACGTGATAGAGTACCATCATCCATTCACACCATCCTCGTATTAGAAGAGAACTGTGATCCTTTCATACCCTCAAGTTATTAGTAGAGTACCATTATCCTTTCACTTCCTCTTAGTGTTAACAGAGAACCAACATTCCTTCACACCCACCTGGTGTTGGTAGAGAACTAGCATCATTTCACACCCTCTTGGTGTTAGTAGAGAACTGTCATCCTTTTACACCATCTTGATGTTAGAAAAGAACCAGCATCCTTTCACACCCTATTGGTATTGGTAGAGAACCAGTGTACTTGCACACCCTCTTATTATTGGCAGAGTACTGGTGCTCCTTTTAAAAATTTCTTCCAAGAAACTTCAAGAGAGAAGGAAAGACCTTTGTAGAACAAGCAAGAGATACTCACCGTTGGGTAACCTTGTGAATCCCCTCATAATTTCCTCTTTAGAAATCTGTCACTCTCCAATGAAAAAAATTCTCCCAAATACTCTCCAAGTGCACTCTCAAAAGAGGTTTGCAATAGAAATTTTCTAGGAGTACTTACAATGTTAATTTTAAGAACTATTATATATGAATAACACTAAAACCCGTCCAAAAAACTAAAAAGTTCAATTTTACCTTCATTGATGATATAGTACAATCACACATTGTATGTATGATTAGTTCAAAAATTACTCCAACGACCCTGTATGAACCAATTTTATACTCTGGTTGGCATATATAAAAACTTACATCACACAGTATGATCAGTTCAAAATTGAATCAATTCATTCAGTATGATATTGTACGAATCAATTTCGTACTCTAGATAACATCCTGTATGAACCCTATATTATACAGTATAATCTATTTAACCAAAATCATGCTTCAATTAGTACAAAAATGGATAAGTCCATTTCATACTCTCGAAGTCATCTGTACAAAACTAAGGTCATACAGAACGAACTGTTCAAAAAATTTTCTTGTTCGTATGGACAAACTAGAATGCACCTATTTCATATGCTGGATATTAACGATATGAACCTATGATTGTACAATATGATCAGTACAAAAAAAAAAATAGTTCGTTCGGGATAAACTGGTATGTATCTATTTCATACCATGGACATCATCTATACGAATGTAACTTCGTACAATACGAATCGGACTTACAAATTTTTTCGGGCATGATTCGATAAACTCCATCATGGAGGAACACTCAAGTAAAATTGTCCTATATGATTATTGATCGTAAAGTATGATTAGTTTTAGAAAAATACAAGTTTTAACACTCCCCCAGTGAGTGTGTGCACGGTTACCCAATTATAATCACACTCTCTCAGACTCAAGAAAAATATAAAAATTGCAAACTTTAATTTTAATAAACTCTAATTTATTCTGTCTTGAAGTATTCAGTAATCTAGAGTATGATTTCTCTAAAATATTAGTAAACCAAAACAACAAAAATAATATTTCCAATATATGTTAGGAGAAATAGTAATCAACATAATAAGAATTTGGAAACATAAAAAACACACATGATATAAAAATATAGGTATGAAAACTAAGTTGAAACACGAGGCAGACAAGATCATGATCACTCTCTTAGACCTTCAAACAGTGTCAAGATTACCTATTTTAGGTTGCCACTTTGAGGAGTGTATCCCTCCAGATGAATAATCGTTTCAATGGGTTCCTTCAGCAGGTGATAATAAGAGAGAAAGACTATGGCTATATAACATTTACCCCACAATTTTTTAATAGTACCGACAGACGTACAGAGCTTCAAACTTATTGATACATGTGAGGGATTCAATGCCTTTACGTGTTTAGGTTGGGATCTTTCTCTAGGAGTACTAACCTTCCATATGGTGTCACTGCATGACCTATTTGGCTTCAATTTGTAGCACGGTGCTCCACTATCATAGGAGACCACCAAGCCTTCTTTCAATGGTTATACTTTTCTCGAGTTACCAGGTGTCATTGGGGATTTTCCCAAAGTGATATCAGCTAGGTGTAGCATACTACTAGCATGCAGGCAGTTAGCTTAGGGACAGAAGCTTATGTTAGCTCAAGTAATACTTTCCAGAGTCTACAGATCTTTACGGGTTGCTTCTAAGGCTACTTCTCTTATGCTATGGGATATTGCTTTTTCATGGCATCACCTATACAGATGGATTCATCAACATGTTCATGGAACTATTCCTATTTTTGAATTTCTTAGCTACATTTTATAAATAGGATACCCCACAGTCCTTCTATTATCTCAGGCTTCCTTGACCCTTGACTCAGAGAGCACCATACTCTTCTATTTTGCCTCTCAATTGGTTTCGTACATGTTTTCTCTTTTTCACCAGCCAGACATAGTAGCTTACAACACCATATGAAGGGGAAATTGTTATGAATGATCACGACCGATGAGGGAGGTGTGTGTTACTCGTACAAGGCACAGTTTTTTAATTACTCAGTTCTTGATCCTTTTGCGCCTAGGTTGGTCATGTTTCTTCTAGGGAAGTATAATGACATTGGAAGGTTGTAAGCATAATAAGATGGAAAGGTAGTTTGGGTACAAACATTTTGAGATAGTTGCTACTTAGTTCTTGCATGTTTGATATTCTTATAACTTTTATATTTTTGATGATTTCAGATATTATTACTTTGATTATTATTTCTCCTAACATATTTTGGAAGAATTGTTTTCTTCTTGTGTGTACTGATATTTTAGAGAAATCATACTCCAGATTATTGAAGACTTCAAATCAAGATTAGTTTAGAGCTTATTGTAGTTTAAGTATGTATTTTCCATTTTATTGAGTCTAAGATATTGTGATTATAATTGAGAAATTGAGCACACACACACTAGGGAAGAGTTTAAAATTCACATTTTTTTAAACTGATCATACTATATGATATCCATTCATACGGGATGATCTGATCAGTTATTTTCCCTTGATGAGCAGTCAAACGAACAAAAATAAATTTTTTTAAGTACGGATAATACTATACGAACCTAGTTTGTACATGCCTTCCAGAGTATGAAATGGACGGGTCCTTGTTCGCTCAAAAATAATTTTTTGTAAGTATGGATCATAATGTACGAACCCAGTTCGTACATGCCTTCCAAAGTATGAAATGGATGGGTCATTATTTGCTCAAAAATAAAATTTTCTAGATATGGATTTTATTGTACGAATCTAGTTCATACATGCCTTCCAGAGTACAAAATAGATGGGTCCTTATTCACCCAAAAATAAAATTTTCTAAGTATGGATCGTACTATACAAACCCAGTTCATACATGCCTTCTAGAGTACGAAATTATGAGGTCCCTCTTTATCCCGATGTTTCTTTCAGATGAATTTGAAATTTTTTTTATAAATGATGGTATCGGATAATGACATCATCATATGTATGCCATCCATAGTACAAAATATTGGGGTTCCTTTTCGTACAAATGAATATGAAAATATTCTAACTGTTCGTACTAAGCGAACATAGTTTGTATCAGATGATGTTTGAGTATAAAATGATTTCATCTAGATTCCTAACTGGTTCGTATGCAATAGTGTTTGAACTATTCGTACATATAAAATCCGATCATGCTGTATAATCATGGACGCTCAAAATTAAAAAATTCAGTTTTTTGGATTATTTTTTGAGTCTTTTGTATAAAAGGTCCACTAAAACTGAGGTAAAATAGTTTTGTCTTCGTGATTTTTCAAGGGAAATTGAAAGAGAGAGTGTGAGAGAGTGTTTGAGAGAGATTTCTTACAAGTGGAGCGTGAAGGGTTCACAAAGTTACTCAAAAGGATCTCTTTATATTTTTGTTATCACTCTTCCTCTTGTCTTTCTAGATTGCTCGTGTGAAGATCTTTGGAGAAAGATCCAGTTCTCTGCCAACACTTGGAGGGTGTGAAAGGATGAAGGTGCTCTGCCTACACTTGGAGAGTGTGAAATGATGAAGGTTCTCTGCCTACACTTGGAGAGTATAAAAGGATGAAGGTTCTCCACCTACACTTGGAGGGTGTGAAAGGATGAAGGTTCTTTGCCTACACTTGGAGAGTGTGAAAGGATAAATGTTCTCTGCCTACACTTGGAGGGTATGAAAAGCTGATAATTCTTTGTTGACACTTGGAGAGTGTGAAAGGATGACGGTTCTCTGCCACACTGGGGATTGGTGG
Organism: Dendrobium nobile; assembly: GCA_022539455.1. Lineage (NCBI taxonomy): Eukaryota > Viridiplantae > Streptophyta > Magnoliopsida > Asparagales > Orchidaceae > Dendrobium > Dendrobium nobile. Next base: position 36,415,818 of record CM039724.1, on the reverse strand, counting down.
AAGAGAGGTTTTTGTAAAGGCTTCTCCGCCTTATTGTGGGGGCAGAAGGAGAGTCACTTTTATAATTGTGCAATACCTGAAGAGAGAGTCTTCAGGGAGTGGATGTAGGTCATGTTTGATAGAACCACTATAAATTTTTGTGTAATTTATTTTTCGTATTTTATTTACTACAAGTTATTTTATGTGGTTGAAAAGTTTTATTTTCAAACTTTAATTAACTTGCTTTGTGAATCAATGGCTTTTGAATTTTAAATCTAAGAGAATTTTTAAATTACCAATTCACCCCCCTCCCCCTCTTGGTTAGCCTTGGGAAATTAGTTTAGGTTTAACAACATAATATAGATTCATTAAGAACCAACAAGTGGTATCAGAGCTTTGTTTCAAAATCAAAAGTTTAGACTACTTTTTGAAAAATGAGAAGAGCTACTTTTGGAAACTGCAATACAACTGAAGGGTATTCGATCACTAGACCTCCTTTATTTGAAAATATTCATTTTAATTTTTGAAAAACACGCATGTCTACTTTTATACAATAACTAGATTATCGCATGTGGATTTTAAATCAAGAAGGATATACAAAAACTAGATTGGATAATGGCATTAGAGTTAAAACACCATTTGCTTACTGGACTGTAGAACAACATGACTTATCATAGTTAAATGCTAAATGCTTAAACAATTTCTTTGGTGCACTTAAGTCAGAAGTTTACATGCGGGTTTCCACTTGCAAAAATGGAAAGGACATATGGGATAGGCTTTGTATTAGTTATGAAGCGATTAATGAAGTAAGAAATCTAGACTAAATATCTTGTTATATGACTATGAATTATTTTGCAAGAAACCAATTAAATCCAGTTCTAAAATGTATATAAGACTCAATCAGATGGTCACTTCTTTACATGCATTAGGTAGGAAATTAACGAATGATGAATTAGTGAATAAAATACTTCATTATTTACCTACTTCTATGATGCTAAGATAACTACTATAATAGAGTCTAAAGATTTGAATTTTTTTTCTCTATTGACGATCTTCTTGGATCACTAATTTCTTACGAGCAAGGGGTGAGTCAAAAAAAGATTGATGTAGGAGAACAACGAAAGGAGAAGAACATAGCACTGAAAGTGGAGGAATTAGAGAGTGATCAATCATAACCTGAGGATGAGGATGACATTGTTTTGATGACTAGGCAATTCAGGGGCTTTCTTAAAAGGAAGCAAAAGAGGGCCCGAAGTGAAACAGAGGTAAGTTTAATAAAAATATTAAGGTTTCTAATGATATGATTTTCTATGAATGCAAGAAACCTGGACATATAAAATTAGACTGCCCCAATCTCAAAGCCACTCCTAGCAAGGAGAAGGTAGAGGAGAGAGCAAATGTAAAGAAGGGCAAGAAGAGATTTTAAAGGGCTTTTTGGGGAGACTCAGCTTCAGATTCGTTAGAAATAGAAAATGAGGAGGAAGTCACCAACTCGTACTTAATAGCTAATAATCTTGATCAGTCAATCAAGAAGAGGTATATGACTTGACCTATAATGAATTGTTAGAAGTTTCTGAAAGAATTCATGATGCATAAAGAAAGCTTAAGAAAATGCATGCTAGTTTAAATCTAGAAATTCTAGAACTGCAAAGAGAATATGAAATCTTTAGGAATGATTACACATTGATAGATAACAACCACATGAGCTTACTTGATGAATTTGATGAATTGAATAAAAAATGATTTTTAAAAACATCTTATGCTTAATTGGAAAAAACTTTAAAAATTTTAAGGATGAATATGAAAATAGAGAGCATTATTTAAAATATGATTTTAATATTTTAGAAGATGTAAACACATTTCTTAAGTTGAAAGTGAAAGCTCTCGAGGAAAATCAGAAATCCCCAACACTTGAAGATTTTACAAATCCTATTTTGATGTCAAAAATTTTATAACCCAGTAAAGATAGATTTACTATAGAAGATTAAGAAACCCATTTTCTGGAGTTAAATGTTATTCTTGTGGCATGATTAGATATATTCACACACTTATACTTTAGATAGAAAAACTTATTTAGTGTGAAATCCTAAGATGCATAATCCTAGACATATCAAACATGTATCTAGTTTTAATTTGTCGAAAGGAAATCCCAAGCTTGTTTGGGTTCCCAAGTCTAACATTTGATATTTTTACAGGCACACTCTCATACAAGGTGTCATGAGAGCATTTGGTACCTAAATAGCGGTTACTTGAAGCATATGACTGGAGACACTAAGTAATTTATATCGCTGGAAGCTAGAAGTGGAGGCAAGGTTACACTTGAAGATAAGACAACTAGGAAAGTGGTTGGATCATGTATGATTGGAAACTTGAAAAAAAATTTCATAAAAAATGTACTGCTTATAGAAGGCTTAAAGAATAATTTGCTAAGTATAAGTTAGCTCAGTGATAAAGGATACAATGTAAAATTTTTCATACTTATTATATATTAAGCTTGAATGGTAATGATATTTTGCACAGAAAAAGGGTAAATAATATTTATATGCTAGATTTGAATTATATTTCAGTTTCTAATGCATTTTATTTGAAAATTATTTTTGATGATTCATGGTTATAGCATACGAGCTTTGTCACTCTAGCATGAAAATCTTAGGAAAATCGCCCAAAAGGATTTGGTTAGAGGTAACTATAAATCTTTTTGTTCCTTTTTATTTTTGCACTTTTATTTTTTAGGATTTTTATGTTTTATGGTTGAAAATTTATTTTTGCAAAAATATAAGTAAAATAGTTTTCATTAATTTCAAATAGAATAAATTTTAAAATATCAATTCACCCCACCTCTTGGTTAGCCTTGGGACATTTGCATAAATTTAATAACCTAAACTAACTTTACAAGTGGTATAAGAGCCTTATTTCAAAACTTAAAGTTTATATTACTTTTAGGAAATGATTATGGTTACATTTGGAAATCGTAACACACTTAAAGGATATTCGATCACTAGACCTCCGTTATTTGACAATATCCATTTTGATTTTTGGAAAACACCTATGTCTAATTTTCTTCAATCGCTTAGCTATCGCTTGTGGATTTTAGTACAAGATGGATACACTAGGCCAATAAGACTAGAAAATGGCATTAGAACTAAAATATTATTTAATAACTGGACTGTAGAATAACATGAATTAACTTAGTTAAATATGAAATGTTAAAATAGTTTCTTTTGTTCACTTAAATTAGAAGATTACATATGTGTTTCTACTTGCAAAAGTGGAAAAGAAATTTGGGACATACTTTATATAACATATGAAGGAACTAATGAAGTGAAACAATCTAGATTAAATATTTTATTATATATTTATGAATTATTTTGTATGAAATCAAATGACTCCATATCTAACATATTTACACGTTTCACTCAAATTAATAGGTACTTTTTTGCATGTATTAGGTAGGGAACTAACGAATGTTAAAAAGGTTAATAAAATACTTCGTTGTTTTCCAACTACTTTGATAGTAAAATAACTGCTATTACAGAGTTTAAGTATCTAAATATATTTTTTATTGATAATCTTATTGGATCACTAATTACTTACCAACTTGAAGTGACTCAAAGACAGATTGATGCAGGAGAAAAGCGAAAGGAGAAGAATATAGCTTTGAAAGTGGATGACTCGGAGTGTGATTAGTCGCAACTTGAGGATGAGGATGATATTGCCTTGATGAATATTCAATTTAGAAGTTTTTTAAAGAGAAAGAAAAGGAGATGTCACTAGTGGAACAAAGGTAAGTTCCACAAAAATGTTAAGTTTGCTAACAATGTTATTTATTATAAATGCAGGAAACTTGAACATATTAAATGGAATGCCCTAATCTTAAAGCTACTCCTAACAAGGTGAAGGTGGGGGAGAAAACAAACATGAACAAGGGCAAGAAGAGACTTCAACAAGCTTTTTTGGCAGACTCAACTTTGGATTCATCAAAAATAGAAAAGAAAAAAGAAGTCACAAATCTATGCTTAATGGCCGATAAGATTGATAAGTCAGATCAAGAGGAGGTATGTGACTTAAGTTATGATAAATTAGTTGAAGATTCTAAAAGAATATATATATATATATATATATATATATATATATATATATATATATATATAAAACATATAGAGAAATAAAAAGATGCATGCTAAATTAAATTTGGATTTCCAAGAATTAAAAAAATAGCATGAAATCCTTAGGAAAGATCGTGCACAGATTGATAACAATCACATGAGTTTATTGGATGAATTTGACGATTTGAACAAATAAAATGAATTATTGAAAACATCCTACACTGAAGTGGAAAAAGAATTTAAGATTTTTAAGAATGAA